>VWZQ01008942.1:193462-203802 GCA_013397015.1 Myiagra hebetior | reverse complement strand
GGAAGGGAAGGGAAGGGAATTGTAGCCTCAGTGGAAAATCCTGCTTTGATAACTTCTCAAGGATGTAAAACATCATCTAGAATTGTTTAATTTTATGTGTAGGAAGTAAAAAATAAGTAAGAGTGGAAATGGCATTCTTACCATAGATGGAAGGTCACATTAAAATCAATAAAAGTCAGCATTGCAAACGAATTTTTTAGACTGGTTGTGTTTTGCTGATGGTTGTTGTTTTAGTTTTTTTACAGTGGCCAAGGATTTTTATTTTGATCTCAAAAAGACAGCAAGTAGGAATCTACTAATTATCAAGAAAATATCGAGATTTGAACATGAAAAATATGGATCATGTATGCAGAGGCTCACATCTCCCTTTGGGTTTAAGTACTCAATCCCACTGATTTCCATGTGTCTAAATACAACTTATAACAATCAGGGATATCAAAATTATGTTACATATTGAGATACATCATATTACTAACTCTGCTGATTTTGCTCACAAACTTCCTTTTTCTTCTCTTCTTGCTTTAAAGTATAGCAAATAGTGGAAACATAAAGAAATAATACAGAACCTGAAGCATGTGAGGATTCAGATGTTCAGTTTGACTCTCCTAGTTAATCTCCACTTTTAACTTTGAGCACCCCTTCCCTAGGACTCCCTTGTCTTTACACTGATGTCAAAACAGCCTTATACCATTTCTGTTGGTTTTTTTGGGCTCCTGATGCCCACCTCAACCCCTCCATCTGAAAAACATCAAATCCCCAGCACAAATTACTGTAATTTGAAAGTAGTTTCAAGGCAGCCCAATGATGAGGGTGATCCCACATTATCTGGTTGTATTTGTGATGGAAATACATGACAAGTGTGATCCTCATCCAAAGCTCTCCAGCGTGCTGGAGTGTTTCTGCTGCATGACTTGGCAAGTTGTTCACAGGTGGGTCCTGGTGGAACAGGACTTCAGATGCCAACACTTTCAGGACTCAGTTTTTCCAAGTTACCAGCAGTTCTCTAATAAAAGGGAATGAAACAAAATTTAGGTTCAGTGTCCATTTATAGGACCAGTAGTAATTTGGCAGTGTTACTAATAAATAAGCACCCATGCTTCCCTAAAGAGCAGGACTGCACTGCCCCACTTTACAGCTCCCCCAAAGCTGAGGAGAACCCTCTGATTTTATCTCTCCCTTCCTTTTCTTTTCCCCAAGCAGTGGGGATAGCTGAAGAAGCCCGTCATCGTTTTATTGCTGTTTCTAATAAACACATATGGTGATGCCTATAACAAGAACAACAACGAGTTGCTATTGTTCAGCACATGGCCATATGTGGGCTGTCCAGCGGCTCGGCAGCTGCATCATGAGGGCTCAGGAATGTCGATAGCCCAGAATGAAAGGAATGATTTTTAAGGGCTCTGAGCCTCACAAATAGTGTGTCTGCTTTACATACCACTGTTGCTAAAACAACTTCTGACCGTGGTGTGCCAAAAGCATAGATGTGGTGTTAGTCACTACAAAAGTTTATAAGGTGATTAAATTGTTAGTAATTGCAGTGCAGACTGAGAAATTAGCTGGGAGTATGTTGAAGGGAGCTTCACAAAACGAAAAGCCCTGAATAAATATTTATATAAATATTTTGTATGTGTATACATATATATATGCATCTGTATGTGTGTATTTAGACACTTAGCACTTTTTTTTTTACATCAGAAACTCAGGTACTCGTGCATCTAGTACTTCACATAATAAAAACTTTGACCCCAGCACTAATACATATTTCTTTTATCCCATTGTGCAAGGTTGAAAGACATGCAATTTGCCAATAGTTTTTTCTCCATTAACTACATTTCCCTCTGGCCTCATATGGCTCTGCTTAGGATGGATAATCAACTCTTCAGTGATGCAGAGGTGGCCCAAACACGATGGTTGGGATGCCTCACATACAACTGTTTTTCTAACACTCTTCTTTTCCTGATGCCATATCTAAACAGCAACCTGATTGAAAATGAACAGCCCATCTGCACATCTTCATTTTTTCCATCAGTGTGTTGAGGGGAAAGAGAGAGACTGTGATTAAGAGAAAAGGGAAATAAGGCTTGATAGCAGGAAACATTTTTTTTTAAATTTGGACGACCACAATCAGGCAACCAGTGCTTTGTTAAAGCCCCTGAATAATTTAACTGATTTTATGGGCATGTGTGTCTGTGTGTGTGTGTATGTGTGTGTGAGAGAGAGAGATGCCGAGTACCTACTGTAAATAAGAAGAGAGAGAGAAAATTGTAAAGGATCCAAAAATCAACTACTTGCATATGTCTCCAACCAGGGATTTTAAAAATCTGATTTAAATATCACAGTGCAAATTATTTTGGCCAGTATTTCTAACACGTTGCAGGAAGTCTTGGTCTTGTACTTCTTTTGCATATGTACACACCACCTTTGTGGCACACAAATTACCTGTATAATGGGACATGACTTGGGTAACCCATAATGCCCCAGGAATAACCACATCCAGGCATTCACAGAAACCATAGACCAACTCAGACTGCCAAAATCCACACTTGTTTTTGCCCGGTAAATGAAACCACAAACATTTGCATGCTTAGATAGCCCGACAAAAAGTAAATATTCTGTATGACATACTTTTCAATATCATCCACAGTGGCATGAAAAAAAAACAGAGGGAAAAAAAATTAGCTTCTGTTTACTCTGTCTTAAGGAGTTCTTTCCAATGGGTGAACTGAAATGCCCACACTGACTTCCCTTGAAATAACAAAGGGCCATATTTTTCCCCTGACAGATGTATGTGGCTCTTGGTTCCTCCCAGGAGTAGTGGCAGAACTTCAAAAAGCCCTGTGCCAAGGGCAGATTTTCAGAGGTCCTCGGCATCCCCCAGTTCCTGTTGATTTGTAAGCAACATGCAGCTTGAGGTTTTGCTTGTCCCTCAGCTGAAACTTTCAAAACTCGTGATTTCTCAGCATGAGTCATTGTTTTATGTAACCCCAGATTGCACTGCTCCAAACCCCTCCTGAACTTGGAGTGCTCTGACAGCCAACCTCAGATTCTTCATCCCTGCAGCTGACAACTTCAGCCCTCTGATAGTGGCACAACAGGCCCCTCCATGCTGCTCCTGGGGGCTTTTGGGGCCTCAGTGGGGCTCTCCTGGTGCTGTGGGGACTGAGGCTGGGAGAAAGCTGGGCTGGAGAATGGAACTCCACTCCCAGCAGGCAAGATGTTGAGCTTGCCTGCAACAGAAATTCCCAGTCATGGGTTTGTTTGGCTGATTGTTTTTCAATTGCCTGAAACAGCATCAGTTTTATCCATGGCCCTGCCAGAAAAAAAAGCCAAAAAAAAAAAAAAAATTCTCATGTAAAAGTGGTAGGAAGACAAAGTACTGATTTGGTGGATCCCACTTGCTCTTTGTTTTCTGCAGGCACCTTGGATGGTGACTTCAGTTCACCTGGTACACTGCTTCACCCTGAAGGCACCATCCTGAAGTCAGGTACCTAAAAAAGCTGGAGAGAGGCTTGTCACAACATAAATATATTTTAACCATTATCTATAGATACACTGAAATACATAAAAGCAGATGAAAAGAGTGGGAGAAGGTGAGAAGATAAATCCCATTTTTAATTCCTATTTTAAGTTGATTTTCCCTTGAGAGGTGGAAAATATCAACATGTGATTCTTCCCCTGGCAGGTTCCCATGTCCATTTTTCGGGGAACTCATTGCTGGTCAGATAAACCCTTCCCAACCTCAGTGTCAGCACAGATCTCTCATCTCTCAGGGCAGCCAGGAACTGTCCTGCCACTCAAGGGAGGAGGGATACCCATTTTGGCTGGTCAGCCCATCCCCACCACAGCCAGACAGGAGTTAGTGAGAAGCTTTCATGTTCCTGATGCACAATTTCTTCCTCCTCAGTCTTGGAGGGGGAAAAGGGCTGTATTCCATTTGGCTGACACCTACCTTCTCTCTCCCTAAACATAGTAGAAAGCAAAAAATGGTGCTTTTTTCCTACAAAAATAAAGCCCGTTTACTGGAGTGGGGGTTTGTGGACATAGAGCTGGAGACACTGCTTTATTGGAAATGTTTGATGACGTGGCAGAGTAAAGTATGAGGAAACCAGGCTACTCAATGCAGTACAGTGGGAAACAACAATAAAATCCTGAACAATTTTCTAAAATAAGTGTTATTCTCTTGCCTTACCCTGTTTAATCCTATGTATGTGTGTACAAATATTCACAGGCAAAAATACCACCTGATGATAAAATAGTCTCACATAAGAAATTCTTTACAATATTTGGAGAAACCATGGAGAAATGTGAAGATCAGGCGAGGGGGAACATGTGCCAGCTCGCTCCACTAACCTACTTAGATGCAGCTCGGTAACAGCAGAATAACCAGCCATCTGATGCTTTGGATGCTGTGACCATGTGCTGGCACTGTGCAGACCTCAGGTATTGAAACCCTCTCCTAGAAAAATGATGGGATATTTCTTATCCTTGTTATTGCAGAAATTTTAAATACATGTCTGTAGGGTCATGGCCAAGTTTTGCAGTTGCAGTGATCGTAGAACATGAGGAACATGCACCAAAATATTGGGATTTTTCTCTTATGACTTGTCAACCCAACAAACCAGCACCTTTCCCAAGATGAGAGTGTCAACACCTACATTCCTCCAGGAAAGGGCTTTATGCAAATATTTTTTTGCCCAACTGTTAGTTTGCCTTATAAACATTGTATTACCTCCATACACGTGTGTTTGGTCGTACCAGTAGATAACATTCCAGTGGTGGGGCCTACCTTGTGTGCTCAGGCAGGAACTAATGGGATGGCCATAGATTTTCCTGGAAAATTTAGATAAAATCTTTTTGCAGCTTGCTATGCCTATGGCCTGCTTTTGCTTTTTTTTCATTGCAGACCTCAAAAGCAATCCCCTTGGACATGGTTATATATATTTCACTGTAAGTGAAAGGGAACAAAACAAATAAAAACACAATGAGGCTCTTTCTCCACGCTGGTACTTTCTTCAAACTTTCTGCTGAGGATTTCCAACAGCATTTGTCGTCACATGGTAAGGGCTCTGAATGAAATTATTGATGGTAGCTGGGGGAGAAAAAAAGGGGAAAAAATGAATGAAATCCCTTGAGACAAAAGGTATGTCATGAACTTCCCCAAGTTATTTGCAAATGTTTCTGCCAGTGTCAATAAATCCCTCAAATTTCAGGATAGGCTACATTAATTACAGGATGGCATTATGCATTTAGAGGTTGCTGAAAGTTATATCTGTGATCAGTCATGTTTGAATTGCACGTTCACATGAAATATTTGTTTTTTAAATACATAGGCATGCAGGCAAGCAGTGATAGCCTCCATGATGTTTTAATAGGCTTTTATTAGTTTGTACTTTCCTTGTAATCTTGTTTTACAGTATGTGCATTCAATGTGTTTGTGTCTGTGCTCTTCATGCACACATCGCAGGATGCCAAAACATCCTTCTGCTTCCTTGTTTCCAACCACTTAGTCAGGCACTTGAATGCTTTCCAAATCTTGTTAAAAACCAGCACTAGCACTATCACTTCTTCTTGTCATAGTGCACAGAAAGGAACGGATGGAGAAGGCAATGGAGAGGTAAAGGAGGAGGCTGAATGGTCAGGAACCCCTGGTGGCAGGTCTTCATGGGTGAGCCCAGTAGAGCCACAGTGCCATGACGCCCAGACCCGATTTGGGGCTTTCCAGTGCCTCACTGTGCGGTTTTGGTTCACTTGCTAGATGGAAAAGCAGTGCAAAGATGCTCCTAATACATTACTTCTAAATTTAAAAGTTTACAAAGTAAAAATTCCCTGACTGAAAATCACAGAGTGTTTTTCTGTGCTGATAAAGATTAATTATATTTCTATATTGAAATGTCTCTTTTTTCCTCCAGGAAAATTTAACATAGCATTCAAATAAAAGTGGGTTTTCTTCTGAGTAAAGTAGATTTAAAAGTCAACTTTATTTTAGTCACCAATTTTTCTGAAACTATACCAACTAGACAGGCCCAACCTAGATTCAATAAATGCTACAAATTAACACTTCTGGTGAGTTGAAAATTGCTCCTGAGACTGTTCAAAGTGTTTGAGTCAGGTGCAGCCTTTTGGGTTACACTGGGATCATGCAATGCTGGTGGTCCTGATATGATCATTAATTAACTGTATGCTCACAACTGGAGGGAGCAAGGGATGATAGTTTCCCTTGGATCTCTCTTGCAGTTGTGGATTCTCTGATGTCTACAGACAGTTCATCCCATTGCCAGTGAGGAAGGCAGACATGGTTGCCTTGGTTGCCTGTCTCCATGAGGAGGGAATATCTGACCAATTTGATTGTAGTCACACAATGAATTTAAATGTGTGTTGATGCAGGCGTGCACCCACATATCCACACATCCACCTAGATCGTGATGAGCACCCAGCCCCAACAGCCTTTAGAAACCCAGATAAAAATAATGTTGCCTTAGAAAACTTATGCTGTGTGTGAGTGAGATGACTGCAGGGCTCCCACTGCCTCCTGAGAGGGGCTGGGATTTCAGCTTCAACTAAGGAACTTGCCAAGAAGTTGTGACACAGCCACTGCAGTCTGTCTACACTATAGCCCACGGTTGTTCAGGGTCAGCAAAAAAGCTGGTCAAATAACATTTATCAGAGTGTTCACTTGGCCTATGCCCCACATTCTGAATAACTTATTTTACAGATTATTTTTTTCCCAAGATGACAGGCTAAATGCAGGGCTTACTAATATAATTCTCAAAAGCAGTCCTTTGTCAGGTCTTGGGAGAAAGTTTGAAGTCAAGCGCCAGGTTTCTCAGGTGTCTGCAGTCCCAACCAGCCATGTACTGGGGGAACACACATTTTTGTACCAAAACATCTGCTCATACCATCTCCTTACAGACATGGGCTCCATCATGTCAGGTAAGAAATATCCCAAGACCTGAGGTCATGTGTTGGATCTTCTTGCTCCTTCAAAAGGAAAGGACAGAGGATGAGCCTCTCCTGTTAATCTACCTGTGCTTGGTGGAGCAAGGATAGAGGACAAGTTATGCATGCTCACATAAAAATGCATTTTTCAAACAAGTAGTGTCTTTTTTCTTTCAGGAGAATGACAACCCTGGTTACCTCAAGGCTGATGAATTCTTGGAAATTGTAATATTTATGGTGATAGTTGATGGCAGAGAAGAGGAAATCTCTTTTGTAAGAAAACATGGTGCATAAACACACAACATAGCTCAGGCCACACCTTCATTTCACCCATACGAAGTTTGTGCAAGTGCAGAAAAGCCCACGTTTTTCTCTTGCCCCAAAAAGAAACATAATCTAGAGTTTATATCAGATGGTTTATGGGAGTTTTTTGGAATATCCAACACGGTTCATGTGATGTGTCATAAGGTAAAGCCTGTTCACTGGTGATTTACAAGCAGTGTGTGCTGGTGTTACTGTAATTTATAGACCACAGATGGTCAGGGGGTGCCCCCGCTGACTTGTAGCTGAATAAGAAGCTGAGCCCTGTGTGTCATCTGCTGCAGGTACCTCCGGCTCACTTCCCCAAATTAGTGCTGATAGAGATCTGCCTTCAAACCCAGAGGGTCCCAAGACCTTTGCCTTGCAAGCTGGGGCTATTTCAGGAGGGGAAAGGATACAAATGATTAAGGCTGGGGAAAAAAAACCCTAAGCCTATCAGAATGACACCAAAGGAAAATTGCTTTTTACAACAATAACTTCCCTTCTCAAGGCTGGTACTTTACTTGATGGGATTTTGTCACCTGTTAAATGGAAAATGAAGAATGTAAGTCACCCCTTTCATAAACCAGTCTAGGACAAATATCTCCTCTGCAAAAATTTCTATATATTCGTAGATCTCCCTTGTAATGACCCTTAGGATAGATCCTGACTTTGTTCTCATCATCTTACCCTTTTATGTAATTACTCTTCAACTATGTTTTACTATGACTTTCTTTCAAGTTTACCTAAGTCTTTTCTTCTTTAAACCTTATCAAATAATTATGTGTTTATTCCAGCATCCTTTTTCGGATTCCCCAGGACTTCGGTCCCAGTGGGTGCATGAGGCAAAGGGAGGAGAGGACTGGCTGCACATCTCACCCAAATCTTTGGGAGATTTATTGTATTTGGCCAGGGAATTGGGCCCCTTTTCACTTTTAATTTCTCTGGTTGACAAAGTTCATCACGTCACCTCATATTTCTCCCAGACGTGTTTTTGTCTTGCTGCGTGTGGCCTTGTCCTGCCCACAGAAATACCACGGTGGTCTCCGTCAGGATCCAGCAGCCTTCAGAGGGACGTGCCGGATCCAGAGATGCCTGGTGCTTGGCTTGCCCACTGCAGCGAGGTCATGCATTTTAACAAGGCACTGCCGATCCCCTTTTTAAAGGACATCGATTATGTTTTGTTAAAATGGGCTTTGAACTCAGCTGACCCTGTGCCAGTAGGACATTTCAGGGCTTTTTTTCTGCCTGGACCACGCTTGACACCTGTTGGCAAACACAGCTGCAAATGCTGCTGAGAGAAACCTGCATCCGAGCTCAAAACTGAGTGGCTCAATTTTTTCCCAATAGTAAAGACATAAGAGAATTTGGTGGCTTCTCTAGTTAATAAAGAGAGAAAAAATACCCAAATTTGTTTTTCTTTATCAAGATGAGGGGAAAAAGCACCCTATAGACAAAAGAAACAGAAGGAAAGCTGTAATGGAAATAAAATTGACAGCTTCTCAAAACTCAGGTGGCACTTTCCTTTTCCAGTTAATTACAGTTTTAATTACATGGCTTCTTGTGACTCCTTGATACCTAATAAACTAGACTCTGTGGGGTGGCAAAGTTGAGTTTTGCTTGAACTGCAGGTGTAAGGCTCAGTATGAAACATAAATCAACTTCTTAAACATGTTCCCATGGTGTGTTCAGGCTTTTTTTTCCGATTTGCATGTAAAAATCACATCTTTTCACCATTGTTGGGTAAAAAAAAAGAAAAATACTGAAGCTACAATGCAGAGAGTATTGCCTTTGTGTCTTTGGATATAAAATCCCCTTTTAGTAGGAGAAAAATAGGGTCTTTTATTTTTTTAACCCCAGATATGACAAATTTTAAAGGAGTGATGCATTACCTACATAGACCTTCTCTCATTAACCTTTTTTTTGCAGGGGGTTGGGTGCATAAGATAGAAGAGGAAAGTTCTTTGGCAGAATGAAAGCAAGGGGAGATTGGTATGTGGACATAAAGAAGTATTCAGCCCATAGGAGCTGCTTTTCCTGAAGGTTTGGAAAACAGAGTGTCTGTTTATTCTTTGTGTATTATGCCATGGAAATGAGTTCTTCAGTCAGGTTCAAGCATGTGCCATATATTACCTCTGAGCGGGGTAACACGTTGATGACCTGTAGCAGCAAAAAGCTGGAGACAAATACAGTCCAAAAGTTCACATTGGTCTCAATCCCGTGGGATCTGGTGGGTCACAAGTCTGTGGCAGGAAAATCTACTGTCAAGATGGCCAGTGGAGATTTCAGTGGAAGATTGCCCATCTTCCCTCTTCCTCAAACCAAACAAAATAATTTTTAAAAAGCAGGGTGGGGGTGGGGGGAAGTGGGAGGAAGAAAACAGACGATAGAGGTTCATATATGGAATTTGGATGGTACAAAACATGAGCAGCAAGGTTCATGTGTGGGACTTAAATGTATCAACAAGTCCTTCTTAACCTGTAAGGCTGTTTTTTTACTGTCTTATTAGTTTTAACTTCACCTCGTGGTTAGTCTGGTGAAGTAATGGTTTTAAATGAGTGCAAAAAAGGTGTATTTGTTATGAGTGAAGAAGGAGAGCTCTGGGAAATAGGTGCCTGGGTAGCAGTTTTTCATGCCCGGTAGGGGGAAGAGCCCAAACAGGAAAAACCAAAATGTCCTGCTTGCCTTTCAACAAAAATATTTCTTTCTGTCGTATTTTCCCATTGCTCATTACCTGAAGCAGCACTATCCATGGCTGGAGCAAGTGTGCTGAAGTCAGCAGAAGGTCTTGCTTGCTCCTCCAAGGGCTTCAAGCCCATTGTTCCTGATACCCACCTACCTCCCCTATGGTACATCCCAGCCGCAGACCCTGTTCCCTGAAAAACATTGACATCTCACTGACACCCACAGTGTTCAGGGCCACCTGAGACAACGTCCTATATAAAAATGTTATATGACTTGGACAAATTAGGCAGATTTCAGCCTTAACTTCAATAGAAATCTTGCCTGAAAGACAGTCTTCCAGCAGACTAGACTTGTCTGGTGTCATTTCACCTTGATGTCCTGTTGATGAGAATGCTTGGTTGTTTATTATTATTGTTGTT
>VWZQ01008942.1:127341-186531 GCA_013397015.1 Myiagra hebetior | reverse complement strand
AGGTTGAGAAAAAAATAATAAAAAAATGAAGGTCTGATTCTTTTTTTTCCTTTTCAAAATTTGTTGTTTATACAAATGTGGATGTCTTGTATATATTCAATTATTTTGATTATTCTTCTTACCTGTGTGCTTTCTGGGGCTGGAAGAAGAACAGAGAACAAGCAATGCTGCTCTCACAAGGTTTCCTGCCTGACAGGAATCTCCTGAAGAATCATGGTTTTGGGGCTCTCCCAGCCCTTCTCCCAAAGTTGGGAAAGGTGCTGATAAGTGTTTAAGAAGGTTTCTGGATGTTTCCAAACAGTGGGATAGCTCCTCACCGTGCTGCTGCCCCAGCTCTCACCCACTTTTATCACTTTTTTCCTTGAATAATTCTGCAGCTCATTTTATTTCTCATTTGATGCAGGCTGAGTTTTTGTTATAGGTATATATGCATGCAGACATATAGGTACACAATCACACGCCTATTACAGCTACATAAACATACACACATATATGTTTATGAGAGAGTATTATGGATGGTTTGTATAAAGGTTGGACTAGATGATCTTTGAGGTCTTTTCCAACCTTAATGATTTGATAAGTCCATGATTCTCTTAATTCTTTTATTAAAAATCAATACAGACTATCTGGTTTTTGTTATTAGTGAGCTGTATATATTTTGCATGAGAGCCCATCCCAAAGGAATTTCTAGTCTAATCTGTAAATTGTGACCTTCCTTTCAATAATCCTCATCTTACAAAAAAAGGGATGGTATTTACCTTGGTCAGGAGGAAAATATGTCAGATATATTTTTGTCCTCTCTCTGATTGACCCTTTCATACTTCTGTTCACAGTTTCTGAATAATTTTCTTCCCCCAATCCTTGAATTCTGTTCATTCTTTTATGGATCAAGATATCCCTTAGGAAAAAGCAACCTAATAAATAGCTCCAGTTTTTCAACCTCCCCCCTTGCCCATCCCTTTGGGCACAGTATACACATGCTAGCACTGCCAGATCGTGCCAACACCTCCACCCCAGGTTGCTGAAACCTTTGCACGCACTCTTCACCTCCTCACACCTCAAGCTGGCATCACGTAGATGCTGGTACTGCTGTGTTTAACCTCCACATGAGACCTGTACACACCACTAAGTATCTCCTCAGGCTTCTGACAACCTCTTCAGCAGGGAAGGGGCTGTACAGGGAGAAAAGGCCAGGGAGGCCACATGAGGAAGGGTGCTTTCACCCCTTCTCCTTGTGATGCCCCAGTCACAGAGGCAATGCCACACCAGCACTAGGGGAGTGGGAATGATGGTCCTGGAGCAGCTTTGTTTTGCTCTGCCCATGAAGAACAAGCTTTGACATCATCTTTGGTGCCTGAATAACCAAGGTGAGGGTGTTTATCCCACCGAGGAATTCAAATCATCTAACGAAACCCTCCCAGCCCCTATCCTGTGAGACACGGCATGAAAATGCAACAGACTCAGTCTAAGAAATGTCGGCAATTGACTCTTTGTGGATCTAAAGGAAAATGTGCTGCTTTGTTTCTAATTACCACACATTCAGAGTGGAGTTTTTTCAGCATGACTTGCAGCCCAGGAATAATTTGATTTGGAGATGTTTTTTAATAAAATCAAGGAGCCCAAATCGTGTCTCAGAGCAATATGAATTGCTGCTTTAAAAAAAAATCAAAAATGATGTTGGTTTTAAATTATTCCATGTGAATTTTCCAGTTGCCATCTCTTTTTCAGCTCTGAAGTTGTGGTGAGCAACCAGGTTTGGGATGGGGAGGCCAGGAGACTGCTCCCTGCCTTAGCACCTCCCTAACCTCAGCTTTGGTTAAGAAAGTTTGCTGGGAATTTATGTGAATTAATGAAACGTAATGAGCAGGGAGGAAGGTGGTATTTGGAAATATGTCCTTCCAGTTTTCACCCCACTGAGCATCTGTAGCCCTGGTATCTCAGTTATCCCCTGCAGTTCCCATTCAGGCACTGAAGACGTTTTTGGGGCAGAGTGGGGGGAAATTGAAGAATAATTTTTCTCCTCTGCAGGCCTTTTTCTGTCCACTTTTCACATCAGTGGGAGCTGGAGAAGAACAGGTGGCTCTCGTTGTGGCACCGGGGATGTGGTACCCGCACCAGAGCAGCTGTACACTGGAGCTGGAGAGGGCAGTGGAGCAGCAGTTTTCTCCTGGGGATATCTCAAGTCTCTCACCCCTCTCCCTGCAGCACCCAACACTAACAAAATCCACCACCCACTGATTGTGTGCCAAAAGCATCTTCACTTGGCTGCTTGGTCCTGGTACATGGCTCCTGCTCTCTCTCAGTCCCAGTACCGTCTCTGGCATAGTCCATTTAAAATTATCTCTCCATCAGAGAGTGAGGGAGGCGGCTGGGGGCAGGCTCTGGTGCAAGGCACTAAGAGTCTGGACCCTGCTAAGTTCAAAGGCAGCCTCCCTCCCACCCCGAGGAGGGATGTAGCCAGCCAGAGGATGGCTGGAGGCCACACAGACAGGAAGGTATGTAACAATCCATTTATCACTTTGCAAATATTAGTGCTGCTTGCATTTGCTGCAGCAATATTTCTTCTTGGAAATTGGTGAAGTGAGTAATAACAATGTTATTTATTCTAAGACCTTGGAACTGAGAAGCAATAACAGGGGGACTGTTCCCTTGAAAGCTTCAGAGGTGCAGGAAATAAAATGGGGTGTGGGAGAGGGGGGGAAGACGGGAAATAGACCAACAAAGGTCTGGAGGAGAGAAAACCATCAAAACCCATGTTTAATTTCTTTGCCCCAAGGGTAATAAAATGCTTTTTTTAATGATTTATATATAAACAAGGTGAGGTGGGAAGAAGGGTGAACATTTCGGATTCATCTCTGCCTGGAACATCCTGCAAGGTAGCAGGGTATGCACCTTGGGTTCAGGGTCTAGCAAAGAACCTCCTTCACCACAGTGTCTCCTGGTTCTCTTCTTTCATTTTTTTTTCCTATCCCCCCCACTTCCCCTTCCATCCCTTATCTGAATATATGACTGCCCTTTGCTCAGATTTATGGGTTGGGGCAGCACTGTGTGTATTTACAGTCTTCTGACCTGCAGACCTACAGCTGAACAAGAACAGGAGGAAACCAGGGCCTGTTCCATAAACAGAGACAGATATGTGGGAGAGGCAGCAGGAATTGTGAGCAGCACTTAACATTTTTAACTATTTGGCCAAGCCAAGGAATCAGTGATTAGATTAGAGGGAAAGAAAAATGAGAAGTGGGGTTAAAGATTTAGGGAAGGTGGGGGGAAAAGACAGCAACAACCAACAGAGGCCCCAGGTTTGGCATGGGGAGAAATAAAAAGTTGTTGGGCTGTTATAAAATGTTTTCCAGGGCAAAAGGCAAGAAATGAAAGTGAATCTCCAAAGAATTTTAATCAAGTTGAGCTTTCCTTGGGTAGAGCCAAACAGCACTTTTCAAGTCTGATTACCTTTTGAGGAGGTAGATTACTTAGTCTGTGTTTATTCAGGTACTAATTGCCTCAGATTAAGTAAAAAAAAAAACCCTTACTCTATGATAATAAATATTTCTTAGGTCCATATCTATCCATTGGTTTGTCGTCAGAAATTCAGTGCAGATGAGAAAATATTCCAAAGGGGCCAGAGCGTTACTTGATTTCTCAGAGGCAAAGGCAGCAAAAGTGGCAACAACCTGGAAAATAAATATATGAAATGCAACGTATGTAGAGGTCACAATATAGCATAAGTATATCAACATGATGAACAGCTTTGATGAAAATGGTAAACAAAACCACCCTCTCTTCCTGTGGCTTGTTTTACATTGCAATAAACCACTGACTCTATAACCTATCAGAACATGCTGAGATTTTATGCATCATTTCCAACTAGTATTTGAACATTTGGTTTAGAGTAGTCATGAACCATAATTAATGGGATCTTTTTGTGTGTGTGTCCTGATAAAAAGCAAGCTTTATTTTATTTTATTACCTGTTGGTCCAAAGCTCCGTATAGATGATGTAAATTCATTGTAGGTTTTAGGCTGGGGAAAAAGAGGAGGTGGGGGTTTTGCACATGACTATTATGAATTAACGTTTACAATTTCTAATCAAACCCAGAAGTTTAGCTTGAGATGCCCAGTCCAAATTTTCTTTGCTCCTGTGAGCGAATTGGTAGTGAGGGACACAGAGATTTTGGCCAGCTCAGCTTACCAGGAGGAAAGGGGAAAAAAACCCCAACAACCCAGGCACCACAAAGACCATGGAGATGAATGGCTCTATTTTATGAGCCATAAAAGTTTTATTCATCTTGACACCGAAACAGGTTTAGGCAGTGAGTTGACACGCCTTAAATAAATAAGTGGAATTAATTCCCCAGCTCTTGAAACAATAGCAGTGTGCCCGTAATGCTGAGAGCTGCCCCGTTTTTTCCTGTTGGTGCTCGGTATTGATATTATTTGTGGTTGTTTTTTTTTTCCTCTGGGGCCTGGTTTCTCCACTTCAGATTTTTCCCCTGTTTTATTAGAGGTTGAAAAAGGTTCAAGACCTGGTTGTACCACTGCTCCCACCGACAGCTAAAGAACCAGTTTGGCGTCTGGTTTGTCTGTTGTTTTACTGCTGACCTTCAAATCAACTTTCCCCCCTGACCCCAGAAGGCATCTATCATGACAAGAGGCTGTTTAACACAAATGGTGCCCATTTATAGGGGAAGAGAGTCAGAAGATTTCCTTGGTTGTTGGTTTTTTTGTTTTCTTTTCTTTTTAATGAAGAATTTGGTTTTTCACCCCTCTTTTCTCAGTCACCACAGGTGAAATCCCTCCTAGCAGCTGGCTTATGAAATAATGCGAGGGGAGGCCTTAATGAGCTGAAAGCACCCTCAGCTGGAGATAAATATATGCAAATGAGATGCACAAACAAAGGAGCCCGGACAGAGAAATATCTGCAATTCCAGCAAAATGCTGCCTGCAGCTAGAAGATGAACAGCTTTGATAAAATGGTAACAAAAAGCACCTTTTTCTCCTCCAGCTTGTTTTACATTGCAATAGAGTATTGTTATTGTAACCCATTGGAGCATGCAGAGGTTTTCTGCCGCTTCAAAAAAAAAAAAAAAAGAAAACCTGTTTAAACATTTGTTTTTAAGGCATTCATGGGCTATGAGCAATGTGATAGCTTGGAGTTTTTTGGTGGCTTGGGGTGGGTTCTTTTGGGGGGGGTCGGTTTGGTCATGGTGGGTATTTTGGGCATGTCTTTTTTCTAAGCTATTTTAAAATATATCTATTTTTAATATATATTTTACCTGTTGGTCTCTCTCTGATCGGGTTGCTGGTGATTTTGGCCGTGATGTTTTGCAAGGGGGAAGGCGGGGTGGGGGTGGCTGTTGGTTCTTGAAAAAAAGTCCAAGTTGTTCTTTCAAATTTGGAGGGAAAATCCAAGTTGACAAGTAGTAAGAAGCAGCTTGGGGCCAGGGGGAGAAGAGGGGAAAAAAATCCAGACTTGAACATTCACCAAGCAGCACCCAAACAGGCAGCTTTAATGAAAGCAATCAAGCCTCGGAGCTAATTCAAAGACAGACATCTAACATGCTGATTTTAATAAGCTTTTAAAAGGCAGTCTCTAACTTTTAAAAGTTGCCCTTTTTAATTTAATTGGGGGGGTTTTTTGGTTTATATATTGCCAAAACAAACACAGTCACTAAAATATGTTTTCAATATGTATAAGTAGTATTTCTAGACAATGTTTTAAATTAGCCCTGTATTTTGAGGGGAGGGGGAGAGGGTGGAGGAAGGAGAGAAAGAGGCTTACTTGGGATGAGTCGAAGACGTTTTCCAGGGGTCATCATGTCAAAATAATACCTTTATCATCTCGTCCTTGCCTTTATGAATCCTCCTGTGTGAACGTATGGATACCTCTTTACCTACAGGCTTCTTCAGAAAACAAGCCCAACCGATCGTCTCGGAGATAGGCAAATCTGCCTTTCTAAAAGGCAGAGGAGAAAAAGGCAGAGAAAATACAGTGCTGTTTAACTTTTAACATTATTATATCATTAAATAGATCATTATGGATTTATAAACAGAGGGGAAACACTATAAAGTTTAGAGAGCCTTTTACTCCAGGCACTAACCACAATTTTTATATTTGGCAAGAAAAAGAAAAAGAGACTTACCTTTAAGGAAGAAAATCCACCTCTTTCTTTGGCACTTACAGATGTTAGAGCAAACAAGTGTCGGATTTCTCAATGTCAAGAAGATTTCCTAATTTTTCACAACCTTCTCCTGTTGCATTTTTGGCCCGATGTGGGAACATCAATTTAATTTGTGGGGCTGCGCACTGGAAATCAAGATATACGTGTACATGTGCTTTAATGAACCCTAAAACCTGACAGACAGCTCTCTTCTTGCAGTTGCCCCAAGCTCAGGATTTCAAGAGTTAATAAAAACTTGGTTTTATTAGGAAGGCTTTCTTTTTGCAGCCCAAGTTTGTAGCAGCATAATTATGTTCAACTGCTGCTGTTTGAAAAGGGCAAACAGCATCTTAGGCACAGAACAATGAAATTACAGCTGAGATTTAGGTTAGCAAAAGCCGTCTTCTGCAGGCTTTTATGATTCATTATTTCCCATTAAATACAGTATTAGAAGTGTACACCAGATAGCTCATGGTTGCTGCGCTCAGAGCACATTATCTATATTACACAGGTCTGGGGAGCAGAATTAGAAAACTTTGGGGGAATGAGCAATATGTGTTTGCTGATAGAAGTACCATATGGCTCATCTTCCTCAATTGCTTTCATTGCGACTCTGATGCTGGAGAAATTAAAGTTTTATTTGATGTGGCACAGCTTAATGAACTGTCTTCTGTTAGGAAAATTGAATATGTTTCCTGTTATTTGAGCACAGAGCCCTCATGGTTTTGGCTGATGAGGGATGCATTATGTATTGTTTATTTAGCATTTTGAAAACAAAAGCAGATATTGGAGGTAAAATTGATTACTGCAGGATGTGTTATATAATCACATTTTTCTCTCTTTAAATTATAGCCTTGCCTATTGTTTTTATGGCAGCTTTTTTTGAGGAGGGGGGAGGGCATACCCTAATAATAAAGGAGGGGTTGTTGAGGCAAAGTACACAAGCTCTGCTTTGTTTAAAAGCAGCGCTAGAACTTTCTGAGTTTAGGGAAGGACATGGAAAAAAAAGAAGTGAACTTACACACGTATTAACCTGCAGGCCCCATGGCTGCTGCCATGCCGTTGGTCTGGGGATGCTTGAGGACTGTGTGCGCACTGGGCTGTGTCATTAGGAGAAGACTCATTTCTCCATCTTAGGTGGAGGGCACAAAGAGGGGAATATTCAGAATTCAGGAACCGAATACCCAGAATTTCACATTTCTTAGTATGCCAGACAGAGTTTGTTGCAAAATATTAATATTTGCATGGGAGGGAGTGAATATAGGTGGGGAGGATATAGAAAATTATTGGGAGAAGCAGAGCCCATGTTACCAGGCACTGCAACATCAGTCATTTATCTGGGACAAGAAATAAGATATTGATGGAAAGATGGCTCAGATTAAAGGCAATGTGTGGTTTTGGCTTTGTTTTACAGTGTAAACTGACATGCACACACCAAGGATTATATACCCTACCCGTGTCTTTGGGGTGGTTGGCAGCAATAAGCCCAGTGATAGACAGGGCTGTGGGTGCTAACCCTTCTCTCTGAGGGAGCAGACAACTATATTTCAGCTCTGAAACTTACAGACAAAAAAAAATATTAATATCTCTGAAATATGTTATTCTTAATAATTCCACTTCTGCTTGTTGGAAATCCTGCCCAATGACACCCTCTGACTTTTGCTGCTGTTGATCTCCCAGGAAAAGGGAGGCAGGGAGCAGGGAATGGAAGGAAAAAAAACTGCCTGTGATAGCTCAGTACTTCTCTCCTGCTGCTCTGACAAAAAGACAATTTGTCTTGTGTGCCCCACGATGTTTGAGGACTCTGGCAAACATGCCTCTTAAACAAACCCCACACAGAATCTAAGTACCATCCATTAAAAGAGAAAGTCCCAAAATGTTTATAGCAGCGGGCCAAGACGCTCAGCCCTCGCCCCGGAAAAACTCCCATTGACGTCAGCGGGGCTTCTGCTTATGCAAAGAGTGCAGGATGCTGCCCTGCACCTTCAGGAAGAAACAGGAAAAAAAAAAAAAAGAAATTAGTGGTATTGGAAGGAGGATATTGCTGTTGAAAATGTCTTGGAGCAAAGTGGTTAAAGCAAAGCCTGTACAAACAGTGACTATAAATATTTTCCATTCTGTATCACTCTTCAAACAGTTCCCTGCCGTAATTCCAGGTGAGTACAAAAATAAATAAGTTATAGCATGAGGGGAAGAAGAAGAAGAAGAAACGAGAAAAGAAAAAAAAATTACATTGCAACCAAGGCTGAAAGCACAAAAGCTTAATTTCTTTCATCCAGATCTATTTCCCAAAGAAGAAACCGGTGGGTTTTTATGAAAGGCTGCTCCATGACAGGAGCCTCCTTTGAGGAAGACCATTATGCATTGTTATCAGCATGGCGTAATTTGACTGTTGACAAAGTATCTGTGGCAGTGAGAATGAAAGCAGTTAGAAGTGTGTCGGGTTGTAATCAAGAAGATGCTTAGCTGTGCAACGCTGCATCTTGAGCAGATTTGAATCAACATTGCCTTGAGGGGACACACACACACACACACAGATACACAGACACACACACACACACCAAAAAAAAGTCCATTAATTTTTAGTGGGAAAATTAGAGTGGCACTTGATGAAGTGAAATTTGACATGTGTTAATTGCTCCGCAGCTCTCCTAATTAGAGATTTTCAAATTCTTTTACTGCTGTCAGCCTGATGCCACATTGTCTTGCTGGACAGATAGTAAAATTGCAAATTGGGTTGATCAAGAAGTTGGACTAGAAGATATTGGTCTTTAGCTTGTTTGTTGCTGATCATCATTTTCATAAGAGAGTTGAGGGTGTTGTGGCATATGAAGCGCATTTGGGGGGAGAAAAAGTGCAATAAAATCCTTCTTCTTGATAAATAGAGAATCAATGATTTAACATAGATTGTTTAAAAAAGATTAAAGCATGCAAGAAGTGGACAATAAAGCAATGGAGTTGTAAATAAACCTTAAGCCTTTGTTAAATCTGTCTTGCATGAGATTTAAAATATTATTCTGTTTTTAATAAAACCATTAAATTCAGTTATTTTTTTCATGCATGTCATTCGCAGTGTGGCAGACGGAGGCAAGGGGTGGGGTTCAGGTTCCTGCATGCCTTTTGCCCTAACCTGAAAGGCAGCATAGCAAGACCATGTTTTATATCAAAAACTAGTTATAAGGTTGTATGAACACATATTTGTACTGGTTCTGAAAGCATGATTTTGTATCTTTTGTTTTTGTTTTCTTCCTTCCCCCCATTCTGCATCATGCCTCCCCTCCCTTAGCCTTTGAACCCCTCTTAATTCATTAACATATTGAATTTTTTCAATTTTCCATTTTCTTGCAATAACAATATTAATGCCAAGGCCAAGGCCTGATTGGAGCTAAATTACTTGTTACCTGCTGGCATTTATTTATATGGCATTGAATTATAAAGCTTTGCTATTGTCATGCCTTGGGCGAATTGTTTATGACACCAGTAATAGGAGTAATTGTTATTGTTGAAATTACCTGTCAGCTACCCATAGCAGTGGCCCTTGTCCCACTGACAAATAGTGACAGGGGAGAGGGATCCTCCGCACGTCCTCCTGATGACTTCTCCTCTGATAATAAGGAGTGCGGGGCCTCTGATAATTTGCCTGTCACTGTTGAGTGCAGCTCAGAGAGAGTTGGCCAAATTGTTGTCATTCACTTTGACAAAGACAGCAAAACGCTCTGGAGCAGGAGGAGGATTATCAAAATAAATGAAAGCCCTCACACGTCCTTTGTTTTGGGTTTTTTGGGGGGTTGGGTTTTTTTCCTCCCCATTGCCACTCGGCTGCCTTTATGCCAGAGTTGTAAAAATGGGAATACGTTCCTTAGCAGCGCAACTCCAGAGTCAGCACAGGGTAGGGGGGAACAGCACAAGGGCTTCTGCAATTTGTGTGCTGTTTGCCTGAAACATTTTGGTTTCTAAATATAAATTAAATTCTTTATGGATTTTTTGGGGGGTTTTGTTTTGGGTTTTTTTGGCCTAAGGCTGTCTCTGTTTTGGCAATTACCAACTGTCATTGCAAGAGAAAGGGTGGTGTTTCTGTTGCACGGATTTGATTTTATTTGATTATTTATTCTGTTATTTTTCACAGTCAGCAACATTTCTTTCAGCTCTCCTCTTGCTTTCCTGCCCAGCCCTGTGAAACACGCCCGGTGCAGCAATCAGTGTTGCTCCGTGCCCAGGGCTTCTGGAAGCAGCTCTGCTCCTGCTACAGCATCTGCAGCTTTTTGGCCTCCTAAGCTATTGCAAAATCAGTTTTATTATCTTCACCAAAAATAATATTTCCTTTAGGAAAGGAGGTTCTGCCACTGATATAAACCCAGCAGAGGTCTGTTTGCTGCTGCGAAGGAGCTTCGGGAAGAGGCGGTGTTATTTGTCAGAGCCTATCTATTTATAAAAAAAATAAAATAAATTACAAAAACTCCCCCTTCACGTCCTGTGACTGGTGCACACGGGAGGACGCCCACGCTCAGTGGAGACTTGCTGCCAATCACACTCCGACACTGCTGAGAAAGGGGGATATTTTACACCATCACAGCAGCCAGGCTGCATCAGGAATGCTCAAAGCGCAGGTTTGGGGTGAGCGCATTACAGCCTGCCTTATCTGGAGTCATCCACCCTGCATCCTTCACAGCTGATCCTATAATGGCAATAATTTCCCCTTTATTGGTCTTTACACTCAGGTAATGACTACCTGGGGCACAAAGCACCTCAGGGGCTGCTTTAGGCCCTTTGCCCCCAGTAGCCAGTCCCTAATTGATCAGTAAAACCTCCCACTGAGTCACAGATGCATCATGTTATTTGCTGTAACAATGAGGTTTGGTCCACATAAATACCTGTGGGCACCATCTCACCCCTTGATTTGCTCCTTGAAGGAGTAGGTCTGAATTCCTGTTACCAAGAATTTTCATCAGCGGCAAATAAATCTGCCGAATTCAACTCTTTCATTTGTAACCATTGGGCTCAAACACATAATTCAGCCAAATTATCAGCTGCCTCCATCTTCCCAGGGAACGAGTGCAAACAACGTTTTAGGAACAGACATCTAAATTTAGTAGGGTTTTGAATAATTGATAGGCTGGTGTGACAGAAGATAGAAACTTATGTTTCTAATCATCCCAAAGCATTTCTCCTTCCTCTTACCCCCCCAAAATGAAGTCGCTTTGTTTGCAGTTAAATATAGGGAAGATGTCCACTTAACTAGTATAAAATTGTGATAGCGTTAAGAGGTTATCCGTGGTAATAAAAAGCACAGAACATGCCTGAGAATGTGATCTGTAAGGCAGATAATTTTTAAAGATGGAACTTGTCCTTGCTTTGTCGGGGGAGAGGCATGTTAGTGATCCCAGAAGGGGAGGGTAAAAAGCCTAACACACATTTCCAACTGAAGATACTTAAAATGTATAATGTATTTCAGCATGTTACTATAAGCTGCTGTTTGATGTTTTTCCTATAAAGCCTAAATTAAGCATCCTAGATATGGTTATGAATCTCCTGCTCCTAGCTGCATCAAAAAACAAAATACATTTTAAATGGCTGTATTACCAATATCCTGGTAGACTTTAACATACAAGTATAATTGTCTTCCCTCTATTTTCTCTCTCCATTCTTAAACACAGTCCCAGCATCAAAAAGCCCACCTTTACATTTCAAGCTCATTTGAAATGTAAACTTTTAGCAAATAAGCGATGGCTTATGGAGCTGCATTGCCGCTGTGAGTGGAAGCAAATTCCTTTTTCTCCCTCCCCTCAGCATCAGTGTCAAAAGAAACTGCGCAGATCACTGCTGCTCTAAATAAGGCAGAGCAATGTCGAGAAAAAAACTGCCACCCCCCCAAAGAAAAAGGGGAAAAAAATCACTCAATGGAATAAAATGACATTTCTGTCCCATGTCAGTCTGAATGACAAAGTGTCATGTTTTGCATCATTTCAGAAAGATATTCATCAAAAATATTCAGCATATAAACAGGCAGCAGGCTTTTGTTTGAAACATTTCAGATCAAAAGTTGAGAGAAGAACAATTAATATTGCCTATTAAAATCCCTGTTATTGTTAGAGTTACGTTTTGTGATTACTGACTATAAATAAAAGCAAAGGAACAGAGCCACGGTTTCTCACCACAGCAGATAGAAAAAGGCAATTTCCAGCTTTTTCTGTTTTGTTTTTTTTTTCCCTCAAAGTTGCTCTTAGATGTGTTTGCTGAGTAAACAGGATTAACTGTATCTAAAACAAGAGATAAAGAACAGCTTTTTATTACACTGAACAGTCTGCAGGGTTTCCAGGCTCCTCTGAATGCACTTCATGCCTGGAACAAAATGTTCATATTTTACGTTTTTTAATAACACCGTATAGAACCAGCAAAATATTCTTGTAATTATACAAATATGGAATCAATGGGGAGTGGTAAAAAAAGAGCATTTTTACCATTTCTGCTTCTGGCCAAATGACGGGCTTGTTTTTGGCTTTTTTTTTTTTACTTTCTTTCTTTTTGCTTTTGTCGTTGTTTTTGGTTTTGTTTGCAGTTTTGCATCAGGATGAGAAACCAGGGAGAAAAGTATTCCTGTTGCTGAAGAGGCTTTCCCTTTTCCTGTGGCTGCAAAAACTCACCGGGTGCTGTTAATACAAAACTAATGGCAAGAGCGCGATCTGGAGATCCAGCCTGCTATCAGCTGCATTTCAATAGAGGCTTTCTCAAAAAATAGGTACAAAGAAAAGAATTTAGACAAATTTGCCTCTTAACCTTTAAAGATTTCCTGCCTATTTCAGTATGTCCTTTATTACATTAATTTTTTATTTAAATTACACCATTAACTGGATATGAATTTATCAAGAATACATATATTGATTTATAAAACAGTATCATTAATTATTATAATAGCTAGATGTAGCTGATATTACAAAGCCATTTAAAGGTTTTTAATATAACTTGGACATACATAGATAGATAGACATTATGGACAAGACTACAATTTAAACTGGCTACCAGCAGTTAATGAAATCCTTGATTTATCTTCTCGTTTAGAGATTGACTATATTGTTGCTTTGTAAAACTATTTATTTTATGCCATTTTTCAAAGGATGTCTCAATAAAAGAAAAAGATAAATAAAACATCCAGCTAAGTCTCAAAGCATATTTGGTTTTATATTTTCTTTTTTAATGCTTCCGCTGTTAATATATTACTAGTTTGGAGACATGTCACCTTTACAGAGAATTGGCTTTCTTGATAGTAGCTGTGTTTGCACATGCACAATTTCCTATATTTGTGTTTAAAAAAACAAAAAAAAAAAAAAAAAAGAAAAAAAAAAAAANCAACAAAAAGGAAAAAAGAAAAAGAAGAAAAGGAAAAAAAAAAAAGGGGATGTTTTCCCGACAACATTGTGCTTATTTCCTAAGCCAAAACCCAACAAAACGACTTTCCAGCATAGATTTCTCAGGCATATTTTTTGTTTAAGCTGTGGAAAAATGGGACTTACCCTAGTGCTGCAAAGCAGTCAGTCATGGAGAACATTTTGATTTAAAATGCAATCTGAAGAGAAGAAAAAAGAGAGGGGAAAAAAAAAGAGAAGGAATGATGTAAACAAACAGTACACCACTTTCAAGTTCCTCCTAAAATGTTCCGAGCTTAACTAATACACTGGAAGTTTAAATCTTTACACATTGTTCTTGAGGGGCTATGTCTCTTGACTCTTTATTTATATCACTTATTCTTGTCTGGCAACATATGTTACCGATTTATTATAGTATTTTTTTACTGTTAGCCAGACAAATGTAAGGGCTAGCTGAGGAAGGGTAGTTGCATCTGATGAGTTTAACAATTGCAGGGCATCCTTTAGGGGTAGCCAATGGGCTCTTTTGAAGCTATAATACTCACCATTAACCATTTTCATGCTGACATATTTTTATTGTTGAAGTTGGGGCTCTTCCTCATGTCAGCCTCTTTTGTATTCAATGGCTTCACAGGCAAATCAAGCAGTGTGGCTGAGTGGTTCATCAAGCCGAGGTTTTTGTAGATGTCTCAAACCACACTCTTATATGTTGGCATCTAAATCTGCGTAGCACTCCCCCCACAACTGAGCAAAGAAAAAGACATGCAGAAAATAATACTTTAAAAAAAAAATCAAATTCTGTAATCCATGACAAATGCAAGCAAATCCTAAGCCTGGGGGGTCAGATTTCTCAGTGCCATTACTGACACCAAAAGGTAACAGAGAGGAAGACTTTTCCCATCAAAGCAACCTCCTCTGAATTCTCATTTTAAATAGATGCATCAACAGCAGAGGGAGAAGTTGCAAGGACAGGTGGTGAGCTGGATGTCACATTTCACATAATGTGTTTTTAGGTGACCCATTCTGGAAGAAGATCTTGAACTCTCCCCACCTTTTCCTTCCTACTCATTCTCTGTCCTATCTCCTTGTTCAATGGCAAGATCTTCCTCCAGCTCCTCTGAAAACTGTACTCCTGTGTCTTGTTTCACTGTTAGAGCCACATCTTGAGCTTGTGGGAGCCAACGAGTTTGTACAAGCCATAATTCCTAATATCTCCCACAATTTTCAGCCTTTTGGTGCCAGATCAGACTGTTACACCTGTCAGCAAATCCTACTGTCTATGAGACATTCAGTGTGGGATGCTCAAGAGTCCTCATCCCCAAGGGTCACACAGTAGATGGTAGGGCACACTGAATTTTCTGCTGCTTGGAATTCAGTCAGATTTTAAGGAATTTTTAACTCCAAAAGGTTGGGTTTAATTTCCCTTGCATCTTCAGGGAATGCGGGAAGAGGCTGTGTAAGCTAACATGAGGACCTGAGTAGTGATGATCTGTGGAAGAAAAAGGTACAGTGAGCAGCATTTTGGGTGGGAAATGAGGTATTTCAGGTAGAATAAATACAGAAATTGCAATTAAATTTGTTAGGCTCCCTTGAAGAAGGAGAGCAAGTGCTCCCATGTGGTTTGTTGGTTTTTTGTTTTTTTTTTTTTTTGACTTATTGACAATTCAGTTGTGGGCTAATTTGTTTGATTTTTAAATTTTTCAAACTTATCAGAAGCCCCCTCTACTTATTGTACAGGGTTTTGAGGACTTTCTAAAGCAGGTCTGAGTGCAGCAGTACGCAAAAAACTTTCGTGGAAATTAAGATTTTCCTTTCTTTTAATTTTTCTATCAAGAAGCTAGCTTACCTTTTACTTTGGGATTTTTTTTTTTTCAAATTGCAATTTAATTATACATTGGATGCCCTCCTGAAGCAATTTGCAGCCCCCAAATGAACCTTTGGAGGCAAGTGTTGTCCTCCTGAATGCCAAGGGCACAGTGAAAAAAGGGTGCAGATTAAATGGTCACACCAGGACTCCTAGATTTAGGGATTTGAAGTCTTGGCTTTTCCCATTTCTCCAGAAAGGTTTTATTTAGGCAGATGTCATCAGTGTCCTGGGCAAATATTTGGTGGCAATACCAAAGTTGGAGAATAGGGATTGTTACTTATTTAATTTTGTATTTTAAGGACATTGACAGCAGCTTCATAATTAAGCTAATAGCCTCCCTTAATTTTTTTTATTCTTCTCAAACCCGATTTTTTTTGGCTGGGGAGGGAGGAACAGGAAGCGTGACTTGGTCTCTCAATCACTCTCTTTCTGTTTTGTCCATCACCTTGGTTTCTTTCCCCTGTTTTTGACCTGCACTTTTTCTGGATCAGACACTGGCAGGTTGAGAGGTAATAAGAACCAGATGGACATAGTACAGAAATTGCCCAAATGGGCACGAGAATGTGGGGAGCTGTCAGGCATGGAGAGAAGCTGGAATTTTTCAGCAATAAAATGGGATTTATCGCCACTCTACCACAGTCATTGCCGACAACCGTTTACCTTGACAGAAACCCCGTTCCAATAGGCCCTACCGATGCAGATTTTTTTTTACTTTTTTTTTTTTCCCAAAGAGTGATGATTGGTATTTGTTCTAAGGCTCAAATGGCCTGCACTAAAGGTGAAGCATTAGGCCAAAGTCCTGTATTCCCTACTGAGGCAAATGAACCTGCTAAAATAAGTTCCTTCCACAATAGCTGTGTAATTGAAACCAGAAAGTGAGAGAATTTGATAAATTGCTTGACCCTGAAGGAATGTTAAGGTCATAAATTTTCATTGCATTTTTTTTCTTCTTTTTTAGAAAAAAAAAATCTCTTTTATATATATATATATATATATATAGGTATATAGATATATTATGTTTGGTATTTGTCTCTGAATTCCAGCTAACTTTCAGATCATTAGCTATTACTTTGCCATCCTCTCCCCACAGGAAACTATTAGAAGGTTTAGAGCATTCCTACCTACACCTTCCTAGGAGGGCTGAAGGATGCAAAATACTCACAAATGGCAGCACTGTTAAGAAGTCTGCCACATTAAGAATAAACAACCCAAAATTGGGAGTTTAGCAAGTGCGATCCCTTTAGAAAGACAAAATAAACAGCATGAAAAACACAAATATACTGTACTTGAAGAGTGCTGGAGTTAAGAAAAAGGTCTGTAAATCATTTACAGGCTATCAAACATTTATTGCTACTTTTACCCTTTTTTTTAACTTAGAAGTGGCATTACCTTATACTTGAAAAAGAATGATCAGTGTTTTCTTGAATAATATGTACAATATTGAATAATATGTACGTAATAAGATGTCCCTCCAAGCTCAAAAGGACACAAGCAAACCCCAGATCCCACGGTATCTTATTGTGGTAATACACATCTTGAGAATAAATAAAAGAAAATAAAATTTTTAAAAAGATAGAAAAAGATGGCAAACCAAGAGAAAGGATCAGAAAAATTAGGAGAATAACCAGCAAGGTGAAACATCCAGCCATGTTCCCTGTTCTGTGTTTTCACCCGTCAGTAAATACAGCCATACTAAAATAGCTTCTAAGAAGAAGCAGAGAGGAAACTCAGAAGTATTTTGGTTTTGTGTATGGCTGTTTGGAGCTTTTTTCCCCTCAGTAGCAAAATTTACTTCTTTAACTATAGCAGATTCTGCTTCACAATTGCTTGAAATTTGCCGTCATATAGCAACTGTTTTTTATAATCTGGCTGCTTTCCTCCCCCTGCTTTGAATATAACATTTCAGAGGCAAAATTGTCTCGCTTCAATAAGGCGCTGCACTTTGCATAGCCATACATACTTAACCCTACATGAAGCAAGTTAAATAATCATTAGCACAGTAACCCATTGCTATCAAAAACTTATTGGTCCTCTAAATTTTAAATTAATAGCCTGTCTCCCTTGTTCTGTGTGTGTGTATGTATCTGGTTTTCANTTTTTTTTTCTTTTTTTTTTTTCCCAAAGAGTGATGATTGGTATTTGTTCTAAGGCTCAAATGGCCTGCACTAAAGGTGAAGCATTAGGCCAAAGTCCTGTATTCCCTACTGAGGCAAATGAACCTGCTAAAATAAGTTCCTTCCACAATAGCTGTGTAATTGAAACCAGAAAGTGAGAGAATTTGATAAATTGCTTGACCCTGAAGGAATGTTAAGGTCATAAATTTTCATTGCATTTTTTTTCTTCTTTTTTAGAAAAAAAANTCAGTGTTTTCTTGAATAATATGTACAATATTGAATAATATGTACGTAATAAGATGTCCCTCCAAGCTCAAAAGGACACAAGCAAACCCCAGATCCCACGGTATCTTATTGTGGTAATACACATCTTGAGAATAAATAAAAGAAAATAAAATTTTTAAAAAGATAGAAAAAGATGGCAAACCAAGAGAAAGGATCAGAAAAATTAGGAGAATAACCAGCAAGGTGAAACATCCAGCCATGTTCCCTGTTCTGTGTTTTCACCCGTCAGTAAATACAGCCATACTAAAATAGCTTCTAAGAAGAAGCAGAGAGGAAACTCAGAAGTATTTTGGTTTTGTGTATGGCTGTTTGGAGCTTTTTTCCCCTCAGTAGCAAAATTTACTTCTTTAACTATAGCAGATTCTGCTTCACAATTGCTTGAAATTTGCCGTCATATAGCAACTGTTTTTTATAATCTGGCTGCTTTCCTCCCCCTGCTTTGAATATAACATTTCAGAGGCAAAATTGTCTCGCTTCAATAAGGCGCTGCACTTTGCATAGCCATACATACTTAACCCTACATGAAGCAAGTTAAATAATCATTAGCACAGTAACCCATTGCTATCAAAAACTTATTGGTCCTCTAAATTTTAAATTAATAGCCTGTCTCCCTTGTTCTGTGTGTGTGTATGTATCTGGTTTTCAAACACTTCAGTGGAAAGTCATAGATGTTTTATCAGCACGTATTAGATGATTTGCAGTATTGATTTTTCAATTTAAAAGTAAAATGATAAAAAAAAAGTGCAGGGAAAAATAGTTCTGCTGAGTTGGTTCATACCTAGACCCCTGATTCTTAGGTAACTCCTCAGAGTGTAAATTAGCAGCCAGTATTTGACAAACTGGTAAAGAAATGCACTCTGCTCCTCTCTGGCCAGGTTGTTCTGGTTCAAATAAGTTTCCTTAAGAAAGCATGAAAAAGAGAAACTAAATGGAAAAAATAAAAAAAAAAAAAAAGTATTTGAAACAATGCCCGATAAAATCATAGCAAAAAACCCTCAATAATTTATACTCACTTTTTCTTTTTGGAGACATTAAATAAAACTATGTTGGAATGGGGTTTTCTTGCTTTGTGAGGGAGGCTTTTTTTCCCCCATAAACTTTCTGGCCCAAATCCCTTCTTTCCTTTTTATTTCTTTGAATCTCAAAGTAACTGCTAGTCATTTTGAGACAGTTACTTACCCGGAGAATGAAGGAGTATGGTCTGCATTTCAATTGGGTAAAGGGTAAAAAAAGATAATGATTTGGAGCGTAATCGAGAAATGCAAAGAGACATATTAGGATGAGAATTTTCATCTGCTGCTGTATAAATATTTTAATAAAAGTTCTAAAATAATGTGTCTGCCTCCTGCACTATAAAAGAGGGGAGATTATGAAGTGCAAATGATGCAGCTTAGATGCAGAGATCCGACTGGGATTTTTCACCATTTAAGAGTCCCATTGTGCTCCTCCAGAAGTTTGTTTTAGAGCCATTTCAGACCCCAAGAAGTATAAATTTCATAAGTATAAATAAAAGATGACCAGCGAGTGGCTTCAATCACTAATACTTTTTGCAAACTAATGTTCAGCTGATGCAACTCGATTTTGTTTTGCATCACATTAGTGTCACAGCGGCAATGACTGGCCTTTATTCACCAACCCTTTGAGTCAGCACTTCAAGACATCTTTCAAATTAGGTCATACTGCAAATTTGCCGCTGATACAAAGGTTGATTAAGAGAGCTTCACAATTTTAAAGGGATGTCTTGTGAGGAGAATTAAGGTCTGGTTGATAGTTCCAGGAAATGTGAGGTCCAGTAACTACATGAAGATAATATATAGGCTCTACGGGGAAAGAACATATTTCCTCAGAGCACTTGAAGAAATACTCATTTACAATTTAACCGAGTCCTCCTCCCCACCCCTCCCCCCCGCCCCAGTCCTGTTGCAGGAGAAATTGTGTGATGGGTCTCGAAAACAAGCCTTGAATTATAACACAGAGGCAGTGAGATGAGCCCTGTTCTCCTTTTGCTGAAAATCAGTCCCCTCCTCTTGCCTCCTTTGATCTTCTTTGGAAAGACCTATTTCTCCCCACTCCCACTGAAGCATCTTCGTTTCTGCTTTCCCCCATAAAACAATCCAGTGTTGTAACGGGACCCTTCACCAGTAATGTAGCAACTCCAAGCTGAAGCTGAATTGTCGTGTAAACCACCCCTGAAGATCGGGAGGGGATGATGAGAAGTGACAACCAATCATAGTGGTCATAGCTAGGGTTGCAAATTATTTCAAAGCCTGATTTAGGCATCGCAATGCAGTGGACAAAATTTTTCCCCTCTACAGTGCAGGAGGGACAGTAGCTCTTCTTGCTTCAGGGTCTGAGCATGCAGGAGAAAAATCTCAAAGGGAGCTGCTGGCTGCCAAGCGGTTCTGGAAATCGAGCCACTTCATTTTTGATGGCTAAGTCGGAAGCAAGATGAATGATCTCTTTGAAGGGAATCAGGCCCAAATGTAACATTTTTGTGGCACTTGGGGATTTTAGATTTCCCAAACTTTCTCTCTTTTCAGGGAATAAGAACACATGAAATGATTCCAAGAGTTCCTCTAATTTGATGTAAGTGGATAAAAGTCAACTGCCAGCTTCATTTTGGTTTAACACTTTGGCCCATCTGACAAGGCAAGAAGCTGCTGTTAACGTTGAATTTGCCTAATGAATCAATGCTCAGGATGGGAGGAAAAAAAAGGCAGGATTTTGACTGCAGCTACATGGAAAGCAGTGTTTAATTCTCCTGTCACTGAAACTAGAGTCCCACAAGTTATCTTTTCTATACTCAGGAATATTACCATGATTTAAGGCTATAGCATCAGTGAAAAAAACACAAACGATTTAAAACCAGAGCCCAAAGAGAGGTTTCTTGCCATATGGATATCTATGAAAGCCAGAAAAATGTTTCTCATTCCCTCTTGTATTTTCCTTCATTTCTTTGCAGTGGAGTCCCTGAACTTGCATTTCTACCACAGCAGCTGACTTCATTTCATGTTTTTGATGTTACGATCACCCACAGACCTTTCTATTCTCCATATGTTTCTGGATTCAGTCACTTCACCCACAGCCCTCCCCTACAGTATAACACCTCAAATCCCCCCGCATGGAAAAATCTATTTTATTCCCAGTCACTTTCAATTTGCCTCCTGTGTTTCTCTGAAGGGTGTAGTTGAATGTGATTTCTAGCACCAAAAGCAGGGAAGGGGAAAGTGGCAGGCTACAAATGAGAAGGTGGCCTGTGCCACAGCCAGGAGTCACTGGAAGTGAGAGTTTTGAAAAGAACTGAAATAGGACCATCACAAGATAGATTTTAATAATTTGATCTACTTTTATGCTTCAGGTTCCTTTAACCCTCTTCTACCAGGTTAGAAGAATACGGATATAAACCCTAAAAATAGAAGTAATAATGAGGTTTAAAGACAGGAACAGCAGCAACAAAATGTGTATATCTACCCCATTACCTCCAAACTTCCCTGCAGTCCTAATTTGGTAGTGCCGCCCCACCTCCTGCCCTGTGGAGGTAGCTGCTGCTGCTTCTGCTACTGCTGCCCTTCGCCAATCTCCATGAATCAGGCAAGAAAGGATATGAATTCATGCCAGAGTGATTTAAACCAATCATGGGAAAACAAATTGGGGGTTCCTTTAAAAAAAAAAAAATCATGCTGCCTTTTGAGTCTTTGTGGGGACACTGAGAACATGCTTCCAAGCTCTTTTGTTCTGCCCTAAGGGATGGAAGGCTGCTCTTAATACAAGAAAACAAAGCCTTCCATTGCCACCACCAAAAAAAAAAGGCAAACCCCCCCACAAAAAAAAACCACCAAAAAACCACACAAGAACACAAGCTGAAACGCTTATGAACACTTTGCTCTAGGCTCTGTGGCAGTAAGGAAAAATCATTGCAACCATCACAAGACTTGGCAACACCAGGGCCATGCCAGCAGAGTGCTCTTCCCCATTACTGTAAATCACAGGCTGAGCCCAGTTTATTGTGAAACATCCAATTGTGGCTCCTTGAATACGATAAATAAAACCACCGTCCCTCGGTGCACTTGACTAGTATTTGTGGAAGCGAGGAGAAAATTCACACTTCTGCCTAGGGACAAGACAGAGGCAGTTGATGCTTCAGCTCAGTTTGGTGGAGACAAATCACAAAAGAGGAGCTGCAAATAAATACAGGACTTTTCATGCCTCTATCCTCTTTTTCACAATTGCTACTGTTGAGAAAATCACTTTATTCATTTTAGGCATTGTGCAGTATCAAGTATTTTGAGAGACTAGACTTGGGCTCATTCTAGTTGGGTTTGGGTCCACACTTGGATCAAAACTGAACACACAGAGTGAAATCAAAGCTGCAATGGTCCCTGGGAATGAGGCAAGTCACAAAGGGGTACCATTCACCTTTAGCCAAGGAGCCACGAGCCCATATTACAGCTACCAGCCCTCAAACATGTGCCATCAGTGCTGCAGGGCCCTGCTTCAACCCAGTGACGATGGTATTGCTCAAGCCTTTCCTCTGGGAATATGTCAACAGGCACATTTAAAACTCAGCTTCTGCAAGCTATCAGCCACTGGCCCTCATGCCAGGAAAACAGGCACTAATGGAAACAGTACACAACCAGGGAGCAGAGCTGCACAGGGTTAGATCAAACTATGCCCATATTTCATAGGATTGCTCCCGCCCCACCATCTATTTTCCACCACGCACAGACCCAACGGAAGGATGGTGTGATGGAGCCAGAGGCAGAGTAGCTCTGTAAATAAGGCCAGCTCTGAAATCTGCCGAGTGACCCTCAGATATAACAGGCAGTAATACCGCAGGACTCATTCCCTACAGGACATGGATAGAAAATATTCCAAAATAATGGATTCAAAGCCCTGTTCTTGCTCAGAGCTTGTCCTTTTGTGCATACTGGATCAGCTGAATATTTATAGAAGAGATTGGAGGTCAGACTGCTTCGCCTTGCTGCTCCAGCCCCCTTGCCCAGCTTTCGCACAGCCAAGTCGCCAGCTGGCGGGTAGCACCTCTCCCTGCTGCGCCGGGAGTGCAGCCTCCTCTGAGCGCCAGCTGGCTCTCAGGGACACCGGCAGTGACAGACCCACAGTAAACCAAGTTGCTCCAACCTCCCGAGTGACTGAAATTAGAATGGGCCCTCACATGGTGATATTTAGGGCAGAACTTTATTTTGCAGAGGATGAAACTAGTAATTTAAGTCCTTTTCTTTATCCTCATCTTTTTTCTCGTCCCCAACAACTTCATAGCTCAAAGTCCCCCTTGATATGTTTACCCACCAAGTTATACAGGCCAGAACCCCACATACAAATCTGCATAAACCCTGCATCTTCATCAATAGGTGTCTACAAGAAATAAGCTTAAACTTTTAAGATGTGAAAGAGCCAAGCGCTTAGGGGCAGCTGGCTTGCTCCACCAGCTCCATTGAGCAGATGAGAAAAAGCACCTAATTAGCTAAATTTATTAATATGCTGCTTTTTTTTTGCTTCAAAGAGGCTACAGCTACATTACAGAGGTGAAACATGACTTTTGATGATCAAGCAAGCAGTGATTAAATAAGGTTAATCCTCATTTTATATGCTAATAGGATATTTATAATCTCAACTGCATATCCAATTTAGCTATTTTATTTTCTGTTGTTAAGAAAGTATTTCTTATTAGCGAAAGAGAATACCCCTACGTTCACTGCAAATGCTATTTTAATTGGGCTCAAGTGCATTGTGTGTAATTAGTCCACTTCTCTAATATTTCATCTATAATTACACCATGAACAATGTGCTTAAATTTCAGAAAGGCTGCCAGTTTAAATTTTTTCTTTAAATAAAACTGCTAATTAATTGATGACCCTTCCCACAGACAAATGATTTGCATTGTAGCCTGGCCCCAGGGCTCTCAAAGGATTGTGTTTTCAGAAGTTTGAACACCTTGTTTTGACATGCTGCCTCTGATCTGGAAAACATAAAGGTACCCATGCCATCCACCTGGTTTCACCAGGACTGAGACTCCAAACTTCCTCCCAATGCACAGCAGCACGGGCATGACTTCAGTAGCAATTTTAGACAATGCTGGCTATGGAGAATGACTGAAGAAAATAAGTGGATGTCATTCATCTCATTCACCTCATAAATAATGTCTATAATTTAAGAGAAGACAACAATGTGGTGGATAGGGGAGGGTTCCCATTCATCCACCACAGTGGCCCAGCTCTGTAGTAGAGAAAAAGGAAAGAAATGGCCCCAAATATGATGATGGTGAATATGTTGTGATCCTACCAGCAGGACTGAAAGGTCAGCTCCAACATACATCTTCTGCAAATGTCAGGACAAGGTACTGCTTGGAGCTGGTGACCAAACTGAGCTCTCTCAGTTTGGCCACATAATGTGTAAGATACTGCATGGGGTAAATATTTCCCTCTGTAAAATACCTGCAGTAATTTCCCTGGCTGCACACTGTGCTTCCAAGCCTGGGGTCTTTTGTGGAAGATCAGAGGATACAACGCTAGGGCACTATAGTGGTCCTCAAAGTAGAACCTCCTCTTGCACTTTTCCTTCCCCTAAATGGCAGCAGACCACTGGGCAACAAACAAAAGTGCACATATTTATAGATGTGCACAAAAGAAGACTGAGCGTGAAGGATCTTCATCTCATGCTTCTCAGACAACCATTTTGTTAACACTGCTTTGCAGCTTTGCTCAGCCTTCCCTCCAGGCTGAGCAGCTCCACCTCAAGTAGGCCAGATCCAGCTCAGGATTAGTGCAACAATCCTGTGGTTTCCTGTACCACTGGTGTCCCAGCAAGCTGCCACCACTGCCCAGGTCCACCCTTGATTAGCTCATTGTGGGTCTTGCAGTCAAAGGGGTCTTGTTACTCCCAGTGTCTAATGATTTGTGATAACCACATCGAGCGTCCTAGAAGAAACAGAGGACACACACAAACCTTCCTACTTTTGCCTCCCTAAAAACATCCTCAGTTTAGGGAGAAAATAAAACTTTTAATCACACAGAATACCCTTACCCAATAGGACATAAACCTCCCTCGTTCTGCATGGTTCCCATCCCAGAAGTGAAAACTTTTCATGGGCAGAGAAATAGGTAACTAAGCTGGCAAGATTGGCAGGATAAGGGCAGTGGACTTTACCCTTCCAAAAGCATTTTGACAAGAGGATGAAGGTTGTGGACCAAAAAGTGTCCAGCAGAAGACAGATGTGAGGAAGAGACAAAGTCACACTCCCTGGAGATGGAGAATGAGATGCCCATTGGAGGAGCATTGCAGGGCTGTTACCATACCGTCTTCCCAAAGCACCCCCATAAAGAGCCACCACTTTGGTTTCAGGCTTTTTCTCTCCCTGGGAGGTGTGAAATCCTAGGTGCTATTTCGGGAAGAGTGACTTCTTCCTCCCTACCCACCCCTATGCCCCCAAAACCAAAAGCCTGACCTCTTCCCATCTGCTAGGGAAAACCAAATCTCTATCAATCTGGCTCTGATGTGAACTAGCTCTTTCTGCCCAGAAGTTTATTTTTCAAAACAAGTGTGCCTGCAAAACAGTGTTTATTTAAAACACAGTATGAAACCTGGTAATCCAACATGCACAGGGAACAGCACACGGCGGTCTCCCACTTAATGTTAGAGAGCTATGAAGTAAATCAGAGGAAAATTCCTCAGGAAATGATGGGGTTAGGCCTGATGGGCATCCCTGTGTGATTAAATGCAACTTAATGAGGTCATGGGTGACAGATTTGGGCGCAGAAGTGTTTAAACAGCATGCAGAAAAAAAAAAGCCTTCATAGCACACAGGGGATGGGAATTGAGGCTGGTTTTGTTATCCTGTGGTGTAAAAACACACGGAAAAAGGGTGGCCTTCTATCACACACAAGCTTTTCATGGCCTTCCATCACAACTTACGCCATTGAGCAAACATTGCAGAGCTCTCAGTTATGAATGGTCTGGCTAGTGTCATAAGTCAAGGATGGCCGGCATCACTTTGATTTCTTAGAGGTTAGAGAGGAGGATTTAGGTCACAACACTTTATTTCCACCCCACTTCCCCTACATCTCTAATAGAAAATTGTTGTCTTGATTGAAGGAGCTAAATTCTGCTGTCATTCTGCAGGACTGCAGGATAATTACATTGTCTTCATCTGAGCACTTTGGTTTTGATGGTACATCTGTCAAGGACAGGAGGGGATTCTCGGTGTCTCACAGTCCCTGGAGCATTTGTTAAGTAACCCTTCAACATTCACATAAGAAGGTCTTTTCACACAACCCAAGATTGAATCACTAGGGAAAGAGGCTCCTGACTGACATCCCACCAGCAATGGGGCATCTTTGTGGAGAGACAACAGGGAAATTTTTAGTTTTGTCAGCCATAAGGCCAAAATAGATTTTTGTCCATTGTGCTCTGTTGGCCTGGAGCAACTGACTCTTCCTTCCAAAATAATAAATGGATACCTACAGGTTTTCATGTGTGGTCAGCTCTGATGCAATATATCCTCCCAGCTGGCCACACCTCCTCTTCTTTATTTAGCATTCCAGTTCACCTGGTAGAGTGACTTGCATTCACTTGTGAACAATGAAGATTTTACCAGTTGACAATTAAAAAAATAAAACCCAACAAAAAAACCCCCAAAACCCAACAAAACCTAGAACCCATATTAGGTGGAAAGGGAAAGGCCAAAGGAAAATGACTGCTGGTTTAGACAGCAGCATAAATTTTCTTCCTATTTTTAACCTAACTTTTAATTTAATAAATTTTATGACCCTTATATTAAGTACATATGTTTTACAAGACATTGTGTCCCTTGAGTCACCCTGAATTTACTCTATTATAGCAGAGTTAAATGAATGAATACTGTGTTTCTGATTTCAGCTTACCCCTTATTTGATCCCTATATAGTCAATAAACCTTCATAGAAGCATGAAGCAACTGAATCAAGCAGGCTGCCAAAGCTGTGTTTGGGAACTCTGTTAGTCTTTAAAAGGGAATCAGTAAATTGCTATTCTCTTATTCAGATCCTGCTACACCACTGCCAGGTTTCCCATGCTGTTTACAAGGAATAAATGTTGGTACCAATAAGACTCTTGAATTTATACATTACCAATTAGATTTTCATATGATAATTTAAAAGGAAGGTCAAGTCTTCCTTTGCTTCCTACCCCCTTCCAAGCTTCCTAGCCTCCTAAACTTAACTTTTTTTTTTTTTTTTCCTACTGCTCTCTGGAAATTTTGAAGAGCAAAAAGCATTTTAACCAGCCCTGTACAGGTTGTGGACTATTCCCAAACAAATGCAGCTTTGGGAGGAAGATGGAGATCTTTCAGAAACATTTGAAAAAGCCAACTCTGCTTTCCCAGAATAACCAACTCTGCTTTCCCAGAATAAGTAATCCTTTCAGTCAAATTGGTGTGTATAGGCTAGTAGGTGACAGAAGAATAATGAAAAAAATAATACCAGCAACAAATTGAGAATAAACAAACTGGAAGATCAATTGAATTACCTGGAGTAGATCCCTTTACAAAACTAAGATGCCCTGCTACTCAGTGCCTGCAGAGAAAATAAACATGTACAGAGATTATTCCTGTTTGGGTGCATTTACACTGTTTATTTAAGTAATACATGAGGGCAGCTTTTCACACCAGGTTTACAGTGATGGCAAAACACAAAGATTAGAAAGGGATAGTTGGTATTTACTGAACAGTGGGAAGCATGAGTTATTGATTGGCTTGGTATCAACCTAGAGTTCCTTTTTAATATAATAAGATTGGTTTAGAAGAGTGTTTTATAAAACGGGTGGTTCTTATTTTATTGGAGTACTGATTCTTAGTGACTTGCCAAAGTTCAGTAAATATGCAGAGTATAGTATATGCACTTTATCTTTGTGTATTAGCTATGACATAAACACAGAGGGTAAAAGTCAAATTTTATACATCAGAAAATGGGTTTGTTGCCAGACATTCTAACGTTGCGTATTTAATTTCACTGATGTATGTTAAAATGGGAAACCAAATTCAATGAGCTGTTTGTTTCTTTCTACAAATACGCTTACATCAATGACCTCTGAGGACATGACCTCAAAATGTAACTAGATGTTTAAAAGAACCTTGAAGATCTATATATGACATTAACATTTGTGTCAGAGGGCAGTATACAAGCATGTATATACTCAGCTGTCTATATGTCGACTGCTATATTTTTATTGTTACAGGAAACCAGCCAAAGTCCCAAACAGGAAAATTACCAGCTCCTTTTTTTTTTTTTCTTGGCATGGTCCCGTTTAAGACTGAAGACAGGACTTTAAGTTAGAACATATCCAGTATGTTCTATCCAGCCCTATCCAATAACCATTTTGGCACCTTCTGTGTGGGGTTTTAAATGCTATCCTGTTTTGGGGAGCACAAGACTCTGACAGAGGTTAGGCGCAATACATGGAGGTGTGCAGCCCTGAGTATGAGGATTCACAGAAGACTCCTAAAAAAAGAAGACATTACCATTTTAGCTGGGCATGGGTAACTCCTGGTCACCTCTCCAGAGACAAACTGATGTCAAGTTCTGCTGTCTGTCAGGATTTAAGTGCCTGTTTGCATTCTCACTAACGTGTGGTTTGAGAACAAAGCAGCTCAAACCTTCTCCATTCTTAACAAAGCATCTCAAATTGCTGAGTAAAATTCCTTAATCCTCCCATCTTAATCTGAAAACATCAACGCCACATGGTAACACTGAGGTCTCTTTTTGTCCACTGTGGAGGACCATTGATGTCACTGTTTGATTTGGAGCTAACTTTTCCTGGAACCTCCCATTATCAGAGGGAAACCTCAGGTGCTTTGTTCTCAGAGCAGGTCTGCCCAAATGGTTGCTCTTTCCTAAAGTTTCCACTACCAGTGAGAAACTAAATACAAAGCAAGAAGAGAATAAACTGGTATAATTTCTCATCTCCATAAACGTGTGGTAAAATGTTACATGAGCTTTTCCATCATGAGAACCATGAGGAAGGATGCAGCAGCTGCTTGCCCAAGTGGCCCAGAGGTCAGGCTAGAAGAAGTAACCTTCAACCTTCTCACCAGTACAAGCGAACAAACTTGATCTAGAAAGCAAGAAAGCAAAACACCTGATCTGAAAATGCTTGAGCTCTTGTAACATGGCACAATAAAGAAGCCTAAACACCAGATGATTTGATCTCAATGCCTGTGCAATGTCATCATTTGACATAAAACTCAGCTGTCACCCTAACCAGTATTTTCCTGCAACCATCTACCCAATAACAACAAAAATCAATTCCCAAGTTCCACTAGAAAAGTCACAGAAATCACTACTTGCTCACTCTGCAAGCATTCCTCCAACTATTACTACTGCTATGCTACCACTTTTGTCCTGTGTTAGTTTTACTTGCCCTGTCCCAGCTTCAGTCAGTGGTAAAAACAAAGCCCCAAGAGGTAAGATCAAAGATTTGCCTGGCCAGCAGTAGTCAGAAATCACTGGCTAGGGAAGGGCAGAAGTATAGGACAGCAGCAATTCTGTCCCAGTCTCTTTCTGTGGGAGATGATATAAAGGCCAAGTCCCCCTTCAGGCACTTGCCAAACACACAGAAGTTTGCCTTATAAAACTCAGAGATAACAAGAGGTAGTTTTCACTTAATAGATTCTATTCCTTTTCGTCTTCCTGATTTCAAACACTTCCTTTGAGATTTAGCTGTAGAGGCCCATGAACTGAATTGAATGCACTACTACCTGGACTTACTTTGATCTATATTTACTAAAAATTATTTTGTATCTCATTCTCCTCCATTTCTGACCTCAGCAATGTGCGTGCCTTAGTTCAAGCTTTGCTTCCCCCTCTAATCAGGGCCAGGTCAGCCCCAGAGTCAGGACTTTTATGCTAAAAGCCATAAGGGCTCCATAAGGAGCAGCAACTAACTCCCTCTGAGGAAACTTCTAACAGGTTTTCTTCCTCCCATCATCAAGTAAGACACCAAGGGCAGCTTCAGAAGGTCTGGCCATGAAAAATAACTCCAGGTTTATAATCAGCAATAGTCAGCTGGAATGTATAACTCATGTATAACTCATGTATAACTTTATGCACAGCTGGAACAGACTGGTGTGGAATAGAGTGTGCAGGGCAGGTGGGCACAAGGATGCACAACATTCAGTTCTATATACCCTGCTGGTTGGCTGAAAACAGGATCATCAGGGTCATACCCTTTAAGATGCCAAGGCCAGGGGCTGAAATATATCTAAATCAGCACCATCTGGGCTATAGTATTTAAGAAAACAACAGGTAGAACTTCACAGCCCCATGCTGCAAAGCATTGTCATGTAAAAGGTTTTCTGAGCATAAGAGGTGGCTCTTGAGACTGGAGATGTAAAAGCTGCAGAATGTGTTATCTATCACATCTCTGAAAAATATTGTTTAAACTGTCTAAAGAGACTTCCAGCTCCTTGCAGGAGACAGCAAACTAAAAAAATGGATACCTATGTCCAGAAAGGATGCTAGAAAGTTCCCTGCTGTTCTCTTGGTAAGGATAAAGCTTTAGAATCTGATTAATGGAATTAAATTATAACAGTGAGTTTGCAAGCAAAGATTCTGGGACAGGCTTTTCCATAGAAAAATCACAAATGGGGAGTTATAGAGTAACAACATCTCTCAGGCTATCCTGAACAAATAAAGCTTTAAGGTTAAAAAGCAGAGAGCAAGGTGCATCCGCACAGATGGAGCTCAGGGACTGGAACGGATGGAAACCAACAGAGCCTGGGGAGGACCAAAGACCCTTTAGTACAGACAAGGATAACTGATCTCACACAGAGTGAGCACAGGTCAAAGTCTTGGAAAAACCCCAGATTATTAGGAAACAGAATCCTTCAGATTTTTTTCCACATTATCCTGCAGGCAATGAGACTGCACGCTTGAACTATGAGCTAATGGCAGGACTTTAATCAAACCATTCCCACAGAAATGCTAAGACACTTGAAATACAACTCATTGGCCAAAATTCCTCCACAAAAAGGTGACAAATGAGCCTTGAAAGACATGCCCACAAAGCACACATTTCTCAACTGATGACGAACAGGCAGCCGTCACTGCTGCATACCGCTCTTAACCCAAGTGGTAATAGCTACTGGCCTCAAGAACTAGGTAGCTCTCATTTATATCAGTGGAAAGCAGTGTCTCCACTGAAGTCAATATTGTTTCACTGGGCTAAGTGTGATCAAATTAGGCTTGATGTCCACAGACCTGAGTGTATTGCTTGCCTTAGGGCAGGGGAGAAAGAACAAAGGGCTCGTATATTGGTATCTGTGTTTGGTCTGTAAAGGATTGCTCAGTCCTGCCCACCACATCTTTCAGCAATGGGCTTTGTGGAGCCATACAATTAAAAAGTCATTTACGTTCAAGATTCCTACATCTCTGACGTATGTCTTGTCACAGCACAGGAGTTTAGGTCTACTTCAGAGAGATTCAAGCACCATGAAGACTGGCTGCCAGCAAAAATCATTCTGAGGAAATAGAAGAGGAACAAAGAAGCAGACGTACACAGAGCAACCTGGAGATGTTACAGGAGTCCATCAGAGCTGACTCTGGGTACAAACAAAGCAAGCAGCTGCCCAAAAGATCTGGGAGACAAAGGTGTAGGAGTATTTCCCCTGATGTCCTTCCTCCTGCATGACAGCAGATCCTGACTGATGGTGACTCTGACGGTGGCAACTGGAATCAGCGATATGAAAAGCCAACCTTCAAGGCCACCTCCAGGATTCATGCTGGTAATCACAAACATCAAAGTCTTTTACACCCTGTACTCCAACACAGGGTGTAAAACCTCCCAGGTTGTGCTGGTGATGGAGGCAGAGCCTTGGGAAGCTGCTGGTGACCCTGAAAGAGGACAACCATCCCTCACAGAGACCTCAGCACATGACCCTGGGAAAAGCTCACCTGCCACAGGAGCCGGATAGTTTCCCATTTGTATTTTCCCACACCCTGCCTTGTGCATGATTATAATCACACCATCCCCACCAGCCCCGGGGCAAAGAACACGGGTGAAATTGCAACCAGAAACATGCACACATACAAACATGCACCCCTTTTGTCAGCCACAGTATTTTACAGCCCATGGGGGAGTAATAAGCTTGGGCTTGGTATCTGCCTCGTGGTATGATACAACTTTCAATCATGTTAATTAAATTAATATGGGCCAATCTAATGAAAACCACAAAATACTATTTTAGTGTCTATGAGCACATACATTTTGATAATATCAACTTGTCATTCTGATGTTCCTTTCTACACCAAATACCAGCAATGTAAACATCTAACAACACTTTCATCATAACAAAGGAAACTCTGCATCAGCACCAGACTGAACGCAGACAGACTTGTGTAAGCAGCAAGCATCAGAAATATTCAGACATACTAGGGATCACCAAGTGCTCGACAAACGCTCCTCCTATCTAATCTTTTAATCTACTTTTGAGGTATATTTTTGGCTCGTGTTTTGTTTTAGGTTGAGGGGGGTTTATTATTATTATTATTCTTTGCCTGCATGATTAGCCATCCAGGAAATGTTTAAATTACAAAATCATAAGGTTTAGAAGATTTATAGATCAAATTATATTAACCTAATGCAATAGGCCAGCCATACGGAAATTAGAAGTCTTTATATTTTATTTTGGTTATTAAATTGCTCCCTTTATACTGTTTAGTTTGTTTGTAACAGCAAGGTTTTTCTGTCTGATGTCAAAACTCGCAGAGTAACCAAGCAAAAACAAATGACTTAGTCCTTGGTTCAAAGAAATAATAGGTTACTAGCATAATTAATTTTATGTTTAATTACTGGAGAATGAAACAATTCAACAATATCCAATCAATCCTCAGAATGACAGAACAGAAGGTCAGCAGTTGCTAAGTCAATTGTTTTGAAAGAGAAATTTATGTCAGGTTCTCTTTTATGTGCTAGAGAAAGAAATTGGATAAAAGTGGTCAAGCAAATGTTAATTAATTGTATAAATGTAATCCTGTTGTCATGCAAAAATCACAGAGACTCCAGGCACAGCATGCAAAGCACTGGGTATGCATCAGTCAAGAACATCTAGAAATTACATCTTTGACTTAAAACAATAATAATGAAAGAAAGGAGAGCAAGCAGAAATATTTGAAAGACAGACTAGTTTTCAAACTGGCATTCAGAAGCACATTTGTACAAGCTGACTGATTGAGTCCAGTGGCTACAGCCACACCACCATGAAGTCTGACCCTGCTTGGCTCTTTGGAGGTGGCTGCTTTTGTCCTCCCTGTCTTTCCTCTGATTAGGAAGTTAATTGGGTTCAAAATTTCCAACTTCTATGATTATTTTTTCCCGTGAGCCTCGAGGTTTTCAGCAGGGTGTTATTTTCCTGCAACACTGACCTTTAGTTACATGACTACACATTCCCATCTTGCCCAAAAGTAGCTGTTCCTACTTTCACACTGCCAGGAAAGTTCGACATTTTAAGAGGCCTCACCAGTTTCCAGCAGTTTCCAGCAGTTTCCGTCATTTCCAAGATTGTTGATCAGGTGTTTCCAAGACCAAGACTGTCTAGTAGGCTCAACCATCCTCTGGCCCAAAGTTTCTTTTTTTTTCTGTACTACTCTTCTGTTCAAGCCTTGCTCAAGTCACCAGTGGCCACACTCTATCACCAGCTGCTTCTGCCTTTAAAAACATCTAGAGAAAAATCTTTAACCAGTCTATTCTCTTATTTTGTACTTTCACCATCACCTTCAGCTGAAAACTGGCCCAATCGCCAGTGCCATAACTGTATCTGGCAATGAGGTCCATGAAAACTTACTGTGTTGGCTCTGAAGTCTTGTCGAGGCAAGGACAAGAACTGGGTGTTCCTTACCTCAGCTCTTGCTGCACTAATGGTATGATCCCAGCCCTTTGAAAATTAGGGCAACAGAAGCATTAGAAGTCATTGATCTAATTATCACCATGCCAGCCTCTTTTAATCCATTTTTGCACAAAATCCAGCTGGGTAATTGACTGCATGCAAAGCACAGACACACCAGGATCTCTGACTGTAGAAGAGCTCCTCCAGCCAAGGATAAGTTACCTCTGGCAACCAGGGAAGGACAGCGCTTTGTCATTGAGTGGGAAAATTGAGATGCAAGTTTGCATGTCACCCAAACCAAGCGGTTTTATGAACCAAATTGGCCACCTGTAACAGGAGGTGAACCCAGGGAATGCTGGACAGACCAGCGTTGAGCTCTCCAGAACATGAAAAACATTCTAAAGTGCAAGAGATGCATTATGAAGATGAACCTTGCAGCAGCTCTGCCATGTCTTAAGACTTTCTCTCTGAGCCACTTAGCTGGTACCAAAAAGGGGGCACAGCAAATGCCAATCTCCACTTAGTTCTGCAACTCAGCCCATTCGATGGTGGGACACCAAGCAGACAGGGAAGGAGGAGTGAATGATGAACTCCACAGCACCGCACTGGCATTTCTAAGCCTCATGCAGGGTTTAGCTCTTATTTTTCCATGGGAGATGCCAAAACATTTGCAGATTAAGCAAATATACAGCTGTATATTTGTTTTAAATGTATATATTACAGGAGGTTCCAAAAGATGGCAACAAGTGGGAAGAGTACACCATCCAAGAGCCCTGGCATGGACCCTTGTGATGTTACTATGGTTAAGTGTGGTAAACAACACCGTGGAAAAAGTTACTGAGCTTGAGCAGGGACTGATTTTTAAATCTTAGATGGGCATCCAGTTTATCTTGAGACACAAATGTTATAATGTTGTCATGAAAATATGAGGGCCTACACAATTTCTTTCTTTTACCTATAGCTTTGGAAGAGAAGCTGGATGCTACTACTTTGTGTACAGAAGGATGCTTAACACAAAAGGTGAAGGCACTGAAAACAATTGTTTGAAAACATGATCCTAGAGAGGTTATTTCATGGTTTTGCTATTCCTGAGTCTGGGCCGATGATACCAGCATTACTAATCCTTGAAATGAGGGAGTTTACATTGGGAGTGTTGACATAACCTTAGCTACAGCAAGAAGAAAGGGTACAAGAAGATGGAAATGTATATTTTTGGAAATAGATTTCATTCTGACAACCGTATAACAAACAAGTGAAATTTTAATACTGTGCTTCGATGAAAAATGAGCTGCTGAATAAACACTAGACTAATTCATAAAGAGCAAACTCAGCCTGTTTAATATTTCTTGATCTGTCCCAAAAATTCCATTGATCACTAGTGATGCTGTAAATAGAAAATTCCTACCATTTTCAAAGGAGCCAGGAGAATCTCCCTGGGGTTTGCCTATTAAACTTTTAGACACTTTTGAAGCTCCTAGGCTAAAACATAATAAATCAAATATCAAATTGTATAGTGTTGGGCTGAGCTGGAACCTAGGATTTTGTGGTCTATTCCTGGGATTGTTATAATTTTTTTTGTGAAGTATTTGGTTTCTACTTAATTACTGTGTCGTCCACAAAAAAGTCAAACATCCCTCCCTTGATCAATCATCTATTTAGTTAGTAGTGCACAAATACTTCAAATATTACCTATTAGGCCATTTTCCAGTTTAGTACTGATGTATGATAGTGCATTTTCTTCCTGGAAACTAAATCCATGTCATGCCCATTATTAAAATAAAATCTCATAATCTTAGGGTTGGATCTCCCCCTCCCTGTCCCCTGTTATTCTTTTCCAGGCAGAGTTACGAAAACATCAAGATATCAAATATACTGCATTAAATATATCCTAAGGCTTAAGATCAGATGGATTTTCAACAAGAATTTACATAAGCCTCAAAGTTGAGAATCCTTCACTGTATTTTTCTAATTTGGGGGTTTCTTTTGTCAAGGAATTCCTTTTTCCTTGTGCATTTTAAAGGTGATAATTTTTGCCTGTTTTCCCTAGTGTCAACCCTATTCCCTTCCTAGACAAGGAGTCCTGAGGCTGCTCAGCACCCTCCAAAAAAAAAATGAAAGTATAAAATCAAAAACTCCTTGGGCTAAGCACCAAGAATGAGCAGTATGTTGCCTATTTTGAATGAAAGCACCTTTATTTCTTGTGCCCAGGAACTCTGCCCCAAAACCTAACTTTGCTGTCCCAGGTCATCAGGCGATCTTGGACCTGCAGTTTACTGGTCAGGGTACTGGCACCACAAATCCAAGCTGGTGGGGAAGTTTGGGATAATTTCATGTTAGGCAGAGTTAAAACCCAGGCTGTCCAGTTGCAGTTCTATTTTAACCCGAACTAGCATCTTTCCCACACTCCTCCCTTGTAACACAGACTGACAAGCTCTCCCTTGTTACAACTTTTTATTCCTGTCCTTTCATTTGTCCTCCTTTTCCCAGAAAACACTCTGGGACATAACATCTGCCCTTTCCACTCCCACCCCTTTTATTTTTAAAGGGAAAATATATCATTTTCACGTGGCCCAGAAGCTGACGTTCTTTGCTTACCTCCATTCTTTCCCCCACTCTCACACTCAAATACTGAAAATATCCTTTTACAGCTTTGTAAAACGAAGAAGGAAAGGAGTGGATTATATAGATGTCTGAACAAGGCTTGCACACAAAAACAATATACTTGCCATGCTACTTTAAGTCAACTTTTTGCACTAAGAAACAACGAAGCTGTGACAGTCTGCTGCAGCACAGATTTTCTCATTTTTAGATGTTGCCTCTTGGAAGCATTCAAAATTTTGCTTCCTTCTCTGTATGCAAATAAGGCCAAATCTCTTAACATAAACGTAAAAAAGATTTGCATATTTACAGTTCAGAGCTGTTCTGCTGATTGCTTTCAAATGCATGCATCGAAAGGCCCCCTCACACCCCCACAACTGCTCCCAAAGCCAGCCAGGCTGTTCTGCCTACCACTTGCCCAACAGCCTTGCCCTGAACCCTTGTAAGAGCTGATGTAAGTGTAATTTATACTACTTCAGAGCTGGATCTGTTTTCTCAGGAGCGTGTAGATCAAATTCTCTCACTCCCCTGCTACACAATCCAAAGTTTTGCATAGGCCAGGGCATGAATCTTTTTGTTAACAACCCTTTTTTCTATGTACTCACATAGCAGAGAACTAAGTAAGTGCGTGTATAAACACACATGAATGTAAATTTTCTTATATGCATAACACAGCTCCTGGGGAAGTTTTTGCCCTCCTTTTGTGTTAAAGGAATTAGGAAAGTTTGTTTTAATACAGGTCTCTCTTCTTCGGCACTACTTAAGAGAGAGTGATCGGTTTGCGGGTCTCAGTTTAAGTTTATGAGCTGCCAGCCCACTTTCAATGACAAAAGAAAATGTAACCTAGGCTGGTTTTCAACCACTGTTTGTCAGATCCCATGTTCAATATCTCATATGAAGTACACTTCATTAAGGACTGAATTACTCTACCTGTAACATGAGCTAAATTCAAGTCAAAGTTGGGCTGCATAAATCATCAATTCAAACGTATCACTAAGTGAAACAGTCGTCATCATCATCCTGTGCCCTAAAACAACCCAAAAATCTGGGCTTCATTTCTATATATTGTAAGGAGGACAGATAGGAGATTTTTTGTTCTTTGCTCGGAGAACAAAAAATCTACTCACAATTTTACTGTCAGAAACTTTTGAAGTTTTAAGGAATAGCAATGGTGCTGCAACATCTCTCATCAGACAATGTATTTCGTGGTGCCATGAATTCTCCGCTCACAAGGAACAGACCCAGACCATCCATCAGACTGCCATAGAAGGCCTTCATTATATTGACAGAGTGGAAATTTGGTATCCATTCTCTTTAAGTGTGGGTATGGGAAGGGATAGTCCTGGGAACACTTGAACAGTGACCAGGGCAGTCCCCCTTGGGTAAGCCCCTGGATGACAAGACTCAAGTCTATTGGGTATCGTAGGATTCAGACAGACAGTTTCCCACCAATATATTTTTCTATTACAAGAGGTGGGAAAAGCTATATGAAAAGGAAATAGTTGTTAAAAAAAAATGCACCAGTGCATCATCTGTGAAAACACAGGACATAACTGTGTCCTCTTGCAGCAATTTCATTCCAGTTCAGCTCTGTTGGGTAAGAAACCACTTTTTCTCTGCACAGAGCTGAGAACAGATTTAAGCCTCCTAGATCCACTCTGAAATTTCAGGGAAGGCACTGACTGGCCAGAGCTGTGAAAGATGTTTCCAGATGACAATGGGTGGCAGAAATAATTAGCATGAAGGGCCAATTCTTTATACCCATTGCCCAAGTCAGAAAAACGCCTCTGACGTCCGAGAAAATCAGTGTAAGACTGGTGAACAAAGTAAAGAATTAGAGTCTAAATTGCTTCTTCATATTTATTCCAGCTGTTTGAAGAGTGTATTAACTTCTGTTAAATACGTAAACTAAATTTGCATATTAAAAAGTAAATAAGACTTGTCTGTTCTTTTCAATAGATCTTTCATGTGTTTTTTAACTTGAGAGGAAGATGAGAAGTGAAATAGTAAAGAGGCCCTTTTTTACTGGTCTGCTTACCATCTGGATCTCTCTAGGCCCTGGCATCTGCAGGAGAGGAAGGAAAAAAATCAAAGTATTCCTGGAAGGAAGAAGAGCTGCTACCTAGTAGACAAATGGGAGAGAGAAACCCGGAACTGAAGGGAAGGAAGAAGAGGAAATATGAAACTCATTTATTTAGCCTCCCAGTGCAGATTTCTTAGCATGCCCCTTAACTTTCTGATCTCTTTGTTTTCTTGAGTATGATGATTTTCATGCCTTCTATTCTTTTTTCCTCACATTTTAGTTTGATGTTTTTTCTCCACAAGCTTCCTGCATATGTCAGCATGAAACAATAGGCTCTCATTACACTTGGCTTCTTTCATCTCCTTCAGACACTGACCTACATTTGTTCTGTTTTTGTCAGTGTGGAAATGTTTTCCCGTATCGGTTCCTTAAAAAAAATAAATCACATGTTCCATATTACCAACCATGCTCTGTTGTCCAGAGTATTTACTCTGAATAGTCTTGCAAAATAATTTTAACTTAATTGAGAAGTCCTGTAGTACTCAGATACCTGGTTGAAGTGTTACCAGAGCATGGGAAACCATACCTCGGTGAACATCAATTCATGTGCTGACATTGCAGGATTAGCCAAAAAAACATGTGCATCTATAGTGACATGGAAGCAAGACTTCACCACGAGCACATCATAACCAAGCCTGTGACAAGCTACAGGAAAAACCTCTTCCACTCCACTCCTTTATGCACTCCTTTCACACAGATATATTTTTCATGTGTTGGTCTGGTAACAGCACCACTTGGGTCATCCTTACTTTTCCTGCAGAAAACTTGGGCAACTTTCCTAAAGACGGTGCTGATGGTTTGGCTCCAGTCTGCCAAGCCCAAAGTAGGAGTAAGGCAAGAAATGTGGAATCAGTGTTAAGAGGGTGGTAGACATTCTCAGCCTAGCAACTTGGGGAAGTCCAAGCAACATGGGTGCATATTCTATTCTGCCCAGGGCCTCCATTTGTGCAGTCCCATTAGGGACCTACTACTACTTCCACAGCACATTGCAGAAGCTGCTGAATAAGTAGGGAGCATTTCTGTCCGCATTTAGAGAAGAGTTTTCTTCACACAGCTACCCCCATCTTCTTGCGCATGTGCTCTAGCATGGGGATCTTAAGGATTCACAGCATCTGTGACTTAACTGTTGACTTTGAAGCAGTGATCCCACCCATGCACCATCAAATACAGAACCAGGATCAAGGTGTCTTTTCCACAAGGAACTCATGGACACCTACACAAATGTTGCAAGCCTCTTTCTCTGAGAAAGTGTATAAACACTTTTCTCTGAGAAAGTGTATAAAACTCAACAAAACGAAAACAAAACATGAGCAGTTGCACAAAAGCCAGTATCCAGTCAAACCAACCACATATTATATTACACCCAACATGCAAAACAGCAGAGGCAGCAGGTTTCATCCTGGCACTTTTAAACAACCTAAATAAATACAGTGCTGATTCACAAAGAACTAGAATTTTGGTAACATGGTTTGGCAAAGCAATCCTGACAATCCATCATCTGAGAACATGTCACGTTTGACCTTTCTCTCATAAACCAAGGGCTAAGCCTTCTTCAACCCACCCTAGTTTGTGGGAATGCCTATGCTAAGTATTGCACTGCCCTCCTGAAGACAATAATTTTTTTAATACTTTTTTTTTGCTCATATGTCCAAGGAAGGAAGCACAATGAATAGTTATAGACTGGTAAAGCCAAAGCAGCTATAGCTTGAACATTCAGATTGCCTCAACTGGTGGGTAAGCATGCATACAACTTAAAAATGCCAAACCAACATCATTTGCCTGCTCAAATACATGGTTTCAGGACCAGACACACTCGGGAATGCGAATCAAACTCAGGCATTTCCAAGATGTAGCAGAGCTGTGCTCTTTGCTGTAGCCAGCGTGAAAGCTGGTACCACATAGGTGCAACCATTCTTGACACATGGCATGTTCAACCTGACACATTGCCAAAATAGGGCTCCCAACGCACATCTCATGGTGTCTTTGTAAACAGGGCCCTAGGCTGAAAGGTGAAGACAGCTAAACAAACCCTACTAGTCCATAGCTCCCAAGAACACACACACGGCGGGGAAAAAAAGCAGTAGAAAGGAGCTGCAAGACATAGATAGCCTTTTGAGTCTGAACCAAAGCATGGAACACCATGTTCCAAAGGTCAAGGCTGCTGCTGACCCTAAGGAGTACAGGCTCTGGAGGCACTAAAGCACCAGGCACTGTCCCCTGCAGCCTGGCACGCTCTCTGCAACAAGGCATTTGTAGTCCCACCATGTCACGTGTATTTCTGCGCTCCATCAGGACAAGAATGAACATAGTCACACTGGACATAAATATCTATCACTCTGGGATGGAAAGAGATTACTTAGTTAACAAATCATCACAGCAACTGGGCATTCAGAAAAAAGTGTATGTTCCCCTTCGATTACAGAATGCACTTCAGGAGCCACATTCTGGTATTTCCTGATCTAAACTGCCTGAAAAGTGACCATGTAAGCTTTCCAGCCCCAGTCAAAAGTATATTCTTTGGAGACACTTCAATTCCTTTTCCATTTAAGTGCACAGAAGGATGACATACTTACTCTCGAGTGATGGTTGGCCAAAGGAGTCTTTAAAGTCCTAAATCACCAGTCATAACATACATAAATTAAGTATTAATACTAACTTAGGTGAAGCATGGAAGATAGAGTGGTTTGTTCCTCACTGCAAAAGCTTTGCACTACCAGCCAAGAGCCATGAAGCAACTTCAATAGGCAAGGTCAGAACTGACCTCACATGGGAAGACCTCGGCCACTGTGGGAAGACTGCCTTTGGAAAAACACATAACACCCCGAATATCCCTTCTGCAGCCTCATGAATGCCAAATCACACATGCCATTGAACTCACATAAGAAGTGACATGCAGGGAGACTTCTGGCATACTGAAGGAGGCAGGTATTTTGGGAAACATTCACAAATCTGTCCCCACAAAACAGTAGACCTCTGACATATGCTCTTCCCTTTATAACAGCAACAAAGCTAAAATACCAACTATCTGAAGACTTACCATTCTTGCCATTCTTTCAAATTCAAATCCCCACTCCTTTACCCCAAACATGGGAAAGATTGGGTCCCAGTGAGGACCTTCTTACTCTGGCTTGTCTCCATGTGCAACAGGTTTAGTGCCTCAGCCAGAAACCACAACTCTCAATGCTATTGCCCCACACTGAATTCCTGACAAGTACTGTAGACTTTTTATAACTGATTAGGAGATTATTTTGGCTGGCCTTGCACTTGCATAGGTGATTTTTAATGAATGCACCGTGCTTTGGTATACGACGCCAGCTACAAGCTCTTTATTAACATTTATTGGTATTAAGTAACATTTTGAATTGATGGAACAAATCATTCCTAACCCCAAAAGACTCTTGCAAGCTTTGTAAAATATTTATGTAGAGGAAGGACTGTTCTGAAGTTCAAAATTACATCTTTCCATGTCCTAAGCAGGTGAAAAGCAGCAGACAGACACCTCAGCACATACATATCCTATGTAAAAATGACTTGCAAAAATAAACTAAAGTAAGTAATGACAACTTGATGGGCTTCATGGAGGAAACGACATGGCTGTTGAGAAATGTGCAGTGAGGTCAGAGGACCATCTTAGCCACATCAAGGTGGTGGTCACAAGGAGGGGGTTGCCTGTATATGAGGACAGATGCAAAGATGCAAAGGACCAGATGCAAAGAAGTTATGAGCAGCATCATCACCACCAGAGAATTGTGCAGTCTCCAAGGCCAAGCTGGCTCAAAGACAATCACAAACTAGCCCACAGCTAGGATGAACTGATATTTGCTTTATGACCAGCTCTGCTAGAACAACGCTTCCATGCTTTTGGGAGATTGCATTACCAAGAGGTGCTTTACAACTCAAATCTTCAGTGGATGGTAAGCAATTTTGCAGAGCATCCTGCCATCTCTACTGCTGGTACTCAGCCATATATCATTGCCTGCAGATATTAAAAGATGTGCCAACCCAGCCACCTGAGGGGAAGAAAACAAGAAGCATGCCTGTCAGTGCAGCTCTGCTCCAGATAAGGATATACGGATTATCAGATTCTATTGAATCCCTCAGCAGCAACTGAGATGTAAACCTCAATTCTTATTAATAGTCACTCTAGGTCTGCCTCTTCTATCTTCCATTTTCTGTACTCTTAACCTCCTGCCTAATAAAGGTCAAGCTTGTTCAGCCATGGAAATATCCTGTCTTTCAAGTCCTTGATGGGAGGCAAGTTAAGACAACAGCCCAGGTAGAGAGTGGCACAATGGAGGAGGATGGACATGTGCTGAGCATTTGGTCTGATTACTTTAAAGCCCACAACAAGCAAAAATATCACCCACTAATTTTGCAGCAAGTGACCTGTAAGCACCAGAAGCTGAGTTTTCTTTTATTTTGCTATTTTTATTTTCCCTCTTCTCTTGCTTCCCTATTTGTGTATATTTATATTTTTATTCCTTTGGCCTAAAGAACAAACAGCATTTGACTTTAACAATAAAGCTTCAGTGCTGCTACCTACAGTTAGCTCCTTCTTTCACAGAAAGGTCATTTAGTATCATCTGAGAGAGTGACAAGCAGCATATTTTCTTTTTCCCTCCTTCTTTAAAAGATTCTACAGCTAAAGCAGAATAAAGAAAATGGAACAAAGTAAAGATGCAGTTCAGTATTAACATCTGAACAGCAGTGTTCTTTCCTCTGGTTGCCTTAAAAATAAACTCCAATGTGCTGTGTATTCGGGTACACAAAAATTATGCAAAGATTTCTACGATTTGTTCAGATGGATCACAGAAACTTTAAGGCTCGGAAGCCCAGGACTTCACTGCAACCTGGAACAGAGAAGCCCATTTCCAAGAGGTTTCCAAGAGGGAATGAAATATGCATGCTGCACCAATACCATTCTGGGACATCAAAGAGGCAGGCTACTTCCCAACATCAGCACCCCCAACCTGGGGGTTTTATGCCCACCAAGAAGATTCTATACAAATCAGCTGCCAGCCCAGCTCACAACCTGGAGTCTTAAGGCCACCACATGTGTTTTGCTTCCTGTTCATTCTGTAGCTACACAGTTGGCCCATCTCAGCAAGGACCATCAGACATGCTGCTAGAGCCTCAACCCACCACCTAATCATTCCTTTCCTGGATGGAGGAGGAAGAGGGCAAATGATGCTGATTTCCCTAAATGGAAACATCTTCTTTCCCAGAGCCACCATGGAAATACACATTCTTCCCAGAAGGTGCTGCTCCATCTCAAACTGAATGCAAAGCAGCCAAGAACTTCCATTTCTGCATTATTATCCAAAAAGTTGGGTTTTTTTTAAATTACACAGAAAGAACAGGCCAGCCCAGACCTCAGGGGCCAGTCCCTCAGCTGGTGTGAATTAGTCAAGCTCCTTCAATACAATTAGAGTCATTTACTCCCACTGAAAAACTACTTTAGAAAAACGAAAGACTAAAAAGCCAGTATCAGGGTCCAGATTTCAAATCCTCTGCCCAGCCAGACTTCCAGATGGTATCAATCTGCCTGGACAACCCAGAAAGTCTAACCAGATCTCTTGAGACTCCCATTTCAATGCTTTGGATGGTGGTGCAGCACAGGGAAGATCCTGACCTCTCCAGTTTTGATCAGGTGGAGATGAAAATAAAAGAGACCAAGGCATTTTGCTATTGACATGGTTTCAAGGCAGTGACCAAAATTAAAACAGCACCTAATTTTAATTAATGGGCTGCTGTCATCAGCCCTTTCTTCTCTCCTCCTCTATGATAGTGGCGTCAGAAGAAAATTGCCAAATCTAGTGCAAAGGCTGACAACCTTCACAAAAAGGTCTTTGTAGGCAAAGCTTTAAGAGGAAGCAAAACTCAGAACTCACCAAAAAAAAAAAAAAAATAAAGACATCTGCATGTTTTTCCAAGTGTTTTGCTTGGTCTGAATGGGTTTATTTTTCCTGCAGTGCTGTGAGTGTGGTGCTGACTGTCTCGCAGCGAGAGCCCAGCTAAGGCAACTGCCAGCATGTCAAAGAAATCAGGTAACGGGGGGAATGGGTCCATGAAGCAGGAGAGCTCATCCATCTTCAGCTGAAAACTCCCTTCAAGACCAGTCCTTTCTGTGACTCCCAGCTACTTAACTTATCCAAATGCCCTTTCTTCTCAACAGACAAGACCACACAGGATATATAACCTGCAGATCCTGTTGTCTCAACAGAGGCCAACACCAGATGTTTTAGAAGATAATGTAGACAAACAAACAGGAAAAACCCTATGATGGAAAGAGAGGGAATAATCTAATCTCTCCCAAAAAGCTCTTCACCTTAACCTCAAAATTCACCTCCAGTTTTAAAAGCTGATTTACTCCAGGTCAGTGTTTTTTCTCAAGAAAAATGACTGTGTAGACATCATGCAAAAACAGCAGTAACAATCTTGAAGGGACAGAAACACTTGAAGATGCTTGATGCTTAACTTCCACCAGCACAGTTCTAAAGTCATTGGCACCAGTTTTAAAAATGTGTTAAATTTCTGCCATCGAGTGAAGCAATTTAATCAGGCAAGAAGTTTCTTTGGTCTCCTCCTTTAGTAAACCTGTAATTCCTTTTTAACTCCTGCTGTGTTTCCAGTCCTAAGAACTCAAGACAGTAACCATCACATTCACTGTCAGACTCCCTGAAGACAAGAGGATCAAAGTTACAGCATACAGTCACCAGCCCTCATATTAAGTCATGCAAAATGTTAGTCACTATATCTTTTCCATACAAGTCTCTTTAGACAAACCAGACAGCAATGCTTTATCATAGAGCACAAACCTATTTACATATTGTAAAGTGCATTGGAGGTCATTTCCTGACAAACAAAGACATTTTAAGGCATATTTACTGTCTGTGTTTCGACATGTGAAGAAAAAATTTTGATTACAAGCGGTGATTAATTGATCACATACAGCGCGCGTGCTTTGGAATTGCTGTGAATAGAATTGCATTGAAAACATCCTAAAAAGGACATCCCCAAATATTTGAAAACAGACGGCTGCAAAATGAATGCTGAATGTCATTCAAAGCTGATAATAACCATCAGTCAATGCCAGTAAACAAACAAACAAAACCTTTTGGGTTAACAATTACTGAAAGAGTTTTAAATTGCTGATTACTATTGTAATATCTGAGATGGAGAACAGCTGAATTTCTGCATGCTAAGAAGAGCTTGCTCAAGTACCAAGGATCATTTCGTGTATGAGCAGTTTTGACTCTTTTGTGGTGCATTAGTACATATATCTAAGGAAGAAATCAAAACTATATGAGCATATCTAATAGGAAACATAAAAGCAAAGGACTATCAATGTTGTGAACTTTTCTCATTTTCCAGTAGACAAGGAATAAGCCTATGTTTCTCTATGTCATTTTTCTACAGTGTTGATATTCCAGTTCTTATTAAAAGAAAATTCCCAAAGGTAAATGGAAACGAACTTTCTCTGAAGCAAACTAAAAACCAACCAAAACAAAGAAACCCACAGAGATAAAGGGAAAAATGAGGGATGTGGCTGGGCAGCTGGCAACCAAAACAACCCCTTTAAACATCAATAACTCTCTCCCAAGAGCTGGAAGAAGGTTTACCCTCACAGCAGAGGGGAGAACTGGGTTCTCAGACCTCCTTTGTCACAGGCACATTTTCCTACCCATTGGGGAGAGCTGTGGGACATGATGCATAGGCCACATGGGGGTCTGTTCCATGAAGATAAGATGGCAGTAAAACCCCAGAAGTGGCAGGAAAACACTTGGATATTGGCCTTCCTGAGCATCTCAAGGAACCAAGACCTCAGATTCCTACCCCTGATGGAAGGAAAGAGGAAGGGCATAGAAATGGTCTACTAGCTGTGAAGAGAAGCAACAAGACACAGGGAACAGTAACTCCACAGTCTCTTACTCCAAGGGGGCAGCCTTGTGCTGTCTCAGGGTGTCATTTGCAAGCTTAGTCCCTGTCAGGACTGCAAGACAGGGTATATATGGTAAAGGATCAGGGCTGCAGGCAAAGAGATTGTTTATTGACAGCAAGTGGGAGCAGTCATCTCCCTTGGTCACAATGCCCAGCTATTTGGGGAGAAGGACTTACACCTTCCCTACAACAGGTACCAAGATCTATTTCATCTACACTGCTATCCAGCATGACATTTAGATATCACAGAGTGGCAGAAATTAAAGGATTAAATTTATTAATTACCAGGATTAAAGGATTAAATTTAATTAATTTAATTAATCAAATTAATTAGATACCAGCCTTACTTGCAGCCCTCCTATCCAGCAAGATTTCTGTGGAGCCAGCAAAATAGTAACACAGGAAGGAAAAACCTCTGACTAATTCCCTGTATTTTCCAGTCTGCTTTGCATCACTTTTTGTTGGGCTCAACCACAACTGAGGGCCCCATACAGATAATTCCAGAAGCAAATAGGCAAACTCAGAGCCTGAAGTCATAGTAGAAGCAGTTCACAGAAAGCTTGAATAAGTTAGATGCTTTCAGCTTATGTGGTCTTCATGAAAATCACCTATGGTAACTAAAGAACTTTTTGTGCCAGTCTCTCAGATGCTAATCTGAGGCAAAGGAAGGCCTCAGAATGGAAGGCAAAGGAAGGTCTTTTGGGGGTTTGTTTCTCAGTCCTTTGTTTTTTATTATTTTATTTTGTTTTACTTTTTAAAGAGATGGTGTGCTCTAGACCAGTAATTTAACCTGCTAGGGAAGAAAATCTGGAACAAATACACCATCTGAAAACAACCTAGACGATAACAAGGAAATGTGAGATGTCTGTCCTGGGTGACTGTATGATACTGTATTCCCTATCACCAGGCTGTGCTTTTAAGCCTGATCCAAGAGAGAGGAGGGAAGCTGGTAGAATTTTTTGGTGGCCTGTGTCCAAAACACACAGATAACTCGCTCAATCACTCTCTCCCCAGCTCTTGGCTCTGCAGCACAGAAGAGAGGTGCATTCTCTTGCTTCTTAGCTATCTTTTTGTTGGTTAGATAAAGCAAGGAGTTTTCCTGGCACTGTGGTTTCTTCCTTTTCACCTGGAACTGTTCAGCTTTGCTCCGGTCTGGAACGCCATCACCAGGGGGCCCCACACCATGGCCCAGAGGGGCCCACGCCGCACCCCAGCTCTGGAGATAGCAGAGCCACACCTACAGAAAGGATTTGAATGCACCAGGTCTTCTCTACAGTGAGAAGTTTTATCATTTAACATCATTCATTCTCTCGTGCCTGCGTGCATCCTGCTTGTTAAATAAACAGCTTTTTTTCCACTTTCCTCCAAGAAATTTCTTTCTGAACCTGGTGGGGGAGGGGCTGCTGAAACGTGCCTTCTATAAGAGGACACGTTCATTTCCTCCTAATTTGTCTCAAACCGAGACACTGGCCAACATAGACTTCTTGCAAGAACAAATATTACCAGATTAATAGAGTATACTCCTATGATATCATAAGAGCCTATACAGAAAGAGCAATATAACTTCAGTAAACTCTTATGACATTCTCATAAGCAAATCAAGAAAACATGGTCACGATAGAACTATTTTGGATTAAATGTAAGACTATTTCTTAAAGCCATTTCCAGAAAGGTGTTGTCTACAACTCCTAGTTGCAATGGCAAAAGCATTCTCCAAGAGCAGTCCCAGCCATGGCATTTATTTCCATTAGTGCTCTATCTAATGGGATAGAATATATCAAATTTGCAAAGGGCAAAAGGCTGAGAGGGACTTTATGGACAGGATTAGAACTCAAAACTGCAGAAGCAGCTTGAAGGTGATACAATGAAATTCGGCGAGGACAGATGACAGAATCATAGGAGATTCTGAGTTGGGAGGGACCCACAATGATCATCAAGACAAGGCTTAAGTGAATGGCCTGTACAGGAATCTAGTCCATGACCAAAATGAAAGTCTCTGCATTTTGGTGGGATGACCAACCACACTAAGGACAGGATCCCCTTCTACAGGCAAACGTTTCTATTTTAACCCTGTTATTTCACAAGAAAACACTTAGTTTAGGACATCGTGAAGAAGGGATTCACACTCCACCCCCAGCAATAATTTAGGGACTACCTGGTAAGCAAAAACAAACCAAAAAAGCCCCTACTTGTCAATCACAATGATATGGAACAAGTAGGGAAATCCTAATGGACTTACAGGGAAGAAAAATAACTCCTACTCTCTTCCCATTGTTTTCAACCATCTGGTGTCTGCTAATTCCCACTCTGACTGGTCTCATGGACAGCCATGGTCTCCTGGTGTCACTAGGGCTCTGAAATCCTCCTGGCAGCAGTGTTTGTTGGGGTCTCCTTCTGGAGGGCTGGAGGAGACTTGCTGTTCACCAGCAATGACAGCTTATCACTACACCCTGGGATTTAAGCATGTTTATTATTCATGTAGGCTCTGCTCCATGCTTCCTGGTAGATGGAGATATACCCCAGTCCCTTTGGGTAGGTTTCCTTTGTAGAGGAGGCAAGAAGTAGACTTGTGGCAAATAACATTACTCGTAAGTAATTTTCCCTTACTTTATATAAGCAAATGCCTTTGATATACAACAATCCCCGACATGTTCAGGTTACATGCTTATTTTAAGATCTTTTGTTTACTTCATGATCTTCATAGGTCGTTGACATCCCATTTAGCTCTGGTGACCCTGTTTATACAATCGCAATATACATTAAAAAGCGTTCCTTTGGATAACATTAACATTCTTGATCTTAATCCATCACATGGGCTAACAATAGCTCCAGCTCAGATGTGTATGTAGCTGTTAAAAGCTTTAATGTAAAATCCAATACACATATCGAGTGGGAGAGGCCTGATCAAACAGATTGGCTTTCTTTTTTCTATTCTAAGTGGTAGAGGATCCAGAACTATGTAAACTCTCACAAAATGCTCTGCAGGACCCCTCCAGCCACCACTCAGTGCAATTAGATTCACTGAAAACATGTGACTTTTTCTCTCCCCCTCACCCATCTCCAGCATGTGACCCTGTGGCTAGAGCAGTCAACCACCTCCAGTAGCTTTGATTCCTGCAGTTCTCCCACTTGCTGAAAACATGAGTCAGTGCCAACCTGGTATTTAATAGCCTCTCCTGGCAGACGGGCAAAATTCTGTCTGTTATCACTGCGGGCTGCAGTTTCTCTAGCATGATTGGCCAGGATTGCCTACTAACAATTTCATTGGGAAGTTATGCTGCCTGCCATGAATTTATTGACTTACCTGATATTTCTTTGCTTCTGTCTGCCATATTGCCCACCTGTTGTAGGATACACTCAGAAGGCCATTGTAGGATCTGAGATGTGAGCAAATTGTGGGCTTTCCCTAAGGCTGCTACATCCCAATGACAAAAAAAGGAAACCAACCAACCAAACAAAACAAAGCAAAACAAAAACCCAACCAAAAATGTGCCCCATACCTCCATACTTCCTGTAAAACTCTGGCCCACTCTAGTGAACGGAGCTCAGGCATGGGAAGGCATTGGTACGTGTCAAGTAACTCGTGCAGGAACCAGCAGGTTCCACAAGAAAATCATCCAGGATGGCTTAAAGCCACCCAGAAAGCAAACATGGTCTTCTTGAATGCTGAAGCAGCGGAAGACCTTGGATCATATCACGGAAGCAGTGTCAAGTGTGAAACTGATAAAGACCATGATAAGGAGAGTTAGATATTTTTCCTTTGCTGGGCCTGGTGATGATATACAAGAGATTAATATACCATTTGAAGACATAAAAAAGTCTACTTTTTTCCCCCGATGTATGTGTCTGACTGAATTTAAAGAGATGGAGTCCAAAGAGCACCATGCAAAGCAGCCTTCTGTCCTTTTGGGTTTTTGGTCTATTCCACGAATAGCTACTTCTGTGTAGGTAAAGAATGGACCTGGTGACCTCACAAGGTCTCCTCCAGCACCACGTGCCATGACTTCCGCAATGCTGCTTCTGTAGCAGCTCCTATCACATGAGAAATATCCAAGTTATATGCATGATGAAATCCACAAAATGTGGCCATACCTAGAACACATTACACTTCTTTTTGCCTTTTTTGTTTTCTCTTCCTCCACAGGTTCAAAAAATGACATTTTGGCAGGCACATGAATGTTTTTTGGGCTCAGCCCATATTTCCCAGGAGACTGGGTTCAGTTGCAGGGTAAAAGAAAAAAAGTACTAATAAAACATCTGACACAGTTGCCGTGACACACCAAAGGCAGGATGAATACACTGAAGAGGACATGTCACGTGAGGAGAGAGAAGAGCAGGAGGCTGTGAGAGCAGCTGAGAGAGCCAGGAGACACATCCTTGGGTCAGATGGTCACCACAACAGCTCTGGCACCTTTGAGCTGTGCCAGCTGTCCTACTGCCAGACCGTCTTTCATGTCTCTGATTCCTGAGAAACAGGAAAAATATTTGGGAAATTCATCATGAGGGCCAGCTGCCTGATCTGGGTTGCAGAGGGAGACTGCTAGCTGCGCTAACACTTTTGCATGTCCCACCTAGCTGAGAACAGCACTCCTGAAACAAGACCCTGAGGCTGCAAAGCAGAAGGGTAGATGATATCACACAAAGGTCTCCCTACTTATAAGTGACCAGTTGTTTTCTCTCTATCATATCTGTTGGCTTTATAAGCCTGTGTTTCTTTTGAGTACAAACAAAATCTTTGTTCAAGGTGCACAATATTAAAATTTTAATTAAAATCAGACCTCTAATTAAAAAAATAATAAAACTATAAGAGAGTGAAAAGTTAATAAAGCAAATTCTTCTAACTCTGAATTAAAAAAGTAGACTTGCGTCTAGTCAGAACTGTAGGCTCCAAATCATAAGTGAGCAAAAGGATAAATTTATAAAATTAGGCAGGATGCAGCTCTGCTCAGTGACCCAGTGCCAAGGGATAGAAACATAGGTGTGGATGTCTGTGTACATCATGCCCGAGGGTCAGCTCTGCATGGATGTATGCACTGTGAATGCAAGGACTTGTAGCTTGTCCCTGGGATGGTACTGGTGCCTGGGAGGTGCTACAGCAATACAACCTTATTCCCAGGCTGCCAGTACCCCTCCAACTTATCAAGCCATTTGGGACCAGAGTGCTTCATGCATTTGTCACTCCTTCAGATAGACAGCTTATAGGATGTGTGTCATCCGTCCAAGAGCAAACTGAGACCCACATTTTACAAAGGGAAATCTCTCCTGAATTCAGGCGCAGAAGATATTTTTTGGACTTGGTAGTGCAGCAAGAAGCAAGAGAGCTCTACTGTAGTTCCTCACTGGAAGGCCCAGTTTGCCAAGCGGGTGAAGCATGGCATGGACATCCCTTTTGAGCAAAGATGCAGAGGCAGGCTTCCTTCCAGAAGCTACACGGGTGTGCCTGTGGAGGTTCAGAATGGGAGCAAAGCAAGAGGAAAACAGACAGATTCCCCAGTTTCACACCAGAAATAAGGTTTGTCTGATGACCACAGAGAGGTTCAGGTTTTGGACAAATCCAGAGCTCAAACGCAACTTTTGCAGGATGGGAAATGAACCTGCCAATTCTGCTTTGCCAAAACCACATTTTAAAATGCTGTAAACTGATTTTACACAGCTCTCTTCAACACATTTGAGCTGCCTGAACCACCACATTATTTAAGATCTCATTTACCCTGTCTTTGTGGTTCAAATGCCACCAGACAAAATAAACAACCCAATATTGAAAGATTTCCCCTGCTTCACATGAGAAAAGAAGAGCAGCAAATCCCTGCAGCATCTGGCTCCTACTCTCTGGTAAGGTCTGGGGCAGTTTTACTCACGGCATTTCTCTTAAGGAAGGTGTGAACCATGGTGCAAGAGCTCTTTATAAATCTGAAACTGCTCCCCCTGAGTCCACACCCTCAGCAAGCCAAGCTCTCTGAAGCACCAGTTTCTGTTTCCAGCCACATAGCTCAGCAGCTATGCATAAATTCAGCTGCACCTTGAGGAAGGAGGGCAGTCTTGAGGTGAGCAAATGTTCTACAAGATGTTTTCAGCTGGTGAAACAAAGCTACAGGAAAAGCCTGAATGTGGCGCAGCAAGTTTTGTCTGTCATTTCAGATATTTATACTGGAATACGATCGTTATCTTTTCCATCCTAGCTTCTCCTTCTGCTCACTACTACAGGGAACAGCATTAGTATGGCACTGCACTCTACTGCCATAATAATGAAGATGTCACTAATTCACCATTTAGACTTCACTGCCTATAAAAGAGGAGGAGGAAATGGGCTGTGCGCATGATAAGGAGCAAACCCTGGTTTGAACACAAATATCCTTGAGAGCTGGGAGTAGAAAGAGGAAATTAAAGACAATCAGCTAAAAGCATTTTTCCAGTCATCAGGCATTGCAATGAATGTGCAGGATGGAGCCATGACCACCAGCTGCAGGGGCAGATTCCCCCAAAGCTGGCCAGACTGGACATGTCTCTGATATTTCAGAGCTTCTAATTCTTCTGGGATCCCAATTGAATAAGTTACTGTGGGAAGCATTTATAGCATCATAGAATATTCTGAACTGGAAGGGACCCACAAGAATTATCCAAGTCCAATTCCTGGCCCTTCACAGGATAGTCCCAAGAATCACACCACGTACCTGAGAGTGCTGTCCAAGTGTTCCTTGAACTCCATCAGTCTTCGTGCTGTGACCACGTCCCTGGGGAGCCTGTTCCAGTGCCCAACCACCCTGTGGGTGAAGAACCTCTTCCAAATATCCAATGTAAACCTCATTCTTGCCATTCCCTTTGGTCCTGTCACTGGTCACCAAAGGAAAGAGATCAGTGTCTTCCCCTCCTCTTCCCCTTGTTGGGAAAACGGAGATTGCTGTGACGTCTCCCCTCAATCTCCTATTTTCCAGGCTGAACAAACCAAATTACCTCGTGTGACTTCCCCTCCAGACCTTTCACCATCTTTTTAGCCCTTGTTTGGATGCTCTCTAGTAGCTTTATATCTTTTTTATATTGTGGTGCCCAAAACTGCACACACTTTAAGAGCAATGTTTAAATCTTAACCTCCCCTTAAAACCCTGGTTGAGCAAAGACCTCTTCCCTAAAACTTTCTAGACTTTTTCAGAGGATGTGAGTATTCCTGTTCGGGGAAGAGATGTGAGTACTCATGTTTGGGGAGGGAGGGAGGGAAATCTCAGTCTTCAAGACTGGCTGTGGTCAGGCCTCAAGCTCAAATCTAGCACAGATCAAAGAATTGGTTTTGAGTCTCTGTAAATGATATTAAAATGCCCATGTGGAGACAAACAATTGCATTAGAAAAGACTGAGAGCCACATCTCTATATATTCAATATCCTTCAAGTTAGCATATTCGTCTGGAAAGTAGGAGATATGGATTAAGACTGTTGCTCTCAATTAAACAGACATCTGAGAAGACCTATGACAGTGGGGCAGCTGAAGCCAAACCCAAGACCCCACCATCCACTTGCCTTGGATCCCACAGCCAGAAGGTGCCTTTGAGAGCTGGCCAGGGTGCATGGAGTGGGAGGCCTTACTCTCTACTTCACCTTGGAGGTGTGATCCAAGAATAAAACACTTTGCAAATGCCTCCAGCATTTCCTGAAGCTCCCTAGAACTTGCCGGATTTCCTCAAGGTTTTCTGGGGATCCCAAATTCACCAAGGCTGTTCAAGCCTAGGAGTGTGAAATCTTATTTTCCAGTTCTTTGCTCAAATTTAATGAACCATCCCCTGTGTAACCTCCCTTGGAGAACATTTTGAAGCCCCATGTACTTCCCTCCCCCTCCTCGGCCAACACAGCCAGCATCTGGCAGGAACCCCAGTATTTATCTTTCCAAACTCGGTTGTAAGTACTTGGTTACACAAGTCACACACAAGTTACGCTGTACCCTGATGATGGAGGAAAAGCCACCAAGAGAAGAAACATGTACAATAAGGGCATCTCTCCTGCTGCTTCTTCAGCAAGAAATTGCTAGAGAGCAATGTGAGCCGAACCTGAACCACTACTTGGGCTGAAGAGCCTTTGGGAACCTCGATGAATCTGCCCCTAAAATAATGCTCCATTTTTCCCCTAAGTATTACTGACTGATTAAATTAACTCCAGCATATAGCAGGTCTTTGCTGCTGTTGTTATTTTCTGCATTACTGTTTTTTTGGATAAGATATACTTAAGGAAAACACTAGAGATCTCAATTAAGCAGCTGGGTGACTTACAAATATATATTTATGTTTGAAGCCTAAGTGGCCATTGGCTTCCCTACTGTTTTACTTAGCTAACAAAACAACTCTATCAAAGTAAGTATTATTCCAAAACCCAACTTCCTGCACAGAATGCTCCCATGTGCTCCATCAGTCTGCTTCTCTGATGAACTACATCGTTTCTTATAAACTGTCCATGGCCCATAAATTTCCAAGCATAAAGGCTATTACTGTGCTGTGCAAATCTGCTGAGAATTTTATCCTTATAACTCCATTTCATTTGGGTGCAAATGAGTTTGGTAAGAAACTCATCTTGAGTTTGATCTGCAAACCTTTTTCCCCCGTCTTCTGCTTTTGAGCTTATTTTGATAATTAATACTTACTGGATTTAGACTTGAGGTGGGCTTTGTTTTGACTGATTTCAGTCTGATTTCTGCCTCAAATTAGCTTTTTTTAATAAAGGAAAAAAACACTTCTCAAACGTTTATTTCCCCAAAAGCTTAACAACAAAGCTCACAGAAAACAATGAATGAAAATAGAGCAAATTGGGGTTTGGGCCACCTACTAGATAAATATTGCAAATCTACTCTGCTTTGTAATCCAGAGAGAAGACTCCTGCATGTGTTCAAGGATTGGGAACAATAACTACTTCATAAAATTCCCTTTTCCTTTTCCTGGACCAAGCCACAGGGTGGTGGAAAATTGAGGAACTTTTTTTGGTGTGTGCATGCAGATGAAAACCTCTTATGAATGTTTTGCTCATTTCTAGCTCTCACAATTGCCTGTTTATGTTAGGACTCCTGTTGTCACATGTAGCAGATAGATCTTCAAACAAATTGTAGCCTCTCTGTCCACCAAGCAGAAAAATGACTAGATTTTGCCATTGGGTGCAGCACAAGGCTTGTGCTTTCCCTGGCTTAATTCCAATTTCCATAACAATACAAATTAGACTTGCTCAAGGCCATTGAAGAAGTGGGGGCATGGGGGAGAAGATGAAATAAGCCATAACTCTCATGGCTTTCTTCCTCCAAGCCCCAAAAGTAGTCAATCACATGCAATATGAAAAAAAAAAAAAAAATGAAGTGCAGGGGGACGTTTTGATATCTTGATTCTGGAGACTTCTTGACTACCTTATACTAATTTCATTATGCTCAATTTAAGGGCCTTTTTATTGATAGATACCCCAGGAAATATGACTTGGAAACAGTGTGCTACCTTGGGATATCACCAACCATTTGACACTGGGGAACTAAAACAAAAACAGATGTTTTAGGAAATAAACAGCTTGAATATATCACTCATAAACCAATTAAAACTTTCTGTAGCAAGTTGACATTTCCCATGAAGCAAGCAATGGGAGTAAACTCAAATCAGTTGGCTGTGAGCTACAGAGCAATTCCCAGCCACAGCTTTTTTTTTTTTCTTTACTTCTTAGAAAATTATGTTTGGATTTTAAAAAAAGAAAGGTGTGATAAAGAAGCAGTCTCACCTTGTCACTCTCAAACCCAGAATCTGTCTTTTCACCTTCACACTTCCCATTCATTGCTCATTAAGCAAACAGTGAGATATTCCCACTATTGTTCATGTCTTTGGCAGAGAATCTCCATGACTTCAGGTCCAAGTGCACTCCAAAATAAGGCATGAAAATTGTTTCTGTTTGTTTCAGGTATTTAGTTAAAAGTAGTTTGAGTATTCTGGGGGGTACAGGGGAAAATGAACAGTTTGAGGAGTTGTTTTCTTATTTTAAGCTTTTAAAAAATTCATTCTTTATTCTTTTTTTTCCCCAAGATACTTTGTTTTAAAATTTTATTTTGCAAAGGCAAGCAAAAACATCTGAGCACATGCTTAACTTTAGGCATTAAAAAGTCAATGGGATTTAAGCATGTGTTTAAAGGCAAACATATGCTTTAGAGCTCTACTGAATAGGAATGGTTTATTGAATCAAGACTATAGACAGGTTAATAAAATGGGTTAATATATGCAACCTGGAAACAAAAATTAAACATGTTTCTGGAATATTAGCATCATGAGCATTGTCTCGTTCTAGCTCAGTTCCCTAAATTACTATTGGATTTGTAATGTCCTTGACACTGTCTCTCTCTCATTTCTTGAAGAAATGCAGATTATTGTACTAGATTATAATCAGCTGGCTACAGTGCAGCTCAAATCTTATGATTCTATCCAGAGCAATTCGGAACAAAACAATTTTACTTCAAAAGGAGTTTATTCACCAAAACTCATTTTCAAAGAAAATCTGCCAAATCTTTTCCACTGACACATACATGTAATTCCCTCTGTATAAATATTCATGTGCTGTGAATAAGAAGTAGAAAACATTGTGTTATTTTTCAATGTTTACTCTAGAACTAGTTCCACGAAGGTGCTTATTGTATGACAAAAGATAGGAGTTTACACTCCCCTCAAAGGTTGCTTTTAAATAGATCATAAAATCCACTGTGAATATTTAAGCCAAGAGTAATAATATGGTGTCATAGACTCACACAGTATAATGCGGTAACACTCTGCATTTTGACATCTGCCCAGACAGATGTTTGAACAAAGTTCCTCAGATTCTTTCTTCTTTTTTTTTCTTTTTCTTTTTTTTTTTTTTAATTTAAGTTGCATGGAAAAAATCTGGGAATCGTCTTTTATATTGAAGCTACTTAGTACAATTTAACTGTCAACAGTTTAATTAATTTAAATGTAGACTTACTGTGGAAGCCAAAATTTCACATAAGCCCTGAACAAAAAAACAAAGAAAAAAGAATAGCCTCCGAGCAACAATCTGACCTTAGGAAATATATACATTTATACACAAGTAGGATGTGGGATTCCCATTTACACAATCTACAGGATGCACACAGAGTAAATGTCTAAAATCACACAATTTACCTTTCTGCTGTTATCTCATCATCTTTAGCACAGGCAAGAGCATCACTGACAGTCAACAGATATTTTGCCCCTATATTCTTTCAGGAGGACTACATTAATTAGTAGTTATTAATTATTTTGCCCATAGCAACGCTGCTGGTAAATATCAAGGCGTATATTTATTTAAAGTAGTTGCAGAGGGATCTCTTTTTATAACTCTACGTCTTGTGATTTCTGGGGTTTAGATCCATGTTGAAACATGCACATGACCACATGGTGACTGCCAAATTCATTGCAATGTAGAGTATGTTTCAGGGATAGTCCTTTAAACATAGTTAGCCTGATTTTTTTGAGGGCTTGCTGGTTGGCCTATTTATTATGAAGATTTGTCAGGCACCACAGTTAAGTTAATCAGTAACCAATAAAAGATTTAAGTTCAGAGATATAAACGGATTGATTTATTGCTCACAAAGGTTTTTGGCTTCTCAACAGGAACTCATGAAAATATGTTGCTATGGTTACTTTGGAAACCGATACCTTTTTATACCCTACTAATATATAGGAATTTGAGAGAGGTACCTATGACTCCCAGGGACCTATACATAATTTTATTTATTATGATTATTATTTTTAAACTTTTTACTTTTAAATTTAATTTTTTTTTTCTATGCAAATATGTAAATAACCCAAAAATTTTTCTGCTTTGAAATCTCTGTGCCGATTCCAAGTTTTCCTAACACTGGAAGAGTCAGATCTCTTTGTTTATCATTTTTGCAATTGCCATCAAAAATCAATCAGACCACATCATTTTAAAAACAAAGGTGCCAGCCAAAGGATACTCACAAGTTGTTGCATTGACATCTTCTCCAGCATGTAAATCCAAAAGAAGAAAATCTTCTATAATGTTAAATATACTTAAATTGAATGTAAACTGTCTCCTGCTGGATTTTTTGGGAGGTATTTTTTCTGGTGTTTTTTTTTTTTTTTTATCCTATTGAACATGTTACCCAACCTCACTGGTAAATATTATACAAGTTTTTTCCTCTAACTGTTATCATGATCATCTCTATGCTGAGCATGCAGTTTAACTTTGGCTTGGGCTGGCTGGAATATGCATTGCATATGATTTTCCAAAAGGCTGATGTGATTGGTCTCCAACGGTCCAACAGAGCTGCAGGAAAGATTTCAAAAGACACTATTGGCTCCATAGCCTTGCTGCTGTATTTTTGGAGGTAATTTTTAGGCACCTGAATTTCCACTTGGGTTTTAAGATCTTGCTGGCGTTTAGGGTCAGGACAGAAACTAGACCATGAGCATGCCTGTCCATCCAGTGTGTACCACTCAGGCCACCAATATTTCATTATCATTAAAAATCACTCTTCTTTCCTCCAAAAAACGACTCCTGAGCCAATTAGATGTTTGGCCCAAAATCAAACTCACACTCAGGCTTGTACCAAAAATAAAGGCTGTGCTTTCCAGCCCCTGCCAAGGCTCCAGTGGAGGTGGCGGTGGGGTTGGACTGCTNTATATAATTTTCCTGTGTGTAGATATATATATAAAAATTATATGTATTATTTTTATATATGTATATGTATAAAGTATGTAACTTACTATTAGCCAGTCTTTACTGCCAAGACATGAGCCAGAGCTGTCAGGCCAAGCTGGAAGTACCTCAAGCTGGAAGAAGCCCAGCAGGAGGGCAGTGGATCTGGCCACCCCCCTGTGGAGCTGGAGCCCATAGAGGATGGATGCTTGTCTTTTTTAAATTTTTTTTACTACTATTATTATTATTATTTTGCAGAGAAG
>VWZQ01008942.1:116543-127005 GCA_013397015.1 Myiagra hebetior | reverse complement strand
AACTGGCTCCTGGTGGATTTTTTTGGGGGTTTTTTTTTTTGTGTTTTTTTTTTTTTTTTTATCCTATTGAACATGTTACCCAACCTCACTGGTAAATATTATACAAGTTTTTTCCTCTAACTGTTATCATGATCATCTCTATGCTGAGCATGCAGTTTAACTTTGGCTTGGGCTGGCTGGAATATGCATTGCATATGATTTTCCAAAAGGCTGATGTGATTGGTCTCCAACGGTCCAACAGAGCTGCAGGAAAGATTTCAAAAGACGCTATTGGCTCCATAGCCTTGCTGCTGTATTTTTGGAGGTAATTTTTAGGCACCTGAATTTCCACTTGGGTTTTAAGATCTTGCTGGCGTTTAGGGTCAGGACAGAAACTAGACCATGAGCATGCCTGTCCATCCAGTGTGTACCACTCAGGCCACCAATATTTCATTATCATTAAAAATCACTCTTCTTTCCTCCAAAAAACGACTCCTGAGCCAATTAGATGTTTGGCCCAAAATCAAACTCACACTCAGGCTTGTACCAAAAATAAAGGCTGTGCTTTCCAGCCCCTGCCAAGGCTCCAGTGGAGGTGGCGGTGGGGTTGGACTGCTCACACTGCCCTGGATTCAACCTACAAAACCATTAGCAGTGTCACCCAGCATATAGATTATCAAATAAATGATGGCCACATGTGACTTGTGAGGCTAAAGGTACTCTCGATCGAGGTGTTCTGATGACATCATCATAAACACGGAGGGCAAAGCTCAACTGATGAAGGCTTCTCTGGGTTGCTGCCATAGTCCATGGTCATTATTTTCTGTAACAGAAGGAGCATATGCATCTACATCCCAGCAGGATTCTCATCCACTTTGACCTTCTTTTCATGTATATATATAAGTAAATACATATTTTCATATATATATATTTAAATAACCATAAATAAACAGATTTTTAATNTTTTTTACTACTATTATTATTATTATTTTGCAGAGAAGTCGCAGCTACAAAGAATTTCCTAACCACTACAATCACTGAAGCTGGCAGCAGCCACAAGTCATTGATCTCTGAGGGACCCTGCATTCCCTCTACAAAGCAGCCATACAAAGGCTGGTGCCACCTGACACGAGGCAAAATAACCCTAGGGTAGAAAATACAGACAGGGAATAAAACGGGCAGTAAGAAAGCAGAAAAATTAAACCTCTGGCCTTGTCTCCTCTGTGGATCTAAAGGTGGGGATCCCCCACTTGGACCATGCATCCAACCCGTTCCTCAGGAATGAGGCTCGCATTTCCTTTCTAGACAAGCAGGCAGGAAAGCTACATCATCTGGTGGCTTTGGCACAGCCAAAGCAGTACACCACAGCTGGATAGCTGATCTGTGCCTTTCTCCTCACTGAGAGGCCCTACCACATGCTATGAAATGCTTTAATGTCCCCTTAACATGCTGTATAAATAATTTCCGTATCCATTCAGTGGTGCTCACATGTGGTCCTTTGAAAGAGTTAAGTAAAAATTACAATACCAATATATCTTTGAGATGAAACAATGACATTTATAGGTCACTATATTCATTAATTAATATTTTTACCAGTCTTCCATATGATCCATATGATGGCTCCTAAATGCTAAATTTGTCTTATAGAACTGTGTTTTAACAAATAGGTAAGATTTTAAACCGAACTTGAAGGAAGTTTCTTAACATTTGAGCTATGTCAGGATGGGCAGGTAAATAACCTTGCATTCCCATTGCAGTCTACAGAGCCCTTTTTTGGGTGAAACAAAAAATGAAATAGCACAGCCCCTGGATGTCCAGCCATTGCCACAAAACACAGCCATGCACCTTAAGAGATGCTGTCCCATTTCTGCAGCTTGGGGTCGACATGTTTATACCTCCTTACCTTTGGGGAGGCTGTGAATGGTGCTGCAATGTGCTGCACAGGAAAGCATGGGATGAGGAGTGGGAAGGAGAGTCATGTGTGACACTTCCCTCACTCTGCTCCCTGGGAGGCAGCAAGGCTGGAGGAAAGGCAGCTGTGCCTCAGCATTGATGGAATGCAGAGACAGCGCTTGCTTTCTGACAAGGGAAATTATGTGACAAAGGCAAAGGATGGATTCCACCCGGACTTACCTCTTTCCCTGTTCTTCCCTCCAAAGTATTGATAATGTACATCTCCAGCCACATCCACCATCCCCTGGCCCCATCCCACCTCAGGGTCATGAGCCTGACATTCCCAGGTTTTTATATTTTACAGAGCTCTTCAAGAGCCAGCACAAAGAGAAAGAGGCCTTTCAACTGGCCTATTTTGTGACTGAGGGGTCTGTTCTATCAGTGATATGAGAGCCCTGATGTGATCCTCTCCAATTAACAGTAAGGCATGCCTAAATCCCACCATGCAGTAATGCCAATAAATTAATGTGTTGGTCTTCCCCTTCACAAAAGTAGTCTACAAGTCCTACTACAGAGGGTGTAGGTACTAAAGAGACATCTGATTGGCTCAGCTCTATGACCTCAAAAAACCTTTACAACTTCTTTACGTGCCTAAAGCACAGTTTCATAAGTCAAAGACCATTACTCTTATAAAACTGGTATGAAAGCTGCAACTCAATCACATGCCAAGACACCATCAGGCCAAACACCCTAAAAATAAAGTTTCAAGGCAGCACTTCCTTTTCAAACTGTGCAGTTCCTTGTTTCTACATCCTGTAGCAAATCCATTGGTTTATCAGTGTGAAGTACGTAGCCTGGATTACAGGCTATGTGCACAGACTGTGTGTAAACCAGCATAAGGATATTTCTTTGCCTTCGTGTGAAAGTCACTCTTGGGAAATCTGTTAATAATAATCCTCATGAAATTCCTTAAATGCTTGTTTAGAGAAACAGAGAGAAATTCAGGTAGGGCTTTCTGAAGCAGTACATCAGGAGATTAGATAAATAGAACTGGATCACTCAAATGTAGGATAACGGAGAATTGTTGTCACGTAGTCTAAATCCATCAAACCCAATCATAAAGTTCAGAGGTTTCGGTTGAACCAGCAACAGCATTAGTGTTTCTTGTGAGCACCTTAGTGGGACTTCATACCTTTAGTCAACGGAAAACAGTTGCAGGGTGCTCACTGTCACCAAAGTGTTCCAAGTAAGTGTTAATAGTAGAACAGCCCAGTTAGAAAGCCATTCCAAATATTTCCCATGTATTTAAAGATTTTCCTTACCAATTTCTACATCATCCATTCAACCCAATGCATTTATTGATTAGTTTAGTCTCTGTGCAGGTATATAGGGAAAAACATATGCATGCTAGAACAACAGAATGAAATTTTGGGTGATTTGGAGCCTATTCACTTTGCAAAATTAAAATTACAAAGGGCCACATCCTGAGTAAATATAATCTGTCTCTGATATCAAGAAAACTTCTCAAATTTAAACCACTTGAAATATTCAACACAGAGATCTGGAAGAGTGTGGCATGTGATGAGATTGCTGGAAATATTGTTGAGCACTGGTGGGACACATTAATACCTCAATTTCCTTGGAAAATTGGTTGGAAAGTGGGCATCCAAGTAGTCACCATGAGTAGGAAGAAATCTGTCTTCTTCTCTCCAATCTGTGCCGTGGATATCTTATCTCATTGGAAGAGAAGAAAAGTGGTGTTGTCTCATAAGTAGGGCAAAGAAAAAAATACTATTTGAACCATAATTTCCAAAGCAGAAATTTGACAAAATCATGTTCTGAAGGGTCTACCCAGAGGAGAGGTACTGTCATATTAGGTTAGAAGATAACAAGTATTGTCAAAATAAGGGCTAGTCTGGGCTGCTTCTCAGTTTCAGAATTATTGCTTATATTTCTACATTCTTAACAAATTATTCCATTGACACTACAAAGCAGAGGGCTGAGATTGAAGAATAATACACAAGAGAGCCCCTAGGCTGTTACTTTGGATTATAAGTATCTAATTTCAGTCATTTAAAGTAAATTCAGTTTTGTCAAAGACTCCAGTCCAATGTATAAAACTCAGGTCCGGTGAGCATGACAGCATGCCTTGGAGGAACAGGGCTACAAGAGGGAAAACAAACAGCTCCATTCAACTCCTTAAAGGGCCTTATTTCATCTAACCGTGGAGTTAGTACCAACCCTCTTTGATTATGTGTACTGTAAGAGAGTGAGTAGTTTCAGTTACAAGTGGTTTCTTACACATCCCATCATTTTGTGTGGGTTTTTACACCCCCAGTAGAGAAACTTCCATAACCGAGCCCGACAGAGCAGAGAAGGATGAGAAAGAGAGGGAAGATAAGTACTAAGAAAGCAATCTTTGGAAAGGATGTCTTGTGTGTTATCGGAAGTATGTGCCATTTGTACTTGCATGTAACTATCATGCATCCATCGTGACTATGAGGCAATAGAACAAAACAGGTTCAGCTCTCCTCTGCACTGGGGGCAATTGGAGGTTACCCCTTTATTTCAGGGGACAGCTTCAATTTTCCTGCTGAATTTGTCTCTGAACAGCAATACACGGCCATCCACAGGCCCTGGATGGCAATCAACATACAAATTTCCCAGTTTTTAGCTGCAGAAAGTGCAGTCTTGATTGAATCCCCTTTTATTTAAGAACTGTAGACCTTGGAGAGCTTTAATAAATCAGATATTTCTGTACCCTGAATTGCACAGTTCATCCTCCCATACACTTGTGAGGTCAACCTGTTTTAGAAAGGAAATCTTTCACCAAGTTCCTCTTTGCTCTGGACTAAAAAGAATTCGTCAAGCCACAATTTGAAACATGGTGTTACAACCTGGGTGTGCACATGGGAAGACTTAAGGCTACATGTTCATTGCATCTGAAACTGGGACTTGAACTAAGTCAAGGGCTTCTCCACTTAGCGAATATGAAGAGCAAGGTCAGAATCTTTCCCTGGTAAACTCACCTGCTCTGTATTTCAGCATTCCCAGTTTTTTGGGAGAGAAAACTATTGCTTAATGACACTGAATAACATTTGCTTAATGCCAGCATGAAACTCAGTTCATAAAGATAGTTTAAAGAAGTAAAAAGCAAGGGATTGTATTGTTGTTGTTGTTGTTATTAATTACAGTTGTTGTTGCCATTGTTGTTGAAGGGCTTTTCTAATTCTAGCAACTAAATAGTATTTAATGTTAAACGCTCCCAAAGAATGCCAAACTCCTCAAGCAACAGCTCCTCAGCATCTGTTTGTTAAAAGCTTGAACTTCTCTTGTTCAAAATACAACACTGCTTAGCAACATGGACTTGAACAACTTTGGAGGCCTCCAAAATGGAGCAGATATTTAGACACATAATGAGAATTCCCATTGTTGTATAGCCTAAAATATATAAATTTATCTCTATATGTATATGTACTCATGTATATGACATTTACACTGTGCATTAGTCAAGTGTTTGAAACTTTATAAAGCAGAAGCCACAGAGATTTAAATGAAGAAATGTATTAAAAATCATTGATTATCAGCCTCACTATTTGCCTACCTAGGGGCTACCATGGCTGAGAGTAGGGAGGCAGATGGGATAGGCTGCAGTGATGTAAGGCCGGAAAAAGCCCACTTGAAGCAGACTGGGGTCCTGGGCTGCAGGGCTGCAGGGCTGCAGCTCACCCCCCCAAGGAGGGGGTTTTATGGCACGTCCCTCTGTCTCCCCTGCCTGGCCAGAGCTTCATTAGCGCTGCTTGGGCTGGGCCTGGTCCTCTTTGGTCAGAGGTGAGTGGATGCATCACTTGGCTGATGATGAGGCCCAGGGACCTTGCTCTGCTCCAATAACAGAAGGTCTGCATGACTGTGTCTCCTTGTTTGGATGCAAAGAAAGACCTGCAATAAAATAAAATAAAATAAAATAAAATAAAATAAAATAAAATAAAATAAAATAATAAATAATAAGCAGTTATTTCTCACTCTCAGTTTCTTCACTGCAAGGTCTTCCCAGCCCTCATGCTGAGAAAAACAGGGGTGCCTCTCCCAAGAGAAGTGCTGACCTGTCCCAGAACCCAAATCCATGCTTCCCAGTTACAGCCCAGTGTCCAAGAGCAATTTCCTGCTTTATTCAGTGCCAATTTTCCCCACCAGCCCAAAAGGAGAGCAGCCTGGGCTGTAGCCTCTCCATCTCTGGCAGAGGAGGTGAGCCCCCAGCGTGAGAACATTTTGCCAAAGAAAGAACCAGCCCTCCAGCACTCACATTACATAAACAAGATAAGATGTCCTTCCAGCCCAGGCCCCGGGGCTTGTGGCTGGGGCAGGAGGAAGGAAGCTGGGAGGGGAGACATAGAACTGCTATCCCTGCCAAGCTTGGGAATGGAGAGGTTAAAAGGGCTCCTTCTTCCTCCCCAGGACAAAGATCTTCACCTCAGCTGTTCCCACCACATTCAGCAACTTGTTCAGACAATTGTGCAAAGACCATGTCACGGGGCCTCAAGCTGCCACCTCTGTGGGTCTCGAAGGACTTTCCGCTGGTCCAAAATGAGTCCTTGCTATCTGCTGTTTCCTGGTGTAAACAATATGCTCCTTGCTGAACACCCTCCATCTCAGCAGCCTCTGTGTTTGGTGGCTTCTGTACCTATGTTGCTGACACCAGCCACATGGCTGTGCTTGGCAGAGAAATTTGGTAAAAAGCACTGTAGCTCTGTCCCAGGGCACTATATCCAATATATCCAGTAGGAGATATACAGCAATAATAGAAAAAGGGCATTCTCCTATCAGAAGCCTGAACTGCACATTTTGGTCACTCCTAGTCCACGATCCCAAAGCTGAGGTTAAGACCCTCACCAGCAGCTGCCTGAGCTGGACAGCAGAGGAGATCCTTTATGTCCTCCACTCAAGGAGCATGGTGGCCTCAAAGGACAGGGCAATCTGCTCTCAAACCATGGCTGCCAGGTTCAACAAAGATGCACGGACAGATGCTAAATGAAGCAGACCCTTTACCCAAACCTAGCAGTTTGGACTCATACCCTATTCTGATAAAATGTGAACATTGATTCCGGGAAAGAGCTGGTCAGATTTTGGCAAAAATCCCACTATATCCGATTGAAATGCAAGTCCTGGCTCCCATTCAGTAGCCAGACAACTCTTCAAACTCAGCAGAAATTTAAATCTGGGTCCAAATCTGGACTCAGCCTCTTTAACATCTCTCTAATTACTGTTGAGTAATTACTGTGCAAGTAACAAACTGCTAACAAGTTCCAATAAAGAAAACGTTTTGTAAGAAGAGAAGGAGGTAGAGGGAGGACTAATTTGCCAGGTAGGAGGTTTTAATGCCATCAGGGAAGACGCTGCTGATACTTTCGTTAACAAGACCTGCTGTTAATTCTGCTCTGGGCAAAGGGATTTTATTTAAGATAAGGGAAAGAAAGAAAGGGGAAAAAAAAAGGAGCAATCCAGCCAGAAAAGAAAATTCAGGTGATAGTTTCAGTTTCTCCTGCAGTCTAGGTCGAATAGGGCTTACTCCCGTGCTAGGACGGAAGGCTGTGTGGGAGCTCTGTCAGGCCAGCCTCCAAAAATCCTCTGTGGATAGCAGCTGGGAAGGGAGGTGAAAATCCCACTCACAGGGACTGAGAGAGCAGCATTTTAGGGAGAAACCAGGCCTGCTTTACCATCACCATCTTGATGCTCACAGCAGTCAGTGGTATCAACTCAAACCACGGGCAGCAACTCACTTCAACAAGTCAGGGATAAGAAAGATAACTACAAAGCACCTCCCATCAAGGGACAAACTGAGGCACCCTAAGCCAGTTTGCCATCCCATCAGGCAGTATCACCCACCCCTGACTCTGAATCACCCAAGGTGTCCTTGGAAGCTTGGAACAGCTGTCCTTGCTGTTCAACTTGTGCTTGGACACATTAGGTACCCTGCAAGAATAAGGTGGCAACATCAGACTGAGTGATGATTAGCACATCAAAAGGCATTGAAAAGGCAAGTATGCCGTTAATTTACTTTGGCAAAGACAGTGATAAACTGTGGGGTTTTTATCCTTTATCTCTATCCAGGACATCAGTAGGGGGGAAGGGGGCTTTTTTGAACACAGGAGGTTTTGCAGGGGATTTCCCAAGCTTGGGAAAAAGTCTTTGGCTGAAGTTTATGTTTCTGGTGTTGCATGAGTTATCAGGACCCAAATAGGAGCTGACTTAATCCACCATTGTTAGATGCTGGTCAGTGCCAGGGATCGTTGCACCTGCCTGCACACGCTGCCCTTGTGCTGTCATCAGCAAATAGCTGAGCACTTCAGTAGCAAACCGATTTTACAGCTCTGAAAGGCTCTATAGCTTCTATGAGTACTTGACTCACATTGGGCCTTACAACTACTTTCATCCCAAAAAAGTAAGCTCCTGAGGCTGCAATCCCCATCTGAGCCTTGTTCTCCTCCACACCCTTCCCATATGTACATTCGCCCAAGCACTCACTTTGATGTCTGCACAACGAGGATGTTGTTCAGGAAAAGTTACTGGGTGAGTCACTGGGCTGGGATCCACTGGCAGCTCATCCTCCTCCAGGTAGGCTGAGAAACGAGGAGCACAAAAACTGCTCATAGGTTTAAAGTAGATCATCCCCTGAAGAGCAAACCCCTTTATTGCTCCAGAGTGTTCAGCATCTTCAGCTGGGTTTGCCAGAAGTGCCAAGCTGAGACTCAGCTGCTTGGCCTCTGCATTAAAGAGTGAGTCTAGGAATTGATTTGAAGGGTTAAGCTGTATATAAACCTCTGCAGTGTGGCAGATATCAAAGAGCAGCACTGTTGCTTAAAAATTTATTTTCCAAGCTAGACACAATAATTGGGGAGTAGGAGTGACAACCTAAACCTTGTCCTGAACTGCCAGCTGGTGAATGCCCCACAGGAGGTATTTAGCTCTCCCTCTCGGAGAAGAAAGACTCCCCCACATACCCAAAGAGTCAGAGCAGCAGCAGAACCAGACCTGAATCTGGACTGAAAGGAGCAGATTAATTTCTATCTCTCAAGTGGATGCTAGAGTTAAAAAAGCAGTTTAAACTTCAGTTCCTGCTAATTATAATTGCTCTTTCTGCACAAATGCATTTATTTTCTCTAGCTACCAGTTCTGCAAACCAGCACTCAGGCAACTAGTCTGTTCAGACACAAGGTTTAACAACTCTATCTTCACACCTTAAGAATTACTGTTATTGAAAAACACAGTCACTGACAGAAGTTACAGCTCACACAGCATCTCAACATCTATTAGTGTTGCTAAAGCTTGATCCATTCCTACCTTTGCAAATGTTAAAGGCACTGGGTTTACTACTGTGAAGCTGATCTGAGATAGTAGGAAAAAGGTATTTAAATTTATAGTCACTTGTGTCAGATGTCATGTACAGATGTGCCGGACCTACATCTTTGCAGTCTGGTTCTACCCCTGCAAACATGTTGCTGGGGAAAAAAATTTGCTCCGGTGATTATGCATTACCTAGAAATTAAAACAGATTGAGTAGACTATAATAAATACATGCCAGAAAAAATATAAAGAATGTGTGGGAATGCCTATACTTTATCTTAACATTTCTTAGCAAAATAACTTCCTTATGGTGTAATCAAAAATGGAAAGCCAGCACCTAACTAAATTAAGTGCCACAAACATTAATAATGGTTAAAATTACCATTCAATTTATTTTTATGCTGGATGATCTTCAAAGTTGTAGATTGAAAATTGCTGAAACCTTTTAGGGATTTGTTTCTCAAATCAGAATACTTCAGAGATGAAAACATTAACTTGAATTTTAATATGTAAAAATCGTTAGTGAAAGGAAATAGTAGTATTTTTTACAAAGAAAAAAAAAAAAAAGAAGAAAAGGAAAAGAAAAACTTTAAAAGTTCCCCTGATAGTTACAGATGGTTTAATCTTTGGAACCTATTATGTGTTCATTTTCCCTTCAGCATTAATTATACATAATTACCACCACTTTACCCATACCTTTCAAAAACGAAATCTGTTTACATTTTTCACATACGTTATATAAATGCAAGATTTTTAATGCAGTTTTTCCAGAAACGGGACTTCAATTTACCTTCTGAAGGACAAGGGGAGCCAATGCGCGGCAAACCGGTTTTATTTAAGTTCCTTTAATATAGCTTAATTACTTTTAAACTCTGGAAGCAATTAGGTTATCACCCTTTGAAGTGCGACAGACGACTTGCCGTGCTGGGAGGAGAACGCGCGGCGCTGCCCGCTGCTTAAGCGGCTGCTTGCGCGGAGCTCAGCGGCCCGCGCGGCGCGGGGAGATGCGCTCGGCCGCGGCTGGGGGAGGCGGGAGCTGCCCGTCCTGCGGGGAGAGCGAAAGCAGGAGGCTGGGGAAATGATAACTCACGTCCGGCTGGAAAGGGAGGTTCTTGTTAAGGCTGAGAGCAGCGCTGATGTTGTAAAAGATTGAGGAGGATTGTTCGCACTTATCAACCTTATAATTTTACCCTGCGCACAAGCCACGAAATTCTACGGCTCAACTCTTCCTTCTCTCCTTTTCCTTTTT
>VWZQ01008942.1:32457-110469 GCA_013397015.1 Myiagra hebetior | reverse complement strand
AAAAAAAAAAAAAAAGATGGTGAGGAAGTCCTAGCCGGGAGGGGAAAGGACCCCCTTTGGTGGCTTGCTTAATTCAGAAAGGTCTGCACTGCCTGCCTGCAGCTCTGCCTGCACCCCTGCCTGCTCCTGCCCAGCCCGGGGGTACCCCGGGAGACACGAAGAGCAAGGGTTCCCCGGGAGTCTGCCCTGCAACACACCCGGGACACCTCCCACCGGTGCTGCCGGCTGGCTTGGGAGGGGCTGGGGGGGTTGCATTATTTCGCCTTAATTAAGATATTTGTGCCATTTTCCTAGCCCCGGGAATCTCTATTTTTTTCTCCTATAACTGTGATTTGACTTAAAGCAAACGAGGTCTCGCAGCCAGTAGAGGCTGGTTGGGGCTCTCTCGCTCGCTAGCTGTGGTGCAGAAAGCACAAATGTGCAAGGAAATTGGTTAATGAGGGTCTGCACTGGCCTTGCTCACAGAGGTTCAGCAGCACCTCATCCCCTTACAGAGAGGTATTGCTCAGGCAATGTTTTCCGAGTTTTATTTTCCTCCTTCTTTAGTATGCTCAGTTCCAGTAAGAAACTCAATAATTAGAACTGTGTATTAGAACTATAGTTTGGGAGGGAGAGGGGGTCACACTACAAATTTCTGTCCAATAATGCCCTACGATATTACATTTATTTACAGGCAACAGTTCCCATCCTGACAATTTACAGTGCAAGTTCCAAGAAAGTTTCTTTATGCAGCGTAGCATTACTTTTACATTCTTTAAATACGAAGCTGGTATTTAAATAGCAAATGATAGGTAACATCTCCAGAGCCAGCCGGACTTTGTAGCTGCTCGGCTCTCAGTCTGGGATAGAATGGCTACAAATACTGCACGGGGGCAGGAAACAAATTTTGCAAGCAGTGGAGTCACCATGACAAAAAATAATTTGTTTTTATTTTAGATTCAGATTTCATTACTGCACTCAAACTACTACAACTGGGCTTTGAGTTATTATACAATCCAAACTGTTTCAATCAGAAACTCTAAGACTCAGTGTGCAATGATTATTATTAATAATAATTAGCTCCTTGGTTTCTTGATAGAAAAAGGCTATCAACAAGCATTTGTTTAACCACAACAAAAGTATAATTAGCTTATCCCACTTAGTAAATCTGTATGCATGCCAACTCATACCAAACTGCTACTTTTACAAAAAATTGCAATAATACAGATCATTTTTCCAGTCCTTTTTGCACAAAATTTATTTACAATGTATACATAAATGCTCCATGATGGGACTATGGAAAAAAAAAATGCACACATGACCGATGTCTTGCCCAGAAAGAAAGTCAACATATTAAAAATAAATCTTCAGTCCATGTTTTGAGCTGCATAAAACAGGAAGTGATGTACAAGGCGGTGGTTGCTGCATGGGGACAAGGATGCTCTGATGTGACAATTAGGCTTCAAATACACTGCCTTTCCGTTTCCATGCTTCCTCCTACCAGTCTCCTTAAGACACTGCCTGCAACAGCTGATTAATCATTGTTGATGACTGCAGTTTTTCCCATCCTTCCCGATTTACATCTGTTCAGGCCAATTCAAATATGGTGAGTAAATGAATTAGACATGCAAATTCACGCCCCAGGCTAGAAAGAGAGAGAGGGAGAGAGACGGGGAGAAAGGGAGAGAAAGGGAGAGAAAGGGAAGAAAGACAGACAGAGGACGAGAGAGGGGGGAGAGAGAGAGTGCGCATGGCTGAAATCCTAGGATAGAAGAAAGATTCTTCTGCCTGACATAGTTATTTTAATGCTCTAAAAATCCTGCAAATAAGCCCTTTCTGTCATTTGCAGGATAAGTGTAAGGCTTCTTTTTTAATGTAAGGAGGCTTCTGGAGGAAGTGAAGAGCTATGGAAACAACACACATAGTGTGGAAAAATTTCACATTTTTTTTAAAAAATCTATAAGAAACAACGTAATATGGATAACAGTATAATAGCATTTTACAATATTTCACTCTTTGTTCTCTTAATGTCTTATATACGTATTTAGCATGTCTCCAGAAGTTGACTTCAGTTGGTGTTTTCCTGCTTTTCAGGGTCCCTGTGAAAAATTGGAACGTCCCTTGGTCCAAAGTTGATGCCAAGAACTCCATAGTCATTGCAGAAAGACAATGTTTGAAATCTACCATCGCTGCAGACAACGTGTATTTCCCTTAAGCTACTGAGCATGAATGTCCATCACTTGTCCGCTCATTGCTGGCTCGCCGGTATGAAGCATTGTGGGGCTTGATGCTGACATGGGCATTCCAGGGTGGGGTGGTCCTCCATGCATCATCATCGCTGGGTGGTGAGGGTGTCCAGGAATGTAGGTATGCATGGGGGGGCCATGACGCAGCTGAGCAGGATGGGGGGGCATCTGGGGTGGGGTATAGCTTGGCTGTCCCATATTCATACCCATTGGACTACCCCGAGACACATAATCCCCTGGCATACTTTGCAGCCCTGCAAAGGGAGAGAAAGAGGTGACGGTGAGTAGTGGGGACTGGCTGCTGACATCGGGCCATGAAGCTGCTCCGTGTGGGCACAGGGAGGCCGGGCTCCAGCCCGAGGCAGGATGTGAAGCCACGGGCCTGCGAGCGCCATTGCCTCTGTGGAATTGGGAGTCTATGTATGGACTCACAGTGACAGCAACAGGAATGGCCCCCAGGTTAAAAAGAACCCCAAGAACGTCCTCCCCCTCCCACATACGGAGTTTTTGGAGACAAAACAGCTTTCTGCTTTTATGGTCAGGAACGTATGCAAAGGAGGTGTTTCTGATCTGGAAGCATGCCAGAGGCAGAGCCAGCCTGAAGATAACTAACGTCACATGGAGAGCTCTCAGGTGGGCTCCATTCCCCACGGCCTTACTCCAGCCACCTGCCTTCGTCTCCCCACTTGTAAAAGCATGCTGGGAATACAAGGCAGAGAATCTGTGGCAGCTAACAAGGGACTTGGGAGGACCAATGGGTTAAATACGTGTCAAGGTTTATCAACAGCTATTTATTTAGCTCTTGAGCCTGATCTCTTGGAATCTGTCCCAAGTATTTGTGCCATTCGAATAGATGCAATACAGCAGGGACATACATCACTGAACAAAGGCCTCATATGAAGCCGAAATTGATAGGATTACTAAGTACAGTTGCTAAATCAAACTCATATTTTTAGACACATTAAAAATATATACATAATCAATAACAGTTATCAATTATTTCTTTACCCCCCTGATCACCTCTGGCGGCAAAAAAATCAGACGCGCAACTCAGTCAAACCTTTCAGTGGGTTTGGGAGAACAATAAGAAAAAAATTGGACCTAAAACAATAAAACCTCCTGCTTTCTGTGGGCCTCTGCCTTCTGCTTGGATTGCTGTAGCTGATGGGAACTGACAGGTGTATTGTTTCGGAGAGCTATAAGCTCCATAATCATCAAGGGTGAAAGGCATACGCTATTGCTAAGTAGGTTCAATTGGCTTTAGTTCTAAGTAAGAGCGCGCTGTGAATGCGCCGAACACCTTGGAATCAGGTCTCAAGGCTCTAGCAATGAATAGCTGCTTAATCTAGCCTAAAGGAACAGTTTTGAACTAATGAAAATTGCTTATAAAATATACTGTACTCACAGCTCTTTAATCAAAAAAGATGATAATATTTTTTGTAATAACCTATTAATTTAATTGGTCACGAAGCATAAAATACATCATTTAAATTTAATTGACCCAGAAACTAAGAAACAATATTTAAATTAACTAAGCTAGAAATTTTCATGATGAGGTAATAAGGCTATTGCATTCCCAAGCTCGGAGGAATGTTTTCACAGCTAATTGTTAAAACTTAGTTTTGACTTGGGCTCAGAGAAGACTACTACGAAACACACTTGCACTGGGTAACTTCAAACCCTACATTAATATAGGCTGGGGGCACAACAAGGATGCTGAAATAACTCTTTTAACTCCAGAAAGAGAGCAAGAGAAACAGAATCAGGCACCATTTAAACACGGTATCGTGTCTTGGTGTTTCAAACCACTTTAAGAAAAAAAACCCCACCAAAATTTGTATAATGTATTTTCCCCTAGAAAAAGACAAGAGGGAAAAAAAAAACTGGGACAGTTTTTCTAGGCTTTCTTTGCAAGGTCTGCCACTGAAGATTGCATTAATGATCTCTATTTTTGTATACTGAATAAGTCAAATCCATTTGTCACACTGCAAGTGATGGCATACTTAATTTGGATATAGTCAATTAGCCTGGGCTAAGCTCCATAGCCTGCTGCGCACACCTCTATTTTGTATTCTCTCTTTTTCCTTTGCCACACGTAATCCCATTATGACAGACAGACAAAGAGAAATAAACTTGAAAAAAAAAAATCAAAGTTCTGTCCATTGCTTTCCAAAATGCAACTAAGTGAAGCTGCCGGTTTTTGCTTGGTTTTTTTATTTTCCTACCCCATGAGAAGTCTGTTTGGCTTTTTTGGTGTCTTGCAGGTTAGCGGGAGAAATGTAACTCATGCATCAACTGCGGTTAGACAGATTTATGACACTTTGGGGACATGCTCTTTCCTCTCCCTGCGCTGCTGCAGACCGCTTACATTTTGCAAATCAGTCTGTTGCCAAGACGACGGGCTCCCCCACCTCCCTGGCTGCTCCTTGTTTTGTCATGTGCTCGGGGATGGATAATAGCATCAATGTATGGCGGCATCGATGTACGGCAGCGTCAATGTACGGCGCGCACGGGGGGTTTGGGAGCTTGGAAAGCTGGAGCTGAACCAGAGGGAGAGAAAACCCAAAGGAGCCCAGGCGTAGGATGGATGGATGGATGGAAAGGAAGGAACAAGCATGAAGCTATGGGCAGGGAGAACATAGGGAAATGCAAGAAGACAAATATCCCTCGGACAAAGTGAGAACAAAGACCTCGTTTGTACTTACTTCCCCCTGGCTTTGCCATTGGTTACCTAGGTGAAGGTTACATGTAGTGCCACTGCCCCTCCATGCCCATATTCATGCCCATTCCACTCATAGGTCCTAGAGGGAGATAAAAATCCAAGAAGATGCCAGAAAATGAGCAAAGTCAACAGATAGTGCCAAAAGCCCCTTTCCAAAACATAGCACGGCAGAGGGTCCAGGACAGCTCAAGCAAGGAGATGCCTGGTTTCTCTCTGGTGTGGAAGGCAGGCAGAAGACAGGTGAGGCAAGGCAGGCAGCTGGGACGGCGGCGGAGGGCAGAGGTGTGTTTACCTGCGGTGGCGCGACCGAGGCCACCCGTAGGTGGGCAATGCTGTCCCGGGGGCTTACCTGGCGCTCGGATGCCCATGTGCTGCTGGCCGTCCATCACAAAACCTCCCATTGGCTGCCCGTCGGGGTTATAAGGTGTTCCTTGACTTACTGGAAAGGTTCAGAACATTTCTTTTTAGCAACAGCCAATAGGGTCACCTCTTCTCATGGCGTCAAGACGTGACCCCCCCACCCACGGACTATCAATGCTGGCTCTAAAAAGAGGGGAAAACATCCACTGTGCGAATTTAGTGGCTGGCCTCACAAGCATACTTAGTTTTGGCTTTATTTCCTTCTGCAAGTTTGGAAATGAAGTTAGCAAACTGAAATCTTGAGACATGAGGAGCCCCGGCTCCAGCTGCTGCCACTGCTGACGTCAATGCAAAAACCTGCATAGGAGCCAGATTTTATGGCTGGAATAGTCACACTGAAATCTCAGTGTGTTAAATTACGCCCTTGTGCCTTCAAAGGGCAGGACCTGAACACATCCATGCCAAATATTTACGTCTACTGACAAATAATCGAATGTACTTGAAGAGGAAGTGTGGCCCAAAGGCATCTTGGACAACAATGGATTTGGAGAGTTCGGCAGTGAGACCCGGAAAACAAAACCAAATGGGAGTAATGGGCAATGATAATCCTTGGTGGTAAATACCCCCAGAGAGCTGTGAGCCAAGACCCCAAATAGAACCAACATGTGAAAACTTAAGGTCTTTTAAAAAAATAGAAATAAATACCCTCAAAGTAAACAGCGAATGCTCAGCAATCCCGAAAGAAGAGCTGAGGGACAAAAGGAGCCTATACAAGTACCACTATCTGAACTGGAGGTTTTCACTGTACATTAAAAGACAGCTTCAGAAGTAAGCTGGCTTGGGTTATTAAAGCACATAAAGCTCTACCTCATTGAATGTCTTTGAACTTTACTGAGTCCCACAAGTGATTCTGACCCCTTTGCCCTTTTGACAGGTAATAAAGTTTACAGCAATTCCACACCAAGCCATGCACCAGGGAGTGTCACAGGAGCAGAAAGAGCCGGGAAGGAAAACTGCAAACAACTGCTAAAAAAAATATAAGAATAACTGGGATCATGTACAGGAAGTCCGGTCATGGAGCGGATCATTTTAGTTTCCCTTTTTGAATTTTCAATGTATTTTTTTCCAAAATTGTTAGAGTCATAACGAAAGAAAGCTGGTTGTATTTTGTCTGTCACTCCCAGCATTCATTTCTCATTTATTTACCAGGTACTGGACCTCCTGGTGAATGGCTTGAGGATGGTTTTCACCTGTGTGACTTGAATACAGTTACTATCGGGGACTTGCCTGCTCGATTGGACTGGTCTATCATGGGCTGAACTATCCTTCTTCTAGCATTAATAAACCTGCAAGAAAACAGAGAAAAGCAAATGGTTAGGGAAGGGATGTCATCCACCCATCCTCAAGCCCTCTTGTTCTACTGTGGCGCTCTCCATCAGGCTGCATGGGGATGCAAATACTGCTAAACCTCTAACCCTGATGACCTTCGAGAGCACGAGCTTGGGGTTTCCAAGCTGATTTATGTTTGCCTTCTTTTTAGCACAATCGGACACTTCCATTTCATCTTTTCATGGGGGAATTAGCCGAGTTTTCAGGAAACAATGCCAGCAATGCTATTCTCAATACAGAATGGGGCACCGAAAAAACAAAAACGTGTGAAGCTGGCGAGATGCTCACGAGGGCATCTGCTACCTCCCCCCTCATTAGTGTCATTTCTGCCTTATGTCCTCTGACTTCTTTTTCCAATTTTTTTCTTTATCAAAACCTGCCCCTACCTCTTGCAAACCTAATTCCCTTTTAATGCCCACTATTAAGATAATGAACTGTGATGGCAGAACCCCATCAAATGAGGGAACGTCTGGACTTTTATCACCGCTAAGTCACACTGCTGGGGACTTCAGAGCCATGCATTCCTCCTAGCCATTTCTTGGTGGGCTTTCTCCCCCCTCCCTCTCTTTATGCAAAGTCTGAGGGGGTCAAGGCGAGGTCATAGCTTTACAGTAATTGAATTTATAATCCTGTTTTCTCCAGCTAGGCCTGACCATTTACAGCAAACATCTTGTTAAACTGTAATTACTGGACTACTGAAAATCCCCCCCCCCAAACAATGAGAAGACGATCTTTGGAAATAATGAAAAAAAGGAGGCAGAGTCATTTTTAAAAATAGCTATCTGCAGCCTCACTCTTGGTGTTTCTGTAGCTCTTCGCCTCAGTTAGTCCTGCAATGCTTATTTGGAAATATTAAAAATAATTTGAAAAAAAACAGAAGAAGGAGAGAGATCACAAATACCCTGGTCTCCCCATGGTGATGAAATCAGGAGGATGGAAACCATGGCTGGGAACCTGTCTGAATGAAGACCATTTGAAGAATCTTTCTTGAGGTTTCACTCAGCACAAAGTTTACTTAAAATCCATTTGAAAAAAATCTCCATTGAGACTTAGTCACGGCAAAGCTGCATAACCAGACTTTGCGCTCTTTGTGAGAGAGAAAAAGAATAATAAAAATATGTATGCCACAACATTTACTAGTAAAGGAAGAAGTGTGAGTGTGGACTAAACAGTTCACTTGTAAAATGGGATAGGAAAGTCCACAAAGGAATACTTGATGCTTGTTTTCACTGCCTTTGCTTGCGGTGGCTTAGCAGAAGCTCTTCAACCACAGAGATACAGCCACCAGGATCTTTCCATGGGAATCAGCTCTGCCCACCCATTCGCCTACACCAGAGGGAAGAAGAATAGCAAACCACTGCCCCATGCTGTTTCTTTTGCCCTCATCAAAGACCAGCACAGTGACTTCAGATTCCTCCTATCTCCCATTCCCCACTGACACCCATTACCCAAACTCCTGCAAAAATTAATCAAGATGTTGAGTCTTTATCAAACCTGTCTTGAGGAAAGGGGCTCAAAGGCACCAAACCCGGGTGCCAGTCTGGAAACCTTACACCTGCACTAGGTCTTGTTTTGTCAGCAACAGTATTGGATCAATTTTTCTACACATTTCCAATAAACACCCCCTCTCGACTCCAGCAAACAGTGTTGCAAATCAGTTTATCATTATCTTGTACAAACCATGAAAATTAGAATCATGTGAGCAGAAGGTTAGACTAATTCTCCTTTCTCATTATAAGCACAGGTGTAGCACAAACACCATGTGAAATAAGCAATTAAAAAAAAACCTGCTTTTTTTCCCCCATTAGCTGCCTTAGCTCCATGACCAATTAGAAAATTGTTTAATATCTGTAATTTGCATTTGCAGAAAGCAATTTTCACAGTAACTCTTCGAAGTAAAACAACATCACAAAACCCTAGTGCCTCAGCCATTTCTTTTTGTGAGTCTGGTAAAGCTTTTGCTGTATTTACCCCATCCTTCTGCCCCACTGCTAGGACCTGGCAGTGTGGCAGGAGGAGGGGGGCAGTGTAAGGGTGACTGGTCACCGAAATAACTTTTACCCCAAATAAATGCTGAGCAACATTAGGCATGTACAACCTCAACTTCACGACTTTTTCTTCCTTTTCCTCCAAACTACAAGCACTTTTAAGAGGGGGGTTGGGGCTCAAAAGAATAAAGTGTACTACATATAGTATCATTTATATACTAACATACTGTAATAAATGATATATCTAGATTTTACCAATAATTACCCACATGACATGCCTATAGTAAAATATAATCTCACCTGTTTGCCCCATGCTATCACTTGGCTATCTGCTTTAAGAACATTTTACACATAGGTACTTAACAGTTACCTTCTTCCTACGCATTCATGTAAGTTTTTTTCTATAAGTAGCAATTCTGCCAAACAGCTCAATGTTTGGATGTCTTTGGGGGGAATTCAGACACAAGAACATTCTCCTTCTGGGCAAAGTAATAAAATGACATTCTCGCTCCTCCCACTAGAAGTCAAACGGAGGTCAGCTCCCCATCCTTGTATCTGTTTAAATAAACTGGTCCAGCTGTTTGTTTCCAGGATGCCCTTTAACCTTCTGTCCCATCCTCCCTGCCTTTGTAACACAACGCTTTACTTTGCATTATAGTAGACTCCAAACCACTATGCATTAAAAAAAAAAAAAGAAAAAAAAAGAAAGTATTCACTTTCAAGTTTCTTCCTGCATCCCAAACCTGGAATTCCTAAGAACCTATCAGATTAAAACAATTAATGTAGCTTGCCTTGAGAGAGCACAATGCAGTGCTGTGATGTTTATAAATCACATTTGAGAATTCTTTGCAAGCAAAACTGCGAATTAGCTGTTGCTGCAGAAATATACAGGCATGTGGTTAATTTCTTCATACTCTCAGTTTTTTTCTTTGAAAGAAGGGCCAGGATCTTTTGATCACTCTTTAAATTTGCAAAGTGCCAAGCTGATTTGAACATCAGCAAAAACGATAGAACAGAAAAGCTGACAGGAAAAATCTCCCTTCCCCTTCTTCCAAATGCTCATATTCACCTATCTTAAGTGAAAGAAACTCTAAATCACCCTAATCTTTAAAAATTCAGAGAAATCAGAACCTAAAAAAGATATTGCATACTAACTGCTACTGAAATGAAGTATTATCAAAATACAATTTAGCATAAAACTTAAGACAGATGTATAACCTTACTTATGTGAGTAAAGACCCAATAGGGCTCAAAGGCTTGCATAAAGTATTTTTCCCCACACTGGTCCTCTATGTTGTGGTACTTTTGCTCTGATGACAAAGGGGTTTTTTTGGTGTGAGTTTTTTGCCTCAAAAGAGTAGGATCAATAGTGGCAAAACAACATAATATCCCTCAGTGTACAAGTTGCACTCAACTAAGTGATGCCTTGGGCTGGCATTTTTTTTTCTTTCCTCCATTTCTTTGTTTTGTAAGGGGAAGGATCTGGCATGGAGAAAACATTTGAACAGTTGGGCAAACACAGAAGTTTGAAGTATTTTCTATTTTTTCAAGTTAACTCTTCCTTGTTCTTTTCAGAGACATGGGATCACACTTTCTGCCATGTCCCAAAAAGCAAGAAAAACCCAGCAATTCCACCTGCATAACTCTAAAGAGGAGGAGGAAACCCTCTTTTCTCCCATTTGCATTTTACTAGGATGTTTTCTCTTAGGCTTCTCGCCTGAGGTCTGTCTCCAGAGGTCACGAGCAGACTCCCCGGCTGGTGCATTGCTGGTCCCAAGGGTGAGCTCCAGCCCCAGCCCCGGGGATGCAGCAATCTGCCTCTGCACTCTGACCTTCAGCTTGGCCGCCCTCGCTGCCATGCACAAGTTTTGTTTCTTCTCAGCAAGAGGCTGCATGGCTGGTGATGACAAAAGACTTATTTTAGCTGGAAATTGGCTACAATAATAGCAGCCAGAGAGCAAGGAGTTTCAGAGGGTCACCAAACCCTCCAAAAGGCACAGCTCACTAAGGCTCAGGTTACAGCCCAAGTGACATTTTCCACACAGATCTGTTCTTTCTCCCTTCCCCTTGTATTTCACTTCTTTTGAGTGAATAAAACAAGACCTTCCTCTGCTGTCACAAATTTCCAAAGTCACCTTTGCTCAAGAATCGACAAAATGATTGTAGGGACTTCCAATTTGCAGTCTTTGAATGAAATTTTCCAGGACCAGCTGTCTGAAAGGAGATGCTGAGACTTTGCAGTCTATTGAATTTTTCTCTGCCCCCAGCCCTCCGAAATGAGGAGAATTTCACACCATTACTGACTTCTGCTACTTGGAGTCACAGGCTGCTCCCTCTCAATATTGTCCCAAAGCGCTGCATGCCAGAAATCTGTGTCTCACTAGCAGAGCCAAGAAATTCCCAAAAATCTCTCTGCCTCATTTTCTCCTTGAGCTCCTCCTAGCAAACCAGGCGTAAGAAGAATGAGAAAGCCCCACATTACCTACAAACCCCAGTGCTAAAACCTCTCATGCCTCTCGGAAAAAAACAGTATCCCTCTTGACAACAAACAAATCATAATTTTTATAACAGATGTGGAAGGAAACATAGCACTTCAAACTGGCAAATAATTCACTCGTAAAACCAGTTGCACTCTTTTCTGCATAGTGGGATTCTTCATTTATACAGCAGCAAAACAACATTCCCTATTCAGCACTTAATTCCTCAACACTTAACAGGTTTATCTCTAATAAAACCAATTTAAATGGAAGGTGTGCTATCAACCAAGATTATTACACTTCAGTAACTGCTCTATTCCTTATTTTAACATATTTTCATTTTTTTCTGTTTGTTTTCCAGAGATTTTTAAAAGTCAGTTAAAAAAAAAAAAACCATACCAACATAGAAATTATTTCACCAAATACTTTCAAATGTTTTAAAAACAGCCTTGAAAATAGCAAGCTGCCTCTGTAATTATGAACAGAAAAATAACTGCAGACTTTCAAATGGTAATCACATCTCCCCATCCCTAAAACGAGAAATAAATGTTAAAAGAGTGCTTACTGCTGTTATTAGAAAGTTCTGATCCTGAAGTCGGTTAGTGAGCTTAATGACCCGTAACTACCAGTCATTAGCAATCCATGCACTCTGTACTCCCTTTATTTGTAAAGAAAAAAAAAATCCAAGACACTCAAGAAATTTTGTTCAATTTAAAGTCAAACGTCATGAAATCATGTTTGGCAACTTTGCTTGGTTTCTCCTCCTCCTCCTCCAAACCAAAGAGTTCAGGAGTGCAATACATCATTTACAACACTGAATGGTGGTAGGGAGGGAATAGAGTACAAGGGCTGCTAACTGCCCAATCCAGACACGTAACATTGTAACATAAATACACTCCAAGCGTAGAGAGCCCATCCATCAGGAGCATCAGAAAGGTCTCCTGCAAGCTCTCTTCTTCCCCCCTCCTCTGCTGGCACAGCACCAGTGCCAGGGACTGTACACAGGGTTGAGGGGTGTCGCAAGACAATATTGGAGTGAGAATTAAATAAAATACTATGCAAAAAACTAGTGATGAAAAACCACTAATTAGCTGACAAATTTGATGTAAAGCACTAATGAAAGCCATGTGTGGTTCTGCAATTTAGTTTTAAAAATAGCTTCTGACTTCAAGCATTACTATGTGACCCCGCCAATGGATTCATGTTGTGCATTCAGAAAAGTTGCTTTCAAGCAGGAGAGTGCTATCAAATCTCTCCCCATGCCAAGTCTGCTAATGCAGCGAGCATATCGAGGGCAAAAATAGAAAGTAGAGAGATGAGATCAGGTATGTGCTCCTTGTAAGAGAGCTGGCTATGCCCTACATTTTGGCTGGCCCAGCACGCACCAGCTCTGCCTTTGGCCACCTCCTCTTCTCCCCAGCCATTAAGCTTGGGAGCCTTCCCCTCTTGCTCCATATCACACTGTCTTCTCAAATCACTGCTAGACACATCCTGCCTCCAAATAAAAAGACTGTATTTTGGGGGCCACCAGCCCATGATAGGATCACAGAATCCTAGAATGGTTTGAGTTGGAAGGTTCCTTGGAGAACCTTCCATCTAGTTCTAACTCCCCTGCCATGGGCAGGGACACCTTTCACTAGACCATGCTGCTCCAAGCCCCATCTAAGCTGGGCCTTGAACACTTCCAGGGATGGGGCATCCACAGCTTCTCTGGGCATACAGTGCCTCACCACCCTCACAGGGAAGAATTCTCTCTAGTATCTAATCTAACCCTACCCTTTGTCAATTTAAAGCCAACCCCCTTGTCCTATCAGTACCAGACCCATGGGACAAAATGCAGACATGGTGACTGCCTTGGGGTAGCAGTGAGCCTGGTGGTGGCCTGTCCTCTGGACACAGAAGGGATGGTCTACCGAGCTGGGACCCACAAGCTCCTGGCCCAAATGCTCCCTTAGCTCCATCTCTCTGCAGGGCTCATGGCTGTGGCTGCTTGATGAGTCTTTCTAGAAGAAAGCTGGGTAGCAACCAATTCCAGTCTTGCAAAATTTTGCCTGTGCCCCAGAAGGATGGAGCTAAAGCCTATTTCTGTTTATTTGGCAGGTTCTGAATAAGAAGTATGGAAGGGACTTGCTGGGGAGGAGTGAAGAACCACTGTGCCTGGGGAAGGTCTCCCTGGAGATACACCTCCCTGCTCTGCCCATCTCCTGTGCTCTTTTACATCACAGGTGAGCTGCTGTTGGACTTTCTGGTATGCACTCCTACTTCTCCTCCTCCCCTCCCATCCACATACTCCCCTTAAAAAAGCTTAGCCAACATGGAACATTTCCAGTGAAAATCCTGATCCAGTATCCAGGCATCTCCCTGACGATGCCAGGGAGTCAGAGCAGCGTTGCAGGTCTTGGCTGCACTGGGGAGAACTCTCAGCAACCTCATTCCCTGACACCACAATTCCCTCTGGGTGCAAAGCAGATGTAAACTCGCCCTCAGCAGCCAGATGATGTAAGGGGAAATCTTTACATGGCAAAGCGCCAGCAGAGCTGACCTCCCGTCTCTTCCCTGCTCCAAAATCCCAGCGCAGCTGTACTTTGCTGATCTCCATGTGCCACAATTAGCCTTTAAGGAATATGGCAAGGATTCATGTAGTACAGCAGCACTAAGGTTGCTCTAGCTCCTGCCTAGGACAGCACTGGCCCCCACAAGCACTGTGGTTGGGTATACAACATGCTAGCAGACAAAATTTTGCCTCCCACAAAAACATTTGTAACAGAGGGTGGGCAGGCTCTTTGAGAGCAGCCCGGGCTGAGATGCACATCTCCCAGCTCAGTGTTTTCGCACAGCTCTGATAAGGGTTTGAACATCAACTTCCCATCTGATCCTTGAGGAGAGCTTCTCTGGACTCTGTAATTTGGGTCCTGATCTGGTGCAGGCCAGCAGTGAAACCCAGCAGCTTTCCTTCAGCAGATCATATGAAACCAACAACCCAAGCCCCATTTGATGGCAGTGATTAAGCTGGGAATGGGTGAGAGCTGATAGCAAAATACTGGCTATTTCTTTGAAAACACTCCTCCCTATTTCATCAATTTAATGTCCTCTATCTACTCAGCATAACCTCTTTTTTAGGGGAATGTAGAGCTTGTGAGAAGTGCCTGCATGATCTCTGAGCTTCCATACATCAAATTGTGAGCCTTGTCCAAACAGCTTCTTCTCTGTTCCCTCCCACCCCACCCCACATACAGCATGGGAGTTGGAAGCTGTGCCTCATCCTCCAGCCCAAGCAAAAGAAGAGAGGCTGCTCCCACATCTGGCTGCTAGTTTAAATATGTTCCCACTCACTGAAGGGTGGTGAGAAATGACCTGTATACTCCTGGATGAATCCCTTCATCCTCCTCATCTCCAAAAGGCAATTCTATACCCAGTCACCCCACACCAGCTCCTGCAGCCTGCAAAAAAAGGAGAAGCAAGCCCAGGGTGGCCAAACCAAAACCCCTGACAAGTGTCTTTAGGAAAAAACACTCTCAGGGCCCCCAAAGAGAAAACATACTGAAATCCTGTATGGGACTTGTGTTTTGCACATGAAATAGGCTTTGACATCATTATGGTCTATACCCCAAGACACTGGTTTGGGGTGTTGAGGGAAGCTTTATTCCTGTGGTTGTATCTTCCCCACCACAACCAAGACAACAAATACAGGCACATTGATGTATTTTGTATGATGCGGGCACCTGAAAAACGACTTTGAATTCTTTTTTCCTTTTTTTTTTTTCCTCTCCCCAGAAACCACGAAAGATACAACTCTGAGTCACAGCCAACCTGAAAAACAACCCCACAGTTCTGAACAAACTCTCCGTGCCCCAAGATATTCCACTTCAAAACATTGTTTTCTAACCACTACTAATAGCCTACTTTGTAATCTACTTTATCTAAACATAATTTCCCATTAAGCGAAGTGATTCATTTTGCTTATAATCCTACTACTGACAGCATCATATTCAGGGCAGAAGAAAAGACACACTCAGGAAACAACACCAACAAAAGACACACAGGGAAGTCAGATAAATGTCGAAGATTAAAAGAATTTGTGAGACCAGGGGACAGAGAAAGCTTAGGGATCAGCCCCCAGATGGTAGAAACCACCTTTATAACCCAGGTGGGAAGTCAGACATCTCTGGGATAAACCTGAATTTAAAAGGAGCTATTGGTATTGAGCTTTATCCTTAGCCAAAAAAGACACAAGGACTACAGTGCATGAGCAAGGGAAAAAAAATAACCCATGAAACTGTTACATGACCTAGATTTCATTGAACAACTGTGGAAGCAATATTTTTTCAGCATCTGCTGCCATTTCTTTTATTTTTGAAAAATCAAAGAAAAGGCAGAATCCTGGTTGGTGCTGAGGCTGGTGTAGCCAGCCATGCATCACTTACACCAAAATCATTCCAGGGCAGGCAGGGCAAAACATACACCCTCGAAAGCACGTCCTCACCCTGCCCCTCTGTCTGTGTCTCACTTTTGAGAAGAGAAAATTGATTTAACCATGAAAAAGGCAACACTTGCCCCATTTTTACTATTTCAGGCTGAGTTTTGAACCAGGCGGTTTGTTTTACGCAGGTGCAGCCTGGAGCAAGTGTCTGATTTAAGAGCGAGAGAGGGTCTCTGAGGGCACCTTTCTCCATGTGTTGGTGTTTCAGTTCATGACGGTTAATCACTCTACACCAATCTCAGCAACTGTTGACACAAAATAGGTGGAGATCAGGTCTGTGCAAGCACACAATACCAGAAAGGCAAACTATATGTAAACACACTTCAGATAGCTATGACAAAAATAGACCAAAGCCTGACTTGCAAAGCAATGACAAGCCATTACTCTCTCCTGCTGTCTTTTCTTTCTTTTCATATATTGAGGGCATGTAATTTTTTTTTTTTTTAATATATACCAAGGATATCTCTTGCACTAAAAAGAAACCAAGACCTGAGAACTGTATTTACAGAGACAATGCAAAGCTCTCCCCTTGCTTCCGGTGCAGCATTTCCACAATACAACAGTGTCCTGAATGGGCACTTTTTTAAAGCCAAACTCTTGTTTTGATATGGTGCACACCTGAATCTCAGTATTTTTAAAAAAGAAGTAGCAAGCGAAGCATTTTGACCCTTACCCTGATCCTGCACAGCAAAGCTAGAGCAGGAGAGGAGAAAAGAGCAAGCGGCAAATGCTTGCATGGTGCTATTTCATCTTATTTCCCTGGCACCTGACATCACAATTGTTACAGAACATTCATGCACCAACTAAAAAAAATGTTTTCTGAGTATAAGACCACCCCAGAAGAGGGAAAAGAGGTTTTTTCTTGGCTGCACATTAACCTTTTGCCAGTCAGGACTATTGGCAGGTAAAGTCTGTTTGCACTGTGCAGATGCTCTGCAGCGGGAACCAACCTTACTTCCTCCCCAAAAAAAAAAAATCTATATGACTAAAATAATACCAGGTTTTGGGGTTTTTTTTTGCTCAGTGCTCAGTCATTAATTAGTCTGTTATCTTGGGCAAAATGATTCCACATTTGCTTTTGAAATAAATTTTGTTTTTTCCTTTGCTGGTTTTTCCCAGTCTGAATCCAGGGGCTGTCAGAGCAATGGTTAGAAACATCTTTCCTTGGTGTTCCTGAATGGGATGACCCTTGTTTTGGAGCAGTTTGGGGGTTGTGGAGACTGACAAGGCTGGACTGCACAAGAAACCCAGGGTCTGTTAGGTCTCCATCTTCTCCTCCACCTGAAGTCCTGGAGGCCAAGGGGAGCATTTCCCCAAGTAAACTCTTTACTCACCTCCTCTGAGCACCTGAACCCTTTGGAAAAACACCCATGTGCTGTGCCAAAATTGTATCACTACTCCTTAAACCCACTCACCAAACCCAAACCCCATGTTTGAACCACTGTACTGTACTCTTAAATGGCTTTACTGAACTAAAAAAGGAAATTCCAGCCTAAAATCTGGTGATCCGACAGTACCTGATAGCTCTACATTCACAGCTCTTCCCCCTGTAAGCTATTTGCTCAGCTTTTCTAATAATACCTTGACTGCCTGGCAGCTCTCCAGGGCTGTCTAAGGCAATATGCAAGCTAAACATTTTTTCATCTGATTTCAATATTTTCTTATGAGTAACTATACAGGATTTTACCTGGTGAGTATTCCTGATTGCTGTAATTTAAGAACAGAGAAATAGACTACAGATGTAATATTATTATTACAATTGGCATTCAAGGTGAAAGGCATAACAATTAGCTAAGACTTAGTGAAAACATAAATGTAAAAATCTGCTTGAAAAATCCGGCACATGGTACGTTTAGAACAGCTACTTTACCGCACACATTCTGAACTGCTCAAATGGTGCAACAATTCACCCAGCAAGATACTTTTTAAAATAGTTTTCTTGGTGTTTTGTGGGGGTTTTCTTGGAGGGGGGTGATTTTCATACACTAAATACCTACTGTCTTATTTTCTGGAATATCAAACAATATGTATTTGTTAAACTCAAAACATATATTCTTTCTTATTCCTGTTTTTTCCTGCTTTTGCATGTGTTCCCATTAACAAAACAGTGTTTAAATAAAAACTGTATACATATTCTTGAATCTCAGAGAGAAGAAAAGTAAATTGTCTCCAAAATCTGATGGTTAAGTTCGTATTGCTGAAGTTGAGAGGATAATTTGTGACTGTTTTAACATATACAAGTAAATAAGTACTTGTATTTACTATATCTGATTACTGAGAAAAGTATTTGTTATGTTCTTTCACAGATTCAAATTGCATCTTGACCTTTTCTCATTTAATCTGTTTACTGCAACAAAAGCAGTAATAGATAGACCTGGAAATAAGCAGATATTTTATTCTCCAAGGACTAAACACCCCTGTGTGAGATGTGCTCAGCAAACCAAGTATCTTCCCTATTTATTGTAGTCCACAATTTGGTAGGCAGCAGGGGTGAAAATCCAACTCTGCATATAGGACCAGCACCTGCTTTTGCTATGCTCCCTCCCTGCTGGCCTCCTCCCCCACTTACACCCTAAAAATAGTGCTTAAGTGGGACTAAAGTGGTGCACTGGTCATGTGCTGGCCTTTTGCTCAGGGTGATATCCGTGAAGGAATTGAGCAAAGATGATGTCTAGTGCCCTGCCTCAGGAAGGAGCTATTCCATCCCCTCCAGGGGGCTGGAATGGGGCTAAACATATGGGAAACACCAAACAACATGATCAGTTGAATTTGGAGGTATTTGGATGTGCTTCAGATGCACCAAACCCCTGGCATGCTATGATAAAAAAACCACAGCGGGAAAAGAAGGGCTTGGGACTGTTTCCCAAAAGGTGGAGAGTTGTGCAGCCATTCTTCTTCCCCCTGTCCCTTTGTGGAGGGGCAGGCAGGGGCTTTCTGCATCTGCCCCATCTGCATCTGGTCCCATCTGCACCTCTCCATCTGCATCTCCCAGTCTGCATTCTCCCATCTGCTCCATCCATAACCCCACCATCTGCAAGCCAGGACGAGCAGATGGAAAGGACACCCTTCACAGTAGTGCTCCCCATTCATTGCTGGGTTCTGGGGAGCACTCCCCCGTGAGAAGTGCAGAATCCTCCTGTCCCCACCATGCCACCCTGCCTGCCCATGCCACGGCAAAGTGCTTCCTCCCCTGCCCCATGCAACTACTGCAGCAAAGCTCTACCACTAGTCTTAACCACAAGCAAAGAAATAGAGGCAGAAGGAAATTTCCTGCTGGAGGAGAGTTGTGAGGGGACTAAAAGAATAATAAATTATTTCAGTGTGTCTACGCCTTGAGCTGGCAGTGCTACATACAGGAACGTGGTTAGGTCTTCCTATCCCAAGTCCATCTCTGGTTTTCCACACTCATCTTTGGGCTGGTCTTGGAGCCCTTTTCAAAGCCCTTTTACAAAGTTTCAGTAAAATCTACTTCATGTGACTCCAAGAGTAAGATTAGAGAAATTTTTTTATTACATTATTTGATAATGTTTTTCTGATATGTTTGGTTGGGGTTTCTTTTGAGGTTTTTTACAAGCCTAGGAAATGATATACAAAACTGACATTTAAAGAAGCCAAGAACATAAAACCAAGAACTCAAGACTTAGGACACTGTATTACTAGAGTTGCTTGCACCCTGGTCTTTAATGCACTTCATTACAGTTCAGTTACCACCTCATGCTACCATTTTTGATAGGGCTCAATGTGTCAAGCATCCCAATGACAATTATGTCTGTTATAAGAACAAGCCAGGGCATTATAAAATAAAAAAATCTATTTATACAGGAAATAAACTTTGACAAAGTTGAATGACTAAGGCAGAAAGAAAAGCAAGCCAGTCCTGGTTCATACAGCCAAATGCTACACTGGAGAAGAGGATTCAGCTCTGCTGCTTCCTTGGACTGCTTGAGAGCTACTGAGTAAATCATTGAACCCAAACCTTTCACCATAAGTTACTGATTTCTCTCATCTCTCCTCCATTCCCAACACTGGACACTGGCAATGTAAGACACCAAGGCACTCAAAACTTGGAGTTTCCACGAAACATGAAGCTTCAATGACTGTTGGACTCTAAATGTGAATAAATTGCTGTAATTTTGAGTCACCTCACAGTCCCAGACCAACTCAAGACTTACGACTGTGCTGGACCTGGACCTCTCTGAGCCTCACTTCTTCCTCTGTGAACCAGGGCAACACTCTTCTTTCTCTTTGCAGGGGAACTGTATAAATACCACGCAGACCCACCACCTTATATGCATATATAAGCATGTGGAGGTCAGGAAAGGACTTGGGTATTACAGCAGTAAATGCCACAGGAAAGCCCAGCAGTAATTATTAATTCCATCTTCAAGCACAGTTTGAATACAGCTCAACAAACGAAGCAGGGAAGAATGAGGGCAAGATAAAATATTGACTAGCTGCTCCAGCATTGTCTGGGCTGTGCCCTAGATAGCACAAGAGTATTTTGAAAAAAGCAGAATGGAAACACCTAATAAAGGCTGGAGCTTTAAGGATTTGAATTCTCTTTTTTTTTTTTTTTAAGGATCATTTTAATGCAGGTGGATGCAACACTATTTAGAGAGACAGTCACACACAGACATACATGTATAAGGAGGTAATACAGGCACATTGTTCTACAAGCGTACAAACATCTGTCTGTGTGCACCAAGACTTTTCTAAAACATAAACAAGCATCTGACACCTAACGCAGCCCTTGATTAGAATTGCTCTCTCTTCTTCATTGACTACCACCAGTAATTATTTACCATTAGTTCTTAATGGGAAGGGATTCAGCTGGGATGTAGTAAACAAGAAAACTGTATAGATTGTTCAATATAGCCTGACTGGCTCTCAGCTGAGGTAAGAAGTGATTGGATCACACCTCCTGGATATTTCAATTCATTGTTTTTATCACCCGGGAAAAGCACCTTATTAACCTGTACCTGGTCAGGTCTCTACCATGTCCATATAGGCATCATACAAGTGCCCCTTTTAGTTCATGTTACCGAGCTTGGAACCCTAAACTGCCATGGGGTTAAACAACTGATACAACAGAGACATGAATGGTTCATTTAGACTAATGACATTTGAACTCTGCTATCTTCCTACCTTCCACAGATTTATTTTTATTTTGCACAGGGTAAGGGCTCCCTCTTCCCACAACAGAAACATCTGACTGAGGTAAAGATGGTCCTAGAAGGCAATGCTGGTGATTCACAGGTGAAGGTGTCATGTGAGGGGAAAAAAAAAAGGGAAAAATCCTTTGTGTGGATTATTTTATTACTTCAAGAAAAATAAAACAACCCCAGGGAGAGGGTTATAGTAAAGGGACTGTGGTATTTTTAAAGGCATGTGCCCATCCATGGATATATTTTCCGGTACATCTCACATCATCATCCTGTTTCTATGACTCCTCCACCATCAACAAGGATTATGTGTATCAGTCTGGGGAGCCCCAACACCAGGGCAGTCCATACGTGAAAATCAGCATTTTTTTTTGTTAGGGCAGAGAACTGAAGTATGCAACCAGCACATACTGAAAAGGCATTCAAAATATGACCAAAAAAATTGTTTAAATGCTTTCAATCTGCAGAAAACAAATGCTCTCTTCATTGACTGGTCTGTGGCAAACTTCTAATTCCAGCCAGAAAATCCAGCATTCCCAGTCTGGGCTAACGACCATGCTACCAGACATGAGTTTATGTTTTTCATGCACATTTCATGTATTCCCACACGCTGTGTTGCTGCCAATAATTTATGACTGATCTGCACCCAGCCTGCCCTTCAGCATTTTATTTAATCTCCGCAACAGTGATTTACAATGACTCATCATTAATACAAAAATGTACATGTGTGTTAACAAGTTTGGAAGAATCTAAGGAGGAAGGCAAATTTTTTTTGTGAGTTGTGGCTGAATGACTTATAAGCCTGCTTAAGAAAGGTAAAACTAACCAGAAATTACATGTTAGCTCTCCCCTGCAGCAAAACATTTAGGTATGAAGAGTTTCTTCTGAACATTGCCTTAGAAGAAAAGTGATCCAGCAAAAGGCTTGAGGAGGTTGCCCCATAGCCCTCAGGATTTGGGAGGGGATGAGCAGCTCATTGGTCACCTCATGGATGGGTATTCTTCGTGCAACCTGCACGCTCAGCAACAGCTTCACAGTCTCCTTGTTCCTTAGCATCCATTACAAAAAGCGGCAGCTGAATTGCCGTATTTTGGCATCTCTGCCCACCACCTGTGATTTAAGAAAGCCTCACTGCCTCTATAGTGTTAAATCCTTGTGCCTCTGGGGAGAGAAGGGGAATTGTCTCAATAATTTATACAATTGTAACACCACAGCAGAATTACTGAACTAGCTCAAGCAGAGGAAGCCTGCCCTACATCCACAAGACTACAGTTATATTGTATTTTGACCTCCTTATTTTTTTTTCCTTGCACATAAGGAACTTTTAAGAACACACCTGACACAAAGCCAAAGTAAAAACTCCTCATATTCAAGGTGAGATGAGTACTGAAAAACACCCGGGAAAGAAAACTGAAAGAAAACCTACTGAAAGTCACTCTGGAGAAATTCCACCAGCTTTAGTTGAACTATGTTCATCATCTTGAAAAATTTATTTTGATGGACCATCCCAAACTGGCACATTTGTCCATGCTGAATCCAGTGCTCCCAGACCCCGCAGAAACAACACACCCTTACTTCACCCCACTGTTAAACAAGACCCTGATGAATATACACAGCTTCTCAGTGGGCCAAAGCAGCCATTGCTAAACTGAAGGACAACCATATAAATTAGGGTAGCACCTGGATGAAGGCTGGAGGATGTAAAATTGAAGCAAACACTATTTTTTTCTGGCTGAGCCAAAATACTGTGGGTTATATTACCTTATAACACGTAAATTTTATGTTTCATGCCTTTTACTTCTCCATTTTAAAATAAGTATTGGAAGCGTACTTCACATACACTAAGTATTTGGTATTTTCCTTTATTCATCATCTTAAAGGGCTTCAAAAAATTGATCTCCCAGGGCTGCTGTGGGGTCACAGAAATTGATAACCCTTACAAGCTATGCTTATGTGAGCCCGCCTGCGTCTCCCAGATAGTGCACTTTGTAAATTAATCCTCCAAAGGCAAATATATTGTAAGTAGCTTGTTATCTCTAAAGTACTAAATTGAAGAATACATGGGATTATATTGACAGAAATTACATTTTCTGTAATGGGGTTTAATATATCTGAAATCTCTCCCATAGGCTCCTACTCTCTCTAAGAGAGGAGGGTTTGTTAATGTAGGTGCAATGGACATCAAGACCAAATTTATTCACTAAAATGGATTAGGCCATGTAATCAGAGCTTCAGTAATATTAATCTCTGACACTTATTGAACAGGAAAAAAAAAAAAAAACAACTTCTGTCTGTAAACTGGCATTCCTCCCTCCCTTTTCCCCAGCAGGCTTGCTGTTTGCCTTGGCTATTTTCTGGGTATTACTTCAAAGAGGATAAGGTTTCCTATCATAAACACTAATCTAAAAATATTAGGACAATTAATTAGATACACTTATTTTTACAAGGTATTAGATTGCAATACACTTCAAATGACACTTGTTCTGGGATAGTGGGAGGAACCCACATTTTGATGCAGTATCAAAGGGCAGTAAATCAAACATTTTTTAAAAAAGGTTTTCTGCTGTATGATAGTTAAATCATGAGTAATTTTCACTGGTTGCCTTCACCACACCCCGAACAGTTAGCAACCCGAAATCCACTGCAGAAACAGCATAGATCTTGACTTCCTTCAAATGAATCACTACTGTTAACAGAGCAGGGGCTCCACCAACCCTTCGCTGGAACAAATACATAAAATTGCTCCACACTGTATTTCAGCAGCAAAGAACCAGATTGTCCTCAAAGTTTATTCATAAACTGGATTTTTAAAACAAACTGATAAAGAGACACAAGGATGTCAGTCAAAAAGAAAAACCCCTCTAACAACACTATAACAAGCACGACAGCAGCCCCAAATAACAATATGCTCAGCAGAAATGGGACCAATTGTCCCTTTTTTGTCCCCAACATCTGAACCTCTTCCAAGACCAGTGTTCTGCAATGGATGTGCCTTCCTCAGCCAGAAAGAGGACTGGTATCAAATGTGAATACACTGAGATCTGCCCAAATTATGAGAAAATAAAATACAGTAGCAAATCTCATACTTTCTACACCTGAAACCACTCACCTGGTTATATCCCTTTTGTATAAATAAACTGTTGGAGAGGGGAACAACAAGGGCAAGGTGTGTCCCCAAAACCACAAAGGAATAGCCAGAGGGTGCCAGTGGCCATATAGAAACACTGAGGAAAATTACTTACCAATTGTTCACTTGAAGTATAGTGAGCCCTGTGTCTTGTGCCAACTGCTTTTTCTGCTCCTCTGAAGGGTAAGGGTGCTATAAGACACCAAAATAAATACAAACATTTAAAACAATGTGCTTTTTTGGCCTACTTTTTATTTTAAATTAAAAAAAAACAACCCAAACCAAACCAAAACAGAAGCCTGATATCTATTATTGAAAGGTGAAAATGCTGAGGTGTGTCACTCTTTTATAATTATTAATGGGCTACTACATCACTTAATTAATGGCAGTAAAAGACAAACCAATTATAAAGATTAGTGAAGTAGAGAAGTAACTGCTTACGATACTGACAGTACCTTGATACTTGAGAAGGATATTTGTTGCATTAGCTAAAAATTTTTTGTACTTGTCTCAAATGACCAATTGGAGTCAAATAATCTATTTTTTTTTCTGTTTTTAAAAGAACAACAAAGAATGTGATAAAGCACTTCTCAGTAAAACTAAAACACATTGATGTTTTCTGAGATAGTGACGGCAAAACTTGCCAGTGCCCCAAAATAATTTGCAAGTAAGATCAGAATCCTGAACATAAACAAATGCCTGCGTTTTGAACACAGGCCAACGCAAGGTCAACAATCAGCACATTTTTGCCTGACATTAACATAGCTGTGCTGTGGTAATCCTAAGAGACAGAAAATAAATACTCCTTTAATTGAACATAATGTTATAATTCAATCATAAGTTTCTTGTGAGAACTTGATTTGCTTTCTGAGAAAATTAGCTTCTGCATGAATACAGATTGCTTAATAAATCAACAGCAAAAACCACAACCAAGTCTGAAATGTAGAAATATCATTTCTGTCCTTCCCATCTACGCAAAAATGTCACTGTCCCAAAAGGAAATGGTCAAATACTGCAAATGTAACAGTTTCAAGGAAAAGTCCTGTTTTGAGGATCTGGTTCGGCTCCTAACCTGGATGCCCAAGTCTTAGTACGTATCTGATTCAGACCTGGACTGGTGCAAGGGGCTTAACAGCATTTCAGTAAAGATCATTTGATATAACTGGTTAGTCCTATCCCAACACCATTTAGCAGTTGATTGTCACAAAGTGTTTGCTGTTACACATTCATTCTTTTTTTCCCCCCTAAATATTCCCTTATTCTCCGGATGCATTCTTCAGTGTAATATTACATGAGGTATAAACCGAAACCTTGTAAAGCATAAGAATTTAAAACCTCATAAAATTCCACAATCTTATTGGTATTACAGCAATTTAGCAGATTTTATATATTCTTGTGAACAGCACAGTCTGACTTCTCATGCCTATGTTACATGCAAATATCACCTCACATTATCGAACAGGGATTTTGAAACTCCAGCAACTTCTCTTGACTCAATACATCTATTTCAAAGTCCACCACCACGGCCATCAACTTCATAAGTGACTTCTTATCTTTTTTTCACCCAAAAATGTTGAGGAATTTTCAGTTCTTTTAAAATCAGTTTTCTTGACAGGAAGCCCAGAGATGACCTGCACACCTGTAAACCATCCCTTGTACTTTCTGTGTGTACATGAATCAGCTCCAGACTTGTAAAGTGAAAAACAGACGGAAGGGGATTTGACTTCTTTTTTATGGGTAATTTGCATTTTACATGTGCCAAAATATAGCATGTATTTGACCTGCCTTCTACACACATTCATCCACAACAGTCACACTTATGTCCATCTATCTGAACACAACATTTTGCTTTCCTTCAACAAGAAAAACCCATACCCTACAGAGATAATTTGTAACATTTTCATCTTTACAGCTTATTTCTCATTTCGTTACTTTGCTATCAAGTGAGGATAGAATTATTCTTTTTTTTTTCTTATTTTGCTTTGCCACCTCACATGTGATCCAATTTTAAGTAATTGAACAAACTGTGTCTAATTTCATGCAGCAAGCAATAATTACTAGATACCCTCTAGCTATTGGAATTGAGAAGTCTGTCTCCATTAAGCAATTTTCAATTGTTCTGGACATTTTTTTTTTTTTAAATAGACAAGACTGGATAAAATTAGCCATCAGAATAATATTGCCACTGTAAAAATAATTGCTTTAAAAGTCCCAAACTACAAATTCCTCAAATTGTGGTACGTCTAAGGTAATCTGTTTTTTTTTTTTTCATATCCTAGTACATCATAAACTTTTAATTTCATGACAAATCTGTAATTGCCATAATCACATGACAGCCTGGGATTTCACACAGCTAATCCCTCTTAGCTAAAGGGTCACAATGTTGCAGGCTTTTTAACTATGATTTGGTGTGGTTTAAAGTAATCTTAAACACTAAGCAACCTTGTTATATAAGCTTTCTGTGGATCATATGAGTTGTTCCTTTGTAGACTAAAAATAAAATAAAATAACAGGAATGACTTGACAAAAGAATCAGCGTGCCACAGGCTAGGTTGCTATTAAAACATTCAAAGCCTTGTTGCATTCCCACCCACAGGGCTTGGAAGGCCTGTGCTACAGGCAAAGGCAGACATCACATTGCAACAGAGAGAAAGGGGGAAACCCTGAGAACTACCATTTTATGAAGAAATAGGAAATTAAATCAAAACTTGTTGTTAGTCTTTATTCCACTTGTGTAAGAATGACCAGTGTCTTCTGAAAATTTCTAATGGCTGTTTGAAGGAATAAAGACAAATGCACATAGATATGGACATATTTATATTTGTGTGTGTGTAGATTATATTATATTCGTACGAATATGTATAAAACATGTCTTAGTCAAATGGTTAAGTTTAAGGTAGTCTTGTGAAGAGGAGAAAGTTGGATTTGATCCTTATGGATCCCTTCCAGATTGAGATATTCTATAGTTCTATAGAAATTATATTCTATAATTTTACTAAATATATAAATATATATGGAAGAATGACTAAAAATACTGCAATGACTCCAGCTGACAAGTCCACCTATCACTCTGGATCACTTTGGGATATCAAGGCAAACCGTTCAATAAACAGTGACTTGAGACCTTTACTTTGTTGTGTACATTAGCTCCTACCATTATCTCTTAAAAGCTTAATTATTTGCAAACAATTGATCAAGATGGGAATTGGAGAAAAGAGACACCAGACCACCGGGAGAGCTGCAATGCATTAGGAGAGCAAACAGAATTACCTTTAGGTCTTATAATCAGAATTAACGATTGGGACCGTATGCAGGGCAGCACGAGAAGCCGTAACGCTCATGCTGGACTGTTTTCCATTTGATCTGCATTAACACCTCGAGTGAAAGCCATAAAATGGTGATTACAGATGGGAAGGCTGACCCTCCTTCCCAGAACCAGCCCAGCTTGTGTATACTGGAAGACTGCAGACAGGCTTTCTTGTGAAGGCCAGAGGAAAAGGGCAAATCCAAGGGGAAAAACATGTAGAAAGGAGGCAGGTTAAAAAACAAACAAACAAACAAACCCTCAAAAAAGGGCATTTAAAGAAATAAGGCTGACAATAGATAAGGGGTCTGAATTTGGCTCTCATATTTTCTGATAAAGCCCGCTGGTGCTACAGAACTACAGAGCAGCATCCACCGAATGACAGGAGACCTTGTGCTTTCCCCTTTCCATAAATCTAGCACTGAAATGTGGATTGTTTGGCACCATTAATGTGTTTTTGAGGCTCTGTGGTATTACTTTTAATAATGACTTAGTACAGAAAGTGATTGCTTAATAACACCATCAAAGTCTGCATGCAAATGAAAATTATCCCTGGGGGATTTGCCCAGGGTAATATGAACAGTTAAGGAACATTTGAAAAGGTAAAAATAACTATGCAAAATATGAGTCAGAGCAGTCGTTTTAGCAGTAACAAAGAAATCAAAGTGACAGAGAGAAAAATATAACTTTCCATCATATTTTCTCATCACTGTTTTATGAATGGTATTTAGCGAGCAGTAGTCTCAATAAAAGCCCATTTTTAAATGCAACTGAGAGCATTTTTAGCAAAAAGAAACAATAAGACTTTTTTTTTTTTTAATCACCTTTGACTACAGATGGTGGGTGAAGTCTCCGTTAGGTACAGATGGAAAGCATCCAAGGTAGTCTCTCAATGCTACATCTTGTCCAAATGTACTCCTTTCCTCAAATTTTCCACCCCAGGCAGCAAATGCTGGATGCCAGGACAGCAACAGACTTTATTTTATCTGTAACCCAGCATCAACAGCACTCCCTTCCCTCCTCCTCTGCCAGAGCAGTGCATCCTAATGGTGCCAGAAAGATGGGAAAATAATCCTGCCCTTCTCACCCCCCAGATTACTAATTCCTCAACACCCAGGCTGCCAACCAGCTCTACTACAGCACCAAAGCAGAAGCAATCCCCAAGACAAAGGTTGCATGCTCTGTTAGAAGGAGGCTGTGGCAACCGTCCAGCATGGCCCTTATCGTGGCAGTGCCGTCGCTTGGCTGACCGTGCCAGGAGAACCATTTCGGAAGCCCTTTTATCCCCTTCCTCCAGCCCTCTGCCTCCTCCAGAGCTCAGTGTAATGCACCAAGGTGAGATGACCTTGAGCTAAACTCTGGTAGGTGATGAAGAAAAATTACTCCCTTAAAATTTATGCCCCAGGAGTGTTTATTAACTGTTTTCTAACATCACAATAAAAAAGAGAAAAAATCCCAACACTGTGATTTTCTTGTTTCCAAAGAGAAACCGAGTCTAACTCAGTATCCAGAATAAAGTCCAAAGATCAGCCCTCCAGTGACAAACTGCACATCGACTTCATGTTGAACTCTAAATTCTTGCTTTACCCAAACTTGTCCAGGGTTAGCTAAGGTGGCAGAACAGCCATTTGGGTCTTTCCCCTTCTGATTTGCATTCGAACTGTTTACATTAATGATCAAGGTGATCTACGAGAAATTACTATTTTTTTTAATATCCATAATGCTTTCCTATTGTCTCTCAGCTTTATGAATTAGTTTTACTGTTGCAGTGAATGCTTTTTTTGTCTCCTGACTGCACATTATCAAAGGGACACTTTGTGCCTTCCATTTGCATTACAAAAGCAGTGCATGGTGCAGTCTAAGAACAGAGCTTGAATTTATAGCAGTTGAGTCCTAGATCCTCACACATTCTGGCCTCCTAAAGAATAACAGGGGTTTCTGCACTCACAAAGTAGCCAAAAAATGGTTGGATCACTATCCATAAAGTCATAAGATTGCAACCTCCTTTCTTCATTGGCCACCGGCATGTTGAGAGGGAGTGATAAAGAGAACGCGTGGAGTCCCCTTGCCTATTTTGCAGGCAGCCTGAATAGGTTTTATAGACCATCTCTGTGACCTGCTTTATATTCAGGCAAGGCTGTAAAAAGTTGCCAAGTTGAGGTGACCTGGTAGGGAGGGGGGAGAAGAAAAAATTCAACTCGGAAGCTGCAAACTCAATCCTGTTTATCCCATGGGATTGGCTTGTACATTGGAGGAAATACTAAACACTGAGAAGGAAGTTGTTTTATTAGAAACGCATCTCTGAGGCTGGGAGGAAAAAAAGCCTGTGCAAAGTTTGCACAGTCTTTTCCTTGGCTGAGAGAAGTGAGTCAGCCTGATAATGCTGTTGAAGTGTGAGCTGGCTTTGGCATTTCAAGCTCCTCGTTGCTTTTTCAGCACAGCAAGAAAACATAGTCCATATGACACACTCATGCTGCAGACAAAGCCAGCCTTTTCCTCTTTTGAAAGAAAATATTTCCTCAACTTATTGTAATAGTTTAATATCCCCGCAGTAAGGCCTTTTTTTAACATTACTGTTAATAAATCCAGGTGCTGTCAGAGTTACTGAACTGCAAACTATGAACACAAAACCAACAGATGTGCTCAGTCTTCTAAACTCAAAAATGAATCAAAATGTGCCTACATGCTGCATCACTCTGACTTGCCTGTATCCCTATGGCGAGGCCAAAAAGCTGCTAATTAGCTTCTGCATCAGCCCATTCCAATGCGATGGGCTCTGAGACACTGCCTATCGTTACCCTTACAAGAGGGTTTGCAGGCTGCTTTGACAACCCTGCCAAAAAATAAAAGGTGAGGAAAGGAGGCAGAATTTGACTCTCCTAAGGCAAATGCAGGGTGTAAAAGACAGAGCCAATACCCCAGAAATTTTAAAATCTGAACGTGTGTTCACAGCCACCCTGATTAAACAGGGGATGGGGTGGTTTTGCAGGCAGAGGAGTGGAGGAGACATTTCCTTTGTGGGGGTTTACAAGGAGGAAAAAGAGGTACTGACGACAGCGACCCTTTTTAATGAAGTTATGTTGGGAAAAAAAAAAAGCTTCTCCTTTTTTCCCATTTGCCCTTTTGTAAATAGTTTTCTTGCAAGAGTTGTCTGTGAACAAGTTTTGGCACTCACTAACATAAATATCCTTTCCAAGGCTGATGGAGAGACATGGTATGGCTTGGGATGCGCTGCCAATACTTCTCTGGTGGCCCCATCAAATTACTCATAACGTGAGCACTCATTAAGGAAAAAAAGTTCAGATCATCCCTTGCACAGGATATTACAGAAGTCAGAAAATGGAAAAACCTTTTAACTCATCTAATCCATCTCCTGGCTGCTACGATATTATTCCTTCCATACCATATATTATTACCCACTGCCTTTTCCAGTTGAGCTTTAGCTAGTCCAAGCAATGGTGCTTCTGCTATTTCCTTTTGGAGACACTCTGATAGACCTCAGTGTCTGGAGTTTACTCTGGCTCCTACTGGTTTTCAGTTCAAGCTGAGTCTATGCAGACACTCCCACACCATACCAGGGTAATTGAGTGGAGCTTTTCCCATGTTAAACATTCCTTTGGTGCCTGTATGTATGTGCACATAGAAACACACACACAGAGCTTTCACATACATATTAACTTTGCTTAATACACTTAAGAAGGGATTTCTTACTCTAGGATCAAGACTATTTGTGCTAATGTGACATGGGTGATGTGCTTTTGCATCCTCTACAATTTTTCTTTATTATTGTTAATAATCATTGTTTTTCTTTCACAGCCTAAAACTAACTAAGGACACGGAAATTAAAAGAAAAATTACATCCAAAAGATTAGCAAAATTCTCCTCAATGCAGCATACAGCCATAAACTATGAAACACTACAGACAAGTGACACCAGAGGAACTGAGGAAATGCATCATCTGACTGTAACCGCCTTAGAGCTAAAATTCACATCCTTGAAACCTGGCTTTTCAGTTAAGCCAACATCTTTATCAGGCAGCTGCGAAATGGCAGGAAGGCAAACCCCAGCCTTCCCTAGGTGAGCAGCTTTTGGGAAGGAAGAAAAAATATCACCGGCACGCCAAAGGAAATCCCGACTACCTGATAACTCCGTAAAAGCACTGCTGCTGTTCTTAGACCCAGCCTAAGATAGATTAGCCCAGGTAAATATCTCCTAACCAGAAGCCTTTTCTCAGCCATAAGTCACTGTCCTTATCTACCTCAAATGACTTTCTAAACAGGTGGGCTCGGAAATAACTCCACAATCTCTGGAAAATGCCAGTGCCAGCAGTTGTTAAATCCCATAGAGTTAAGCCAAAAGCTTTTATTTGTGCTTTTTGCTCTTTTTCCCAGGCTGTCTTCAGTACATCAGGAGCTCCGTCTGTAAGTGAGGGATAAAAACACTCCCCTATGCCTCCATCCCCTACTCTACACACCTGTGTGATCAGGTTGATGGAGGGTTGCTGAATTCAGCCAGATCCTTAACATGAACCTCAGGCTTTTGGATGGATCAGGAGCTTTAAGCAGGTTTCCCAAGGTGGTAGCACCTTTAGGAGCAGCCACCAAGCAAATTGGGAAGCCTTCTGCCAGGAGCTTGGACACCTTTTTTCATGGAGGGACCAAGCCGTCATGCAAAGAGAGTTCAAGGCAACCAACACATTGAGGTGCCAATGCTCAACACCAAGATGAGGAGGGGTTACAATCTCTTTTACATTTTCTATTTGAATACAAAACAAACAAAAAAGAAAGCTACCACTGAGGAAGGAAATGAAAAGATAAAGCTGCTATTTTGCAATGCTGCTTTGTTGGCATGGAAAGTCCTTGAACAGATGCCCTGTCCACCATTAAATATTCACAACATATCCTTGTAAAAGAATAAAGACCATGTAACTTATAAGCAAAACCACAATGTGCTCTTCATGAATACAAAAAACAAAACAACAACAAAAAAAAAGAAAGATGCATTTAAAGATCTGGGAAGGAAAAAAAAAAAGAATTAAGGAGGGGAAAGAAAAAAAAAGAAGCCAGGAAAACACACTGTTCTCTGAAGAAGCAGAGACTCTTGGAAGTAGTGCACATTCTCCGGCGTTAATTTTCCCACTTAAATTACAGTGATGCTGTAGCCTCATCTCATTAGAGATCATTGTCCCCAGTAGACAGTTGTGTTTATGGGGGATTCTTGCTGTTCCACACCTGCTGCTCAGGTTGCTATGTGATAAAGCCTGCATACAAACAGCAGTCTTGAGGTTGCTGGACTGCAACTGATGAGCCCAGGCTAATTCAGGGGTGATTATGTAGTTTACTGGACCACTAAACCTCTTTAAGCTTGTAATTACTGCCTATTTGAGTAAAGAACATTGAAAAGCAATTCACTGCATCATGCCTGCCACAGCTGGAAGCAGGCTGCCAGCAGTCTGCGGGGACATTAAAATCTACAGGGACTGGGATTTGAGCATAGCTCGTAGGCACTGACGGCGGTGGAGCCAAGTGCGTTCACATTCCAGCTCACCTTTTCTGACCAGGCATGCCATTAAAGGTGCAATGAAAACTATAGAAAAGCAATAAAGATGACAAATAACGGGACGTAATTGAAAGAACTGCATTTTAATGACTCTCCCCCTCTTCCCTCTTCCCTTATATTGGCTAAAAAAAATTAAGTCTTTTTGTCATGACAAGAGATGGGGAAGAAAAGGCTTTTTGCAAAAAGGGAAATGCACTCCATACACGTGTTTCTGTTTTGAAGTTGGGGGTTTTCCTCATGTTTCAAAGCTTTAGAAAGAGTAAGTCTACTTGTAAAGCGAATGCACAGTGGCATTCACTGTGGCATTGGCAGAAACTGGCAGAAATTATAATGCAGAGGCATCTTAATCCCTGAATCTTCCTTAAATCCTCCTCCTTGAGCCTTCATGAAACCTTTCAAGATTATATCAGCCCTAAACCACCACTCTGAAAAAGACCTCCACCCCATGCAACATCACAGCAGTCCTTACTATCAAGACAAGATTGTGGGTTTCTTTTAATAATAAATAAATATCTCTCTGATTCTATTTGCCTTTTGAGTTCTGACCCACTTTAACCCTTCTTTTCAAGTCTGCCCCTGCAGCTCTCAGTGAGCAGGAAGCTATTAAAAAGGGCACCTTGGTTTTTTGCATAATTAGCAGTTTTGGGAACAGAGTCTGAGGGAAGAAGAGCAGATCAAATGGGACCTATGACACAGGCAGAAAGGTTGGTAATAGGGACTTTTACAAGTGAGTAAACAGAGGTCTGGAGAGGAGTGCTCCAGCAGAGCCGGAGAACAGCACTGGCGAAAAAGGGGGGATGTTGCCAGTGTCACCTCTGAGTCCCAACACCGCTTAGCATCACCGGGAGCTCCAACCAGGTGGCAGCGCCTGCCCATGGGGCTCCAGTTGAAGAGCTGGGTCCTCGGAGCCCTCCCATCCTCCAGCCACTCCACAACTATCCCTGCTATTAGACTGCCACGTGTGAGGTCCGGCAACGGGCCTAGCGAGCTGCCCGATTAACTAACTGCATGAAATAGGCTTTAAAGCCTCCTAGGACATTTGGAGATGCAGAATTCATCAGTGTCATTTCCCTGCTCCGCTAATAAGTACCACAGCTGCCTGGGAGAATGGGGTGTGGGAAAAGGCAAAAATAAACAAGGAAAATAAAATAAACCATTGCTATTGATACAATTAACCCTGGACTGAAGTAAATTTAAGAGATGGGGCCTCTTCTCATCTAATAAATTGCCTTGTTTTAAAAAACACAGACATGCCATCTGTACTAGTAATCTCACATGTCTCTAGAAAGAGAAAGGGGAAAAAAACCCCATGCATGCATGAGCATGCTACTGTGAACAAACATCAGCTTTTAAAGGAGAATGTAAAAGCTTTCAGGAAGTTTATTCTTAAAAATCATGTAAATTCCAAGTCACAACAATCCTCCAACTAGCCCCATCCAAGCTCCAAAGAGCCACAGGCTTGTGTGTTATCCAGCTATCACTCTTATTAATATTCATTAGGCGGGGCTACTTGCATTTTCATAAGCTGCGAAGGTGGCAAAAGAAACAATCAGAATTCTTTAACACACAAGCATTATCAATTCAACATCTGCCAAAGAAGAGTGCATACAGATCTGAGGTTGAAATTCAAATGCAATTTACCTGGGCTAGAGCTGGGCTTCACTTTACAGCACCCAGCCAGCTATTTCAGGAACTCTCATTTCATCCACCCCAGCTTTTATGTCCCCATAAGTTCACTCTCCATTATTTTTACTTTTAAAATGAGAGTCCCTCATAAATTCCCTCCCTCATTCCTTAGGTCTAATGAGTTCCCTTCTGCTAAAATAACCCAAGTTCAGTGCAATCGCATATATGAATAATACAGACAAGTTTTAACTCAGTAAACTTGACTAAGAAATTCTACTTTCTGGCTAGAAAATTAATTTATCTACACCCATTTAGTGTATGAAATCCCTTTGACTGGCTTCAGGGTGCAGGCCTGTACAGAAATTAGCTTTCTGACCAGCCTGGCCTTAAAACTTAACTCTGAGAGATGAACTGAGAAGTCTCCAAAAGAAAACAACTGCTCTAATTGATTATGTACCCAACTTAGCAAAGAAGCAAGTCTGATAATGCTAGCCAATTTCAGAATAAAGTACATATATGTTCCCAGGATGATATTTCTATGCACACGAACATACGCAAAAAAAAGTGTGATTTATATCTCCTGAGAATCAGGAAAAGGCACATCACAATTCTCCTCCAAAATCTCCAGATTCAACCCTAAATTAACATGTATTTGCCCACAAATTCACTATGTACTTATTCTCATCTTTATAGAAACATCATTAAAAAGGCTCAGACCAGGATGTGACTCTTCCCTCTTGGAAACCTTCTTGGACCAAGAAGACTTCCCCATAAAAAATAACCTTTTCCCCCAAAGTCAATGCAGGTCTCTACCAATTTCATCTGGATTTCAAAAGCCTCCTAAGACCTAACTGTATGCTCCATCAAAGAGGGTTGGTGGAACCAAGCTTTGCATTTCAGTGCAAATATTCATGGTGTGAAGCATTTCCCAGGGGCTGGTATTGGCCAACACTTGGGGGATGAGCCCTGAAATGGCAAACCTGCCTTCACTTGTGTAACTTTAGGTTGCGCACTCAGCTGCAGAGAACACGGCCAAAGCCTGGGCTGCCTAAAGGATATGTCCTCAGCTTTGTAAGGTGAGACCCTCGGTGGGAATCTTCTACGGGATGATGAATGGATGAGGCCAGGACAGGGGTTTTTGGAAGGGGCTTTCCAAAAATCCAAACAGAGTCAGCTACAGGCAGCTAGTGTCCACCCCATTCCCCACCTGAGCATCCCCTTCCTACCTGGTCTCTTTCAAGGTCTGAGCACATTAAGCACCACACACATTCAGATGCCTTCACAGAAACTACCGTAAAACAGACAATCCACATATTTGGAAGCAAAAGCATTGAGATGGCGTGTTGCTTTCAGCACATTTATGATGCGATGGCCATTAAAAGTTCACAAGAACAGTAACAAGATATAATCGATTCATCTTTTCAATACCAAGCTCAAAAATCCCCCTCTGCTTTCCCCTCCTTTCTGGACAAAACACATTTCTTTTAGAATTACCTAAATGAAAGTAGTTAGAGACCAAAAAAATGTCACCACTAACAAGTTACAAAGTAAGAAAGACCAACCAGGCACATTTGATCTTGTTCTATACACAAACCTTTCTAAGATGACTGCTCCAATTAAAAAAAAAGTTGAATTTATCATTTTGATGATAGGAAATTATGAACTTCATTATTATATGCATATATTTTGTTTAATGGCTTAGTTTATTTTAATAACAAAGAGAAACCAGATCTTTACAGATGAAAGCTTTATTTCATGGCTTCAGTACAACTGGGATTTTTAAAATCTGTGATGTTAACCAAAATGTGATAATGGATGTTCTCAAGGGCCCTATTTTGTAGCATTTTATGCAGAGCCAAACTGTATGCGAGACATTACAAACATGATGTTTAGCCCTATTTAAGAAAGTAGAACTGACTCCAGTGTCAGAGGCCCCTGTAATTGTTTTCCATCTGCTTCTCATGCCTCTGAACTTGTGCAGCAAAGTCTGGCTGTAGAAATGCTGTGACAGAAGCATTAGGTCTCTGAAGATTTGTTATGAAATGATATTGAAAGGCACCATTTGTAGGATTTTGGCTGGAAGGGGACAGAAGTGATTGCAATGTAACTACTTTATCTACAGCACCCTTGCCTTGAAGGGTCTGTTGACATCCCAAAGAAGAGAGGCACAAAAAACATGCTAGAAAAAAAAAGCTAACTCTGCTACCATTTTTATGTCATTTACTTCCTAAGACAGAGATAATCAGAAACAGCTCATCAAACTATATCATGCTCTCAGTGCTCCTGAAGAACTCCTCATCTATTCCACTTCCTTTTATTCTCGCGTTAGTAGACAGAAAACAGTTGCTTCAGATGACGGCAGCACTCATGCGTATGCAGCATCAAGGATGCTCTTCTTTAATGTACACATTTTATATGTGTACATAAATCTTTATGCATGCAGAGGTGTGCGTACACATATGGGGGTCGATGTCGTTTTGCGAACCATGCCCTCCACCCCCAAAAGCAGGGACCCAACCACTGTTTTTGGGAAGGCAGCCCAAGATGGCAGCTCATGATTAATGGCTGTATCATCCCTGGCTCGGTGGCGGCGAAGCCCCAGGTCTAATCTGCCAAGCATCCCCTTCGTCTGCAGCCGATCAGCAGATGCAAGCACATAGGCCCTGTCAGCTTGACATATCATTCCTACGACAATGTCAACGAGTATTAATGTTCAATTATCTGTCCTAGAAATAACCCTCGCCTTTACGCATTGTGTAACTGGGCGCATGGCACTGCGGTAATCCAAACGACAAGGGCAGAGATGCCCGCGCTCACCCGCTCACTCTGAGTTGGCTTCCCAACATCATGATGACATTGCCTTGCGGTAGCGCGTGGACGCCTTCCCCCTCCTTCCTCTCCCTGGTTGTGGTTTGCTGGTTTGTTTTTTTTTTATGGAAGGCATGTTGCAAAGACCCCGAAGACCTTTCTCTTCCTCTTTGCATGTTGTATGCTGCCCATCAGCATGCCAAGATACACTTAGAAAAGGCATATTTTGATTTCACACCCATGCAGAACCACAAGGACTTCTCCTGTTTACTTTCATGCAGAGCCAGAAGCTGCCCATCACCTGCCAGCCTCTCTTTATGTCCCCTACTTGTGTATATATATAAATCCATATATATCTATATATCTATCACATTTACCATCAAACGCAAACGTCAACAATGTCTTCTTCCAGGGCTGCATCAAGACCAATTCAATCCTCAACTGCAGGGCTGGAGCAATTTGGCCAAATGAAACATTACAGGTTCCTTTTGTTAAAGCAAGTTTAAAGCAAGACCCCCCAAAGGGGAGATGACTTGAAGAATAAACTCAAGTTTATTCCTGGAATTTTTTATTTTTAATTTTTTTACTACTGGTCAGATTTTAATATTATTGATCATGCTAAATTCAAATAGAACTCCAGGAGCAAAAAAACACTTACCAAATACTTTTTCTTTTAAATCAGAATTAGAGTCAAATTGCCAGTTGTTTGAATAGTCTGTGACAGAGTTTGCATAATTTCTTTTTTTGTTGTTGTTACTATGGCACAGCTTCCTTGAACTAACATTCAAAGGTTATCGGCTCTAAGTTATGCTTGCTAAGTCTTCTTATACAACTCACAATCAGAGGGAGGGAGTGGGAGGAAACAGTGTGATAACCAGTGCCAGCTTTGAGATAAAGCCCTCCACCTAATCTCTGTTTATTTAGACAATCATCTAACCGCAGCACCGGGCATAAAAACAAACCAGGTGTATGGCTAAGGGAATTTCTCCTCCCTTATCATGATTGCGTTATATTTTTGGGCAAAGCAAAGCAGAGCCTCTTTCTTTCTTTAAGATTACTTTGAAAATTTAAATAAGCCCAGAGTCTGAGGTTTTCATGTTTGGATTCGCTTGGCTGGATGGGCTTTTTTGCTTTGTTTTGTAGAAAGGGGAGGTAATGGTAACAAAGCACATTCTATTCCATGCTTTTGTATTTCTTGAGGTTTTGGAGAAAAAGACGTTTACATACCACATTTACAAAAAAACTTTAAAAATTAGGTTCCCACTCTGAAATATTTCCAGCTGGAGGGGATTCAGGATTTTTGGAATAAATAGAAATATCATGGGATCAAACTGGAGTAAATTGAGCAGTGTTTTAAATGTATTTCACCCTAAGGAGCTGACAGAGTTGGGCACCCAGCACATCTCTGCTGCATCAGTGCTGAAGCTGCTTTTCCAGAGCTGAAGCTGCTTTTCCAGCCCAGGTGCCAAAATAGAAAAGCTCTTGCAGGTCAGGCTATGAGAAGCAGTAAGTGTCTGGCTGAAGGATAACTGAGCCTCGCTCCAGCTTCAGCAGCAATATTAAACACTGATGGGGAGCTTGCATGTTGGCTGATGGCTCTATTTCTCCTGCCATATGAGCTCAAAGTTGACTCCAACATATTCAAACTCAGTTTCCCCCCTTTTTACCTCTCTGATAATTCACTTCACTGTTTACTCAATCATTTTAGGTAGGGGAAGTGATGAATATTGCTGAGTGCCAGTTTTTTTGGTGCAAGATTAATAACCCCAAGGAGCAACTTACACTGAGTCCCAGGCTCCTGTCAGCCCTATAATTGATGATGTTTTCACTGTAAGGGGTGGGGACTGGGACACATTAAGGCTCAATAGGGGAAGTAAATGGAGTGAATTGACTCAGCAACTCTGCCTTTTACCACAGCTTCTAATAAGGATAAACTGATTACTGCCAAATGTACTTTAACATCACAGGGAGGGGAGGAAAAATAAATCGATCTGCTCAAAGGAAATAAATGCCATACCAGAAGTTTTTTTTAGAAGTGAACTTTTATATGCAGAAGCGTAGAAGCACATTTTGGCAGTATGCTGCTGCTTCTTTCCGGGTTGCCATTTGCCACTAAACCAAAAATGAATTTGCAGCCTTAAAACGCATCCTAAAGATGAACACAGCAAAATAATCTCTACAAAGCCAACTTACCATATTTGTAATCTAACTCACAAATGACTTGGATAACAAAGAGAAGCACAACCATGCTCACACACTGTACTTCAAATGCCGACTTTATGTCAGCATCTTTTTGTAGCAACTGAGAGACCGGATGCTCTGCTTCTGCGCCAGGCAGTGGGGAAGGCAAGCAGGCGGCAGCCCAAGTTGCCAGGGGTGACTATGGAGCTGACAAGCCCGGGATCCAGCAAAACCCGCCCTGACTGATGGCTTCTGGGTTCCTGCTGACCTTTGATCCCTTCTGGTTTGGTCGGGAACAAAAGAGCTCGTTCACCAGGGCCCCTCACACGTATATCTAAAAGCAGCCATTGCCTATATGCTGATTAATGTGTTTGCCTTACATACAGCAGGAGGAGGACCACGGCCACCCCGTGCTGCTGTGCAGGTAAGCGCCAGCTTACCTAGCTTATATGTCACACAAAATAAATCAGGGAAACCTACCACGAGGCACATAAAAATGACTAAAACAGGTAAAGACAATTTTTGTCACTGATGCGAGAAGTTGCTTAGACTGGCGATGGTGCCACGAGCACTATCCCTGGGGACCCAAAAACCTGTGGAGAGTTTCTGTCATTAGAGATTTGATGCTGCTCTGACACCAAGGGCCATCAGCAGTTCAAACACACTGTTGCAAAGATGCTGTCGGCTACAGCAACCATGGAGGATGCTGTCCAACCCTCTGCAGCAACTTTTCATCACCACACATTGTCACCATAGCAATGAAGTTGAATGCGGGCAAATGACAAGGGTCTGTCATCACTCAGCCCTGGCCTGACAGCCCTCAGCACCAGCCGCTCTCATCCAGCCTCAATATACAAATAGGTCCTCAGCAGGCCCAAAAGTAATAATCTGCCCCTCCACAATGTCATCGTTTCACTGGTGCTCCCTGTAGCAGTGTGCAACCCTTATAACCCCTGGAGATGGCTCTGCTTTATTCCACAGTGCATTTTCATGCTTTAGGGACAAGGAAAAATAAGAAAAGAGGGAGCCAAAGGGGGACAGTGGTACCCAAACATCAAATATCAGAGATAATCAAGGACCAAACCAAACCAAAAAAAAAAAAAAAAAAAAATAAGGAAAAAAAAAAAAAAAAAAAAAAAAAAAAAAAAAAAAAAAAAAAAGGAAGAAAAGAATCTATTGAACAAATGGAAGTAAAACATGAAGATTAATGTTTGAGAGGAAAACAACAAAACTTCCCATGTAATGGCTTCAGCAAGGAATAGCAGTGGCACCGTGAAAGTCTAAAGCTCCTTTCTAATATTAAACATGGCAGTTGTATATAAAATGCATCCGCTGCTCCCTTCACAGAAACAGGTGTTTGGGGTGAAGTCAGGATAACTGGCAAGGTATACCGGGCTGTCACCGACAGTGAGCACAGCCAACACACTGCTCTGCCTTCACGCCAACACCAAAATCAGGGTCCCAGCTATTTTCACGCTCTTCCTGCCAAAGATGCCACAAAGAGACAATTAACTTGGTCTACTTTCCTGCTGCCTGGGTAGAAGTACAGTAAGAAATGACAGAAATCAGAGATGGCAAACTATCCCATCTAGAGCTCGTCTGCCTGCTTGGATTAATCACAACATCTCTATTTCAGGAAAATTTCTGTGTGGGGTCAGTTTTTACTCATCCTGCCCATGCAAACTCGCCCCTTCCAATTGCAGCACGTGGGGAAGATGGTGAGAAAAATCCATCTTGGTGGTTACCTTACTTAGCTCATCTTGACCACGCACTTTGGATTTTACTTTGTGTTTAGTCATACAGAATACCCCAATTTAACAGCGACCCTGTTACAGCGATGTTACTGTGCCAGCCCTCTCATTTCAAAAGCTGCCTTTTAATGACACTTAATTTAGGCTTGCTTATATGCTACATTTGCTAGTGAACACACTGGCTATGTGGCTCTTATTTAACACGATCGCTGTCCCCCCATAGTGTGCAACACACTTGCCGGTCTGCAGCAGCCCTGGAAAGACAATTCACTGTTCAAACATTTTTTAAACCTGATTTACCGTTCCAGAGAAACAACTCCGCAACTAATCTTCCAGGACAAATGTAATGCCGAAGAGCAACTAAACTGAAACGTATAAATTCCATATATACTTAAAAATATCATTGTCTGTAATTTAATATAACAATATTTCTAGGCCTATAACCTTGCATGCAGAGGCAATTTCCCAAGCATTAGTACTTAAATGGGTCATATGCACCACATCTGTCATTCTGTCCTGAAGTCTATGAGGCACAACCAAGACTCTGCAAGCCTATTGATTTTTCTAGCATTTGCTTTAATTTACTTAACCATTGAGAAATCCATCAGTACATAAAGGGCAACTGTCCATTACTGCCTCATTTGCAGACATTCTTTCCCCTCTTTTTTTTTTTTTCCCCTGGTAAATATTTCCCTTTAAATCACTGTGTGTTTACAGTGTAAAAATGAATCCGGAAAGTGCTCACACCTGTTTCTGTTCAGTAACTGCTGCACTGAGGTATATGTAATGCGCTTAAAGATAGAATAAATATCTAGACATTATTACATCTGTGTGCAAAGGGTGGTAAATTAGATCCTAATTACATTAACAGGGATTCTTCCTCCCAGCTTAAATTTTACATGAGCACTCTGTAAAAATCCAAAAGCTCTGCTGTGGTTTCTTTACGAGCTGGTGATTACAGCTACTTCCTATGCGGTCACTAAATATTCTGTTTACAAATAAATGAAGAAGCTTTGCGCCAACTTACCAGGGTAATAATCCATGTTTTTTATTTTTTTTTCCCCAGCAAACCTTTACCACATAAGCATGGCAACAATCAGAAGCCCTGGCTTCATCTAATTACTCTATCACATAATTTCACAAATTGCCTTTTCACTAGGGAGCCAAGTGCAAAACACGCTCACAGTGGGATTTCAGGCAGCAGCTTTCATTTACTACTCATTTCTTGTTAAATTAAACACAAAAACACCAGTTGTGTGAAAGAAGTCAAAAAGAATGCTTGCAAATGAGCCAGACAAGTGTATCTTATATTTATACCATTTGCACAAAATAGCTCATTGGCAAGCTGGATTTTTAACAGCACCATTAACATCTTTAACCCTTTTGAGGCCCGGCATGAGGCTGGTAACTGGATCATTCTGACCAAACTCAACCCAGTGAAACGGCACCAGGCAGCACGTCAGCCTTATCCTTTTGTTCATAACTGGGAAGAGAGGCAGCATGTCCCAACTCTGCCTCCATGTAAACCCTCTGGCTTACCAGGGGTTAGAGGACAAAATTAATTCCACAAATTTCGGGGTATTAAACCCACCTAATGCAAGGGAGGGAACAATCCTAGAAATAAATGAGGCGGGATTTGTAAGCACAATTTCGCTTCCGTACAGGACAGCCCTCCGAAGTGTGGGGTACCAGTGAGACTTGGGGGCACAGGGACCTGGAGGACCAGACCCCTGCTAATTATCTGAGAGTTAGCAAGGCAAGATTGCAAGCTGCCACCAAGGAACACAAATTATTTTGAAAATTATTGCAGCCAGTGTACCATCGCTGGTGGAAGTGAACCAGAGGTTACACCGCTCTAAAATGACATTTTGTACATCAACAAGTACAAACTAAAACACGACCACTAGTAATTAAAGCTGCTCCTTTTGTAGCACCAAAGCCAGTAGGTCAGGTACCATTTTACATCAGAAACCAGCCTTGATGGCTGCAGATTTGCCAACATTATCTACACAGGGAGAAAAAAAAAACATTAGCAGCCGCTGTCTGTGTGCCTCGACATTGAAAATCCTATTCATACAGACAGGTGGAGTAATTTAAAAGCCAATGTGGTGCAATTTTGATGCAAGTAATGCCACTGTTTACTAAAATGCCACCATTACTGCTGTTTGTGAAAACATTACTAAAATTGCATTTTATTCATAAGAATCCTAAGGTTTGGGTTATTACCAGTTTCAAAGTTATTCCAACCCCAACTGCAGTTTACAGCTCTCTGGGGTTTACCTGCTGCACTGACAGACCCATGCTCAGGTTTCAGCAACGAAATCAAGGGTTTATCCTCTTTGCTGGTCCCACACAAGCACAGTGAAGTTCCTGGATCAGCACAAAATCTATGGCAAATAAGCACAGTTCTGCCAATGAGTCTATTAACAAGCCAGATTGTCTAATACGGCATTTACCTCCAAAAAATATCATTAGGAGCCCCAAAAGCTCTGTCTGACATGAATAAAGGGTGGCCTAGGAAGAAGAGTTTCACTTCAAAGCTGACTTTTGAGCAATCAACAGAGCAAGGCGCCCAAGGCAAAGTCCCACCATTTTCTTTCTGGGTTCAAAAACAGTCCTTGAAAAACATCTTTATGTTTATGCAACCCCCGGTTTTCCTAATGTGACTCAAGTGACCACTTTAGTGTCACTAACATGACTACCTTGCTTACTGCGTCACTGAGACAGAGGACCCATTGTGAGAATAAGTTTTTTTTGTGGTTAGGATTTTTTTAAAAGTACTTCCAAATGTTCAATGCTGTACAGGTTGGATAACAAAGGGCCAACCAGTAGCCAAGAAAAGAATATTCATGCTATATCTAAAGTCTGAGAAGTATTTTCTGGGCAGAGGTTTCTGCTCCATAAAGCAAAAGATGAAGTGGTAAGGCTCCTAGACCTTGCCTTATTAAAATGATGGCCCACCACTGAAGTGAAACGAGCACTCTACTAAATACTCTGGGTCTAAATCAGGCAATGATGCAAAAGGCGAGGTAAATTAGATAACTACATATTAACTTAAACTCTTTTCTGCCTACTTACCTTCTCCCTACATATATATTTAGCACTGTTGCAGCTTACAGGGCGAGGAGCTGGAAGTACAATGATGACTCATCAATAAGACAAGATTGGTTGGACTTGATGATCTTAAAGGTCTTTTCCAACCTTAACAATTCTGTGAATACATTTGTTCCATGAGTAATGACTCTATGAATATTGAAAATTGGATTTTCAGCTGAACATTTTGTTGGAAAGGATGGCATTACCCATGGAAAATTTTAACTTACACCACCAAAAAAAGAAGTTTCCCCTCCAAAGGAAAATTTTTCTCAGGATAATTTTGGTGGGCAGACAGTAAACACAAGTACTTAATATTAGGAATTAGGGCCTCTTGAATATATGCAACAAGAAAAAGCATATAAGTTGTAACAGTGCAGTTTCTGTGTAGCTGAAGGCAAATGCAGGAAAAAAGAAACAAAACTTATTAAAAATGGGTAAAAAAACAAGTCACTTCTCATGCCTGTCCAGGAGCAACAAACAGACTATAGTCACCACAATATCTACTGCTTCTACTTATCCAGACAAGGGTTAAGTTCATGCAGAGGTAGGATACTGTATGCCAGAGCAAGGGAATACATCTTACACAACTTGATGTACCACTTCCAAATGTGACTCTATTTGAAAGACAGCTTATCTTACACCACAGATTAACACATCTCATCAGATATGTGTCCAACTGGTTTGGTGCCTCATATTTTGGCACCTTACCTGATCTGATTAAGTCATGTGCTAGCACACTGGCATGCTGTGAAACTGCTTCAAAAGTTAGATTTCCGACAAAAAATTAACACTGGCACTTATACACGTAAGCATTTCTGAGAATCAACATAGGCTCTTTAGTAGCAACCCTTTTAGAGGGCAAGCTAAATAAACAACTAATAACGAACAACCAAACCCATTAATTTATCCTCATTTCCCGCTCACCCAGTCCTTGTGAAGATATTGTTGCTGCCTTTAATGCACCTCATCTTGCAAACTATTCGCCAAAATATTTCCATGGATGCTTCCAGATTTAAAAATTGGTGACCAAACTTTTCCCCTCCCTCTCTGCCCCCTGTCCCAAGGTGATACTTGAGTTTTGTATGTCTGCTTTGACTGCAGAAAGACAGTGCACCGTGAAACACATTGCCGCGTCTTGACTGGAGGAGGCTAATTTCAAAAACGACACTGCAGACGTAAAATATCACAGCTGCAAATATAAAAAGAAAGGAGAGGGTGGAGAAGAAAGCAAAGCATCTACTGCTGACTTAAAAATTCTTATTACTGCAAACACTCTTGTTGGTAAACTAATTTCTGAGAATATTTATGCAAACAAAAGGAGTTTCAGTACAACCAGAGCAAGTGTAATTTAGCATCTGAATTAATGTTTATCATGTTTCAACTTTTCAGTATTCCCTTGCTTCTACTCAGATGTGAAATTCCGCTAGTGTCTAAATACTAATGTGTTTCAGCAGCTTCAAATAATTCAAAATCTTTAATGTGCTGGCGGCTCCCACACTGGCACAATAGTGCTTCCAAGGTAGAAACTGTGGGAAATTGGGACAAAGGTAGGATAGTCCTTTGGGAATAGACACAAACACACACTCACTCGCTCTCTCTCTCTCAAATCTTGTTGGCTCAGGTTATTGGCTACCTTCTGATTTCAGCCAATATACTTCCCTGGATCCCTGCCATTCCCAAGACCTGTGAGGAGCCCTAAGGAGATGTTGCATGCCCTGTAGTTTAAGACATTATGGCTGTCGTCAACAGAAATGGAGCTAAATCATAGATATTAAAAAAACCAGATGCTGTAACTACACCACACTTTTGAATGTGAGAAGAGCCTAAGTAAATAATCTGTTTTCCTTGAACTGACTGAAGCACCCTTTATTCTTCCTTTCTGTTCTAAAATCAAACGTTTGTAGAACAGCTCAGCCCTGACAATTTAAATAATCTACAAGACAGTGCATGAGACATGCTCCTTCCAAGAAATCATGAAACTGGAGCAACAGCAGCATTGCCAAGGGTATCACCCAAAACCCAACCGTTTAAAATGGCAAAATTTCCTTCATGCTAGGAAATGGACCAATCCTTGGAGGTTGGACAGCAAGTCAAAGCCACAGATTTGAGGCCAATTAATGAAAATTCTGTAGGTTTTAACAGTCACTGTCCTCCATAAAACTCTGTGAGGGCTGAAGGGTTAAGAAGTTAATTCAAACCCAGTTACCTAAATTCTCTTTGTCCTCTTTTCTGGAGCTCCCAACTCAATTTTGACAGAGCCCCAGAAAAATTTTCTTCTCCCACAATAACATTTCCCATTTTCTGCCATTGGAGATGACTGCCACAGCACCTCCCCCAGCAGAAGGGAGCTGAGGACTCTCCTTGTGGGTACTTGCATCAACCTGTGTTAGATGCTTTTGCTGGATGTTCCGACAGTTCTTCCTGCTGCCAGGAGCAGGAAGAGCCCTGGCTCCTACCTTCCCAGTCAAGGGAATGGCGGTGCATGAGTGACTCAAGGCAAGCTAAAAAGCCTGGCTTTTCCCAGGAATTTGGGACAGCTGGCACTGAGAAATCTTGCAGATGTGGAAGAAAGCTTTTTACAGCTTCATCCACAATAAAATCAAGTGAAAGAGGAGACTTGCGTATTTGGGATAAAGTGGGGGGACACCCCCAGCCATTCCAAATCCAATATATGGAAATCTGACCCCTGTTATGCAGATGAGCTCCAGGAGCCCTCTGGCATTTTGCAGAGCAAGTATCAGTTGATGCCGGATGGAGACTCATTGTAAGTTGCACTTTTTTGGGGGGAGGGGGGAAGGGGCATTATTTTGTTTTAATGCTTCCAAATCTCTCAAGAGGAGAACAAAGAAAACTTGGTTTAGCCAAGTATTTTCCTCTTTCCATGTTTTCAGTATCCTAGTTTTGTACCCATCTACCCTTTCACTATACTCCTTTCCAAAACCAGACAAGCATCCCACATGGGAGTAGAGGCAGGCAGCCAAATTAACCCCATGCTTCTCCCAAGGCAAAATCTATGGAGGGATGAGAAAAGCTGTGAAATAGACTTGTTTTAACTTTAAGAAGTTGCTAGCCAGTAAAATATTAATATAAAAAGAAAACTTACAGAATTAAACAGTGTAAGTTTTCTGTCACAATAGCATCCTTGAAGCGATTGGGACTATTTTTCTCACTAGATTAAAAATATCTGCTTCCAATAAATTATTTTACAAGTAACGGCTTTAATAAATAGATTACATATTGCTTATTTTAAATTTTCTTGTTTCATATCATGGCATCAAGTAATCAATAAATGTTAAAAATCCAGATACATAATAGAAAAAAATCCTTTCACTTTAAAGTCAACATCTTTCAGCCATGTCTTTTACTTTCTGCTCAGTCCCCCCTTTCAGTAAGATTTAACCTCTTAAGGAAATTGTTCTAAAAGCAGTTAAAAATAATGATTAAATTATGGGATTTACATGAAAGAAATCCTCAGCCCGTTCATTTTTTTTAAATCATAGCAATTTGTTTTTTAAAAGGTGTTTGAAGTCCTTGAATCTACCTCTTGGCGCCATTAAAAGAGAGTAGTTTATAATCCCCTAATGTGCTTAAATAAAGCCTTCAATAGTTTAAATTGTTATTAAACATCTTTTGGGATTATAATTTTATGGCTTTTTTTGCTTGATTAGATGATGAACGTGAAGATCATCAAATACTCATCATATAACAAACCAATTACATTGTATAATCCCCAAAATGAGGTTTGAATCCCAACATTTTAAATTAAGATGGATTTAAAGGATGCAGAGTATTCACAATGAGTGAAAAAAAAACACTTGGAATGACACCCCACAAACTTCCTTCTTCTAGTTTTGAACAAAAAGGCATTTATACCAATTCCAAATTTATACCAATAATACCACTGCTGGGACAAAAGCCTAGGATGGGCTAAAGCAGAAACCCTGTTGCCACAATTAAATTTACACAGATTTAACTGTAAGCAAGACTGTTTTCTAACTCCTCTTCCCCCAAGCTTTTCCCTTAATTCACAATCCTTGCTGAAGATTACAGTGAGGAGATATGCTTGAAAAATTTGGGGGGAGAGATGAACCCTGAATGTGAAGTGATCCAAGTAAAAATTTAAAAAAAAAAAATTTAAGAAGTCTGAAAGGCCTGCAAAACATTGCTGGGCTGCAACACACCCTGGAATTATCCTTAGGGTGAGTTTCTGAAGTGAAGCGCCAGCACAGAACTGGTTTGCCCCAGTCCCTCCTCCAGCCCCTGCCATGGCATTTGATGCTCATCTGATACCACACCACAAGCATTTGATGCTCATCTGATACCACTCTTCTCAGTTTTGACTCAACTTTAATAGTTCTTCACCAAATTATTATCCTTCTTTATTTTTTTCTTTTAATCCAGATAGTAACAAGCTTCCATCTCAAATTTATAGCAAATCCTAAAAACAGATTTCATAAACATCCAAATTTGCCAGATGGAGTCATAAGCTACCACAAAAAATTTCAACAAGCTCCACAACTACATTTTGCCCAACTAACAGCCCACCTGAGCAGCTCTTCCAACCCAGGTGTTTAATCAAAATTAAATCAGAACAGTAAACAGTTAAAAAAATATCCTGCAAAGTCCTAAGTGTGAGTCTGGTCAGCACTTTTGCAGTTGTTTTAGCTGATTGTTTTTGTTATTATTCCAAGCAGGCAAAAAAAAAGGCAATTTGAACAAATTTGTCCCCTGCAAAGCTTCAGAGCACACTGCCTGCATCTGCAGAGGACAGTGCCTGCCTACCCTTTGGGCATATGTCAGCTCAGTTCTGCACATCCGTCAAAATACTGGGGGGAGGCTGGAGCCTGACACTGAGTGGGAACTCCTGCCCAAACACTTCAGCATCCAGAAAGAAAAAAATTAATTTCCTCCTAAGAGCAAAACGAGAACAAGGGGACAAACCTTCGGAAATGAAGCCCGTACACAGAGGAAGACTTAATGCTCTTGGAGATGGAATAACTGCATAGAAGGAATTAACCCACCCTATACACTTTTGAAAGATTGTATTTTAGGTCTTTCCAAACAATAATCATTAGTATGACAAACACAGCAATTACTGTCTATTTTACTTAATTCCATGCCACTGGAATTATGTATTGGATATGTATTAATATTACAATTGTGAAAAAACTTGCTTTTGAAAAGGAGGGCTCCCAACTAACACCCCAATTAGGAAGCACCAATGGTCAAGGGGATGCTGGATTTTGCACTTAACTTCTGCTCATTTCTTCCCTGTCATTTTTCAGGTGGCAAAGTGAAGGCAGGTTTGCCTGCCCCTGCCTAAAGCACTGGGGCAAAAGGGAGGTATCACCAGTCGTGACATATCCCGTTCCTGAAGAGAACCACCTCCTTGTCTTTCCTCACCTCCCACTTTAGGAAGGACCTTGTGTTCACCCTACAAAAGACCAAATCCACTAATAAATAAATGGGTAAACAAATAAATGAATGAATAAATAAATAAATAATAAACTGTGTGAGATCTCTAATTTCCTCAGAATGATCTCCTTCCTGCAGCAAGGACATCAGGTGGGGACACCACCATACCACTGTGCAGTGCTGTAAGAGCAGTCATTTAGCCCAGACGTCCTCAAAAATGAACTGGAGTTTTGATTCCTTCCGTCTTTTCCCCCACTACACCTCAGCTCTGACTGCAGCCATTATTTGGGCCCGGGTTTGTTTGGGGTTTTGTTCAGGCAGGACAGCACCTCAGGCAGACTGTAAACATGCTCTGTTGCTCTAGTGCTTGGAAGAGCCTACAATGTTCTCCAGACATGTTTTAATTTGAGGAAACTGTCCAAGATCCCACCTAGAGTCTGTCTCAAGGTCCTGACTTGAGAAGGTTGGACTGGATGAACCAATTCTGTTTTACTGAAATGATCAGGTAAGTCTGGATCTACCATGCTGCCAGGAGAGGATAAAGCTGCCCTGCAATAAAACTGCATGCTTCACATGGCTGGGCTGGATCTGCACAGGGGATTCTGGATTTTTAAAGTTTTAGCTCAGTGGTGCAAGGTAGAAAATACAGCATTGCCTAGATCCTGGGGGGAATGGTTCTTTCTGTATTTAAATCTTCCAGAAGAAGAGACCATCTTGTAAGCAGATGCCCAGATGTTGTCTCCTAGGGACTATTAGGAGCCCTGCAGCAAGCTCATCAGGCACTCTCCTCTTTTGAACACTATTACCACACAGGAGAAGAGTGAAAAGCCACTAAAACCCTGCACCTAACCCAGATGAAACAGTGAGGGGGTCTGTTTGGTCTGTTCTCTGGTCCTGAGATGAAGCATGAAATTAGCTACAGGGTCAGGTCAAGCTCATGTAATTAAATGCTCTACACAGGGTGGCTCCCACTGCAAGGGATTTTAATAGACACCCTGTAGCCTTTTGCCATATTCCCAGGAAGGAGTCCAGGCTAAGACCGTGCTGAAGACTGCTCAAACAGTTTGCCAGGATTGACCTTTGTGTTCCTGTGCTTTCCTGTGCTCAGGTTTGGGTGATGCTTTATTTACTAGCACAAACACAGCAATAGGCCACTTTTGGGAAAAAATATTTATACTACTTAATTTTCAATTCCTCACTGCGAACTACAGGAACTGACGTGCAGTTGTTCAGTGTTCCCTGGTGTGCCTTGTCCTGACTGCAGTGCTTCCAGGGCCTCCCCTCATTCCTGAAGCTAAATCAGGTGCATCAGGCTGGTGTGAGCACTGCTGCTGGCACAGCATCCATGGACTGTTTTTGGGGTGGATGTCCTTAACCTCACATCTACCTGAAGAGAGATGCCAGATGTCAACTCATCTTGGGTGAGGACCTACAAATGGGGAACCATCAACACCAAAGGGACCTCAGCCTTTGGAAGCGATGGCGCTGAACACACCAGACAGGGCTACAGATCTGGCAAAGCTGGGGCATGGCTGACATGGAGTCTGCCAGAGAGAGAGAGATTAACTTGGAGATGTCTGAGGCCCTCTCTGGCCTCAGAAGGGTAGGGCTCCAACATGAAGGTTCATTCATAGCAACCCAGGACCGCACAGGACAGGATTCCCTGCCTGATCCCCGTGCTGACAAGAGTCATGGCAGATATCTGGTTTCTTGGCTCAGCAGGGGGTGGAGGGGGTGATGTGCATGAGCGCTTCCTCCACTTTACAAGTATACCCTTGGCAGAGTTCCCACCAGGGCTGGGCAAGCTGGCCGGCTTCTAGTTTCATCCTGACCCTAACTACAGGCAGAGGAGAGAGTCATCTACCAGGGTTAGAGGCAAGAGCCCTTCTCCACTACCATCTGCACATACCCCAGCAACCCTTGCCTGACCCTTATCCTCCTGGCACAGAAAGCTCAAAGCCCAGATCCTCACGGTGGATAAAAACAGTGTCAGATCACCACAATTTGATGAAGAAGGAGAATGGCATTAGAAACACTTTCCTAAATGCTAATGCTAAAAGGTGTGGTACATAATAGAAAGCCTTGAAAGCAGCTCCAGCATCCAGCTTAACTCCACACACCTGTCCAAAGCTTTGATTTCTAATCCCAGGAATAAAAAAAAACCCATACAGGTAGTTGTGGTAACAGAAATAACTGTGCATACTCCCACCACTTCCTAACATTAAATACAGGGGTAACTTACACTCTGGGAATGAGAACGTCTCAAAGAAAAAAATTATGCTTTGCTATTAAACCAGATACATTCAGACCTTTCATCATGAAGCTTCTGATGATCTCTGACAAACATCTGAATAAGGTCTTTGTTTGCTTTTGGCTTTGTTTTTTAATCTCCCCAATTGTTTTCTGCAGTTCTCTGGAGCACAGAACCAGGGGCCAAATGCTGGTCGGTGCTCCAAATTAGAGATTCCCACAGCAGCTGAGGGGAGCTGCAAAGCAGGACAGGTCTGCAAGGTTATATTAATATGATCTTTAAGTAAAAATCCCATTTGGCAGTGATGTCCTGTTAACAACTGCATCTCAGACAAACAAACAAATCTAAAAACAACACACACACAAAGAAACCCCATACCATAAAAACATACGCTCTATGCTCTTCCCCTGGCATCTAGTAAATGAGGCAACAACAACAACTCTGCTCGGAAAAGTTCCTCTACTGCCTGGCAGCAACATCATACGTATTTTTTGCTTTCTATGACTACTACAACTATGACATTATCCATGTTTTATTTCGCATATGTGATCTAGAGTTCACTTACTGTTAGATGCTGGAACAGCCATGCCCTCATGATATTTGTGGCTACTTTGGGAAAGATGCCACGCTTTTTATGTCGCTTTTTGTCCTTATCTGGATCATCATCATCACCTGTGCTGGGGGAAGCTACACTGTTGTCCAAGCCGTCACCTGTAAATATAGTGAATCAAATTTTGACTTATGCTACCTTTATATACTTCAGCCGAAGCCTGGCTTTGGGTATAAACTGCATGAATATTTAAATGAGGTATAAATTCTTTAACACCATAATTCACCAGGGGTTGAGGGGATGGGGGAAGGGGGGGAGAGACATGGGGAGAGGGAGGGGCTCAGAAATGTGTTGGCCCCATTCTGGTTTTTCTTGAAGGACAGTGTGGCCATCTCTGCCATTGTAACCCAGAACAAAAAGTGCTTACAAATTATAAAAAAAAAATTGCAAGCATCCAGCTTGCAAAGGTGGAAATGCTGGCTCTTCTTCACACTAGGTCACTTCCCAAAGATTCATCCCAATCAGCTACTTTGGCTGAGCTGACAATTCGGAAAGTATCAATGGTGTTCCGGGATGGGGATCATGACATGTGTGAAGCTGGGTGCCTCATCCCACCCTGGGATGTGAAAAATGGGGTGAATGCAACTCTCTTGCAACATCATATTCTCTCCACAAATTCAGAGAAAAACAGATGATTGAGGCATTGCTTATGTTAAGTCTTTTACAGATGTTTGACTTCCCCTGATTCTTTGATGGGAGGTGGGTAGCTAACTGGCTCCCCGCTTCCCAGCCCCAGACAAAAGAAACTCAGAGTGGGATAAATAGGCACCAATTTGACATACACCATTAGGAATTAATACCCTGCTTTGTGCCAGTGTGCCATATATGTAATAGGTGTCTGCTTCTGTGAAACAAGCACTGATCCAGAATGAATTTCCTTAATGCAGAGAAGGCCTCAGACAGTTCTCATCACATTAGCAACATGTCTATGGGAGGATGCCACTGTGTAGCAGCCAGCTCGGGTCTGGGCTGATGGATTAGTGGCCAAAGGAAAACAAAAGTTGCAGCGCCTAGCAGTTTGCATACAGTTTGTGTTGCAAACACTGAAAACAGTTTACAAACAAGCCCACAGAGCAAGTAAGTCTTTGCACTGACTGCATGTGGACTGAAAAACATATCCTGCCTTCCAAGGACACTGTATTTGTAGCAACATGGAATTGTGATGTTATTAGGCAAGTGTTTTTTACACCCCGGGGCAAGAATGATGAAGAAAGTAATCTCACTTCAGCTGAATACAAACTATCTCCATTAGGGACAAAAGTAAAATATATTTTAAAACAAGGATGCAGACTGTCATAATTATGATTTGTTAAACAGCTTTCAGCACCAAAAAAAAAAAGCTATTATTAGTGCTATATTCTTAGCATGTTACTGACCGTGGCAAATTTATAATTGTCCTTATGACTTGGCCTGTGTCTTTAATGAAACTGTAACCTTGGGTAGTTACAGACAAACACAAGATTTTTATGAAGAAATTAGATATCCAACGAATTCTTTGAAAGGCCAGTATGTAAAAAAGGGCTTTTATACAGAGAAGCAATTCACCATATAAAATAATAATTCATAAAAGAAACATGAGCAAAGGAAACAACTCAACAGCATTTAAAATTCCACAGACTAATCTACTTTCTGTCTGTGAGGCAAACAAGGAAAAGAAAAGTATTACGCATTCATTGATTAAAAATGAAAAGCTTCTAACCTAATGACACTGCCTTTCACCACCTCCCTGCCATCGTCCACCCACCCTCTCCCCCCACCCCATTTTTTAAAAAATATACTCATTTCAAACCCCCTTCAGATTAATTTAACAGGCATTGCCTCATGCCTGACGGGAGGAGGACTCATTGATAATTTATGGAAATATCTACTATAATCCAAGGGAGATGACTTTTTTTCCAGCTTTGTGCATCAATAGATAATCAAGGCCTTCAAGCAGCCTTAGCTTCCCATTACCTCAGGCAAGAGAATTCCTGAAAGCATGCCTCCAGGGCACCTGAATTATAACCTCCATTAGGGGAGGAAAAGCTTTCTGCATTCCACCTATAACACTCCCCAGAACCTTTCCTGTTTATTTCTGCAGTATGAAAGCAGAAGCATTAGGAACAGGATTTTTTAAGTGAAGACTTATGTAGATACAATGGAGAAACCTTTCAAGCGCAAGCCAGATCACCTCCTTCAATCCCGGGCAGTGACCTATCCCAAATAAAAGGTTTCTGTTACATCATTAGCTCAAGCCAAAAACAGCCTTGGCTTAATGCACAGTTTGTTCTTCCTACTGTTTTTAGGCAAATACTGCTACTTTACTCCCATCTGGGAGGGAAATTACACTGCTGGGCTGTAATCTAAGACAAGATTTTCATTGGAAGCAAATGCTTTCAATCCAGTGTAAATACTGGTGTATGTTCAGAAAAGCCTAAAACAATAAACCCTGGCCTCGACCGACACAAGTTAGAGAAAGTGAAAAGCAGGGACAGGATAAGAAAGCGCCCAGCTATCCTCGGAGCAAATGCTTCAGTAGACTTCGGTAAATTGTTTAACCTCTTCCACTTTTTTTAAATGGAAAATTGATCCTGTAAAGACTGAAACCACAGAGAGAAGTCTAAATGGTCAATTGTGGATTTTAGTATTTCCATCTACTTTGCAACTCGATACACTCACCTCTGTGAGGTCTCCAGAGATTCCCCCCTCCCTTTCTTTTTTCCCCCCTCTTTTCCTCCTTTTAAAGATCACTAAACAAACTTGAAGCACCACTGACCAGCCACACGGTAGCAGCTATGAACTGCATTTGTAAAATGTCGGTGGCAACTCTGTTCCTGAAGTTGACTTCTGCTGCCAAATGAAGGCGAACTGAAAAGGTGGAAATAATCATAGAAATGATGCTAGTCCATAAACAAGCTTACAGCCTCATTAGTATAGCGGGAGGCTCCGCTGGGTGATTTATGCTTGTTTTGCTGATGCCATGAGGAAATGCCATAGGGCAACTTTAGCCAGCTGCTAATGGTTTCTGACAGCTTCTTAGCAACTAGTGCAAGCAACGCTGTGGCGTTTGCTAGTGACAGAAACCGAAAATGTCATATTATCTGCCCATGTGTCACGAAGTCCGTGTGGCAATTAACTAGTAGGCCAGTGACTGGGGGGCCACAGGCTCTTCAGAATGGCCCATGGCTATCTGGGGTCAAAGCGGGCGCACCGTTTGCCTTTATGCTGCACATATGCATGGGTGTGTGCATGATCCCCACCATGCTCCCTCTGTCCCGCTCACCGATCAGTTTGGTGCATGCAGATCCTTTGTCCATGGAGAAACTCCATCTCTCTTTCTCTTTAGGCATGGCATGACATTATCAGAGGAATTGCAAGTAATCTGTCTTGATATGATGGTTGGAAATGGCACTTTAATTGGCAATACCTGATTCCCTGGTTTTGAGTGCTGGATCCGAAGGTGCTAGCTGTTTTTCTGCTCACTCGCAAATTAGTCTAAAAGGATTTAAGATCACTGAAGCAGACTCGTTGCCTGTCAAATTGCTGGGAGCACAGCAACTCTGCACAGCAACTAGACGCTATTTAAAAAAAAAAAAACCAATGTGGAGCCTGTAAGGAGCAGAAGGAGAGCCCGGACTCAGCACGCTCGTTCCCTGGCGAGCAGAACCAGGCGCTATATGTCAAACTGTCAAACCTTTCAGCATGGCCGTTTGCCCTTTCAAATAATATTTAAGAATTGTTTTTACACAATTTTTTATAGGCCATGGTCTAGTGAAAGAGGCCAACCAACAAAGAAAGGAATTTGTACTACAATTCGTCCGTGGACGATTTCTTGCCAGACCTGGGCCAGTCCCCATGGAGCGAGGCAGGTGACCTGTGGCAGCACCCTGGCTGTTGGGGAGCTCCGATTTCAAACGCCCTCAACTCCAGCATCCCGGAGTCGCCTATTTAAGCACACCCAGGCATTTAGGCTGTGCTATCTTGTTCCTTTCAAGAAAGGATAAAGCAGCATTTATTGTATTCAGCCCTGCTGAATGGCTCAGACTGGCCATGCCAGCAGGGGCTCCTCTCACTGCGTCTCCCTCTCTGCTCTCATTGCCTCTTAAAACTTCCCTTCTCGTCCCACTCCCCCAAAAAATCAGGGGCAGAAGCAGCAAAGGGCAAAGTGACTTTACAGCAGCCCCTCGAGTCGGTAATGCTCTCTTTGTCCTGGGTGATATGTTATAAACTTTTGTTGACAAAATAGGTGCCTCTGGAGAGCAACTTGGCACAGGCACTTGTCTTCAGCAGCCATGGTCATCGCAGTTTACTGGTGATTCAAAGTCTCCCTCACTCCAGTCAATGTCAGACTGGAAAGTCTGGCAGTGTGGCACAGCTGGGCAACTTTCAGCCACTCCAGCTCCCAAATCCACTCTCAGACCTCAACCATCGAGGCTGCCCAGATATGACATAAATATTCCCAATCCCAAGTCGTGGAATTTTCTGAGAGGTTGGAAATTCAGATGCCCTAAAAACTCTGGCCCTTTGCTTGACTACAAAATCCATGCTTCTGAATGGAGCTCTTTAGACAAACATCCTCAAATGATTCTAAGTGACCAGAAAACTCAGTATCAAAGTTCCAAATTCAGCTTTACTAAAAGCACCTTCACCAGATGTAACAGGTTATTTCTCACTCCACGTAGCCCTGTCCTACTATCAAGTCTGCATTTAGAGTACAAGTATTTTTTATATCAAAGAAAACCAGACTATTCTAAAAAGGCTGCTTCCCACACCTCTGGCAGGAGATGTGAGAGAGCTTTTGGGGCCTACTAATCCATTTTCGGGGAGGGGGTAAGAGCAGCACATTGGCTTTGCTGAGGTACACCAAACAATATGATTAACACTTCCAGCTTATACAGTCCAGTTCTAGATAGGCATCTAAGTCCACTGCTTCAAGGAGTTCACAGGAGAAAATGTGAAAGATGTGCACCCAGAAGCCCTAGGAAAGGCCTGGAGCAACTTTTAAGTGGACTGACTAAAAGCTACTTATGTTCAACTTATTTGTATGTGTCCAAATGTCTCCTGCTAAAAACAGTTTCTACCTCCTAGAAGAACTTCACAGTTTGCATTTACTTTCTTATTTCATGAGTTAATATAACTTAAATATACACAGTGTTTGGACAAAAACTGTTGACTTCTGTACTAGATTTATAATGTGTTCAGTGCTATTAACGGAAACACCTAACATGATGGCCCAAAGTTCATTATTTTTTCAGTAGTGTCTTTTTTTTTTAATTCTATCATAATTTTTTTTACAAGCATTTAGATACAAGTTCATCAAATTCCTTCTTCTGCTAGCATGAGAAATCCTAAATTGCCTAAGCCAAATATTTAATTGTTCACTATCCATCCACTGCTCTGTTGGTTCCTTTCTCTTTTAACTACTCCAAGATTTAGTAACCTTTCCAGGTAGCTTGAAAGGAAGATTCATTAGCTTTAAGCAACATAACGTACTAGACAAATTTTAAGTGGCAAAATTGTTTTCCTTAACCTTTCTTCTGTGTCATATGCCAATTTAGAGTAACTACTGTAATTTCCACAGCTTTACCTATGTTATCCCTTACAGAAACAAAACTCCAGTTTTCTGGATACCCACACATTCACCATGACGACTTTTTGTGGAACAAAGCCAGGCTTATGTGTGAAATTTTCCTATAAGGTACAAAATTACAAATTCTCAAAAAGCAGATCCACAGAGGCAACAAGCTTTTCTGTGAAGCGAGAGAGGGAATCTGCTACAATCTACTGTTCACAGGAAGTAGAACAAGGATCATAATTTCAGACCACCTGCTTTGAATGGTCTTGGGCAATCAAAGAATGTGGAAATTTCTTTATATGTATGTATTTTTCAATTTGTTTCTGACACAACCAGCTCCAACTTGGCCCAGGAATGTGGTGAGCAAAAGTCACACCCAAATGACTCTTACGTGAGTCAGTGCAGCTATTATTTGTGTCCACAAATACTGAAGAACAAGTTCACTACTCAGAAAGTAGCATTCCTCCTTAGAGCAAGGTGGTTAAGGAGGCAAGCTGAGCAGCACAGGGCTCAGTGCTCAGGTATGCCAGGGAAGAGCTGGAAGGCACTGACACAGTCTGTGGCTATGTGCCCAGCTGCTAAACCAAGCTGTACCTATCCATTGAGGAGAAATAGAAGTTTTAACATTAAAAGGCCATTAAGTTTGGAAGATTTCCCCAAAACACATTATTTTAAAATTTAAACACACATGCATCTATTGCATATGTAACATTAATCCAATGTTAATGGGTCTCAATCTGCCATAGCCTAAGTAAGGCACACAAGCTGAGAATGGGACTACCAGCAAAAAGGTACTTCAGGAAACATAAAGTAACCATGCAATTTCTTTATTGGGAAAAGCATTTTCTACTATTTTGGATCCATGGTTAGTCAGATGTGAGGAAGCACCCACTCCTGGAGCTCCTGAGGTCAATGGCAATCATCTCAGCACACTGAATGGCCTAAAGAACACCCCAAAAATAATTTACAATGATGATGTAGCTCTGCTGGCAAATTTGAAAAGTGGTGGTGATGAGGGACTTTTTTTTTTACATATTCCTTAAAGAGAAAGCCTTCTCAAATATACTTAATAAAAAGTTAATGAGGAACAAGAAGGTTGAAAATGAGCGTTAGCAAGGAACAAATACCACGTGTCTGGGTGTGCACACATCTCTTAAGGAGATGCAGTAAATGTTTCATGCAAGGATTCAGACCATGACATAAACGGTGGCAAGTTGTCAGTCACAGATAGTATCCGTATTTACAAGATACTAACAAGGACAACAGTTGCAAAAGTATCCTACACAAATATTCATAGAGAGCATAACCTGGACAAGTATAAATTAACACTCTGGCATTTCACAAACTTTCCGAGTTTTTTCTTGAATCATTATACTTTTGTTCTTCAGAGACAGAAGCACCCTTTTCTAGCAACCTAACCATCTTTTTTTGACTTGAATTCCCTTCAGGCAAGCAACTAGAAAATTAGCTGTCTATGCAAAGAGTAAAAACATCATTGATGAATAGTGGGGGAAAATTCCCAGATTTTACTTATTTTCATTTCTTTGGCCACTTTTTATAGCTGAAATGACGGAAACCTCTTCTCTTGCACCAGGTAGCACTTCTTAATGAGGTTCAGAAAACTACACTATTATAGGTAAGTTGTGTGATATTTCTGGCGCTGTGTATTGCTGAGTGGAATACTAAAAAGAAAGCAATTCATTGTATAGGAAGCAAACAACCTGCTGCTGCCAGCAACAAAAGTTTACTTTGAGCAGTTGGAAGCAAATACCCTACAGAAAAGTATCTGGTTAAACAGAAAAACATCCTGCTTTAACTAAAAATGGTAAAAAGCTTAAAAAGTTGTTTGGTTTTCTTTTTTCCCTAACCTAAAAGACACCATGATGACTCTACAACTTCTTGGGAAAAGCTGTTTTTCAGTCATCCTCTCTTTTGCTCAAATACAGGTCTTTGTTATGAAACCTATTCTCTCCAACCTCATCAGGAGAGCTAGTCCCACCAGTTGCATTCTCCATGGAAAGTCAACTACATATGACTGAGACACAGGCAAATCCACCACTGGATTACATCAGACTTCCCTGTAAAGCAGGAGCACAAGAAGCAGCAGAAGCACAGGACTGCTTCGCCATAGGGGAAATATGCTCAACCAATGCCCCAAACGGCCATGAGGTCAACCTCTGTAAATCTCTATAGCTCCTTAATAACTGGCTCTATCTTTGTGTTTATCCAGCTCCTAAGACACTTGACTCTTGGACTGAGCACAAGCAGCTCTAAGAGGCTCAAAGCAAAGATCAGAAGCATATTGCGTATAAACTAAGGGACACATTATCTGTAGAAACAGCTTATTATGTGGAGCATTTAAGTAGCCTTCCTTCCCTAAACATGGCTAAATTGCCTTGGACCCTGCCTACACGCCTGCTCCAGAGGAGAAGATGCTGTAGATTTCCAGTTTTACAACAGAAAATATGTGCCAGAACCTTGACACTGTCCAAATAATTCAAAATGAGGTTATTCTATTGAAAATAGTTAAAAAAAAAAAAAAAAGTGGGGCAAGACAAACGAAAATACTTGGGATTGTTGAACCAAATGAAAGCATTTTACTTTGGGCCAATTCAAGACCAGTCAGTGCTGGCCCAAGCTGCAGTTTGCACAGCAGGAACTATAGTTCGGACACTGTTCTCCCCAAATCCTCTTTTGCAGAGCTGCATCCCCTATGCCACCAGAGTTATCCTCATGATAACAGGAGAGAGTTAGTCTAGCTGCAGCTCAGGCAAGTCAGGATTCGTGACCTACCAAACCCACACGAGATATTTCCCACTGGGAAGTTGCTGTGTGGTTTGCATCAAGTAAAAAAGGTCTTGCAGATACGCAATGTATTTTCTTCTACTGCCATTCATTTTAAAGTAGCATCAAAGCCAAAAAATTTTCCCTGTCCCTAGTCCATTAGTTACATCATCTGACAATAAAAATCCAGACACAAATGAAAGAAGACTAACACTGAACTTCACTTTGCATGCCATAGCTGCATCACATACTCTATTTCCCCACACACAGTGACATATATCATCACTTTGCAACTGCAAAATGTACATCTAAAAGTGATAAGAATAAAATGCCCCCATCTCATCTACCTTTTCTCTTTTGACAGTAACATCTCCACTGCCATTGTTAAAAACCAACCATCATGTCATACAAGCATATAAAGATCCATTTACTCCAGCAAATCACAGCCACTGAACCCTCCAGACTGGGCAGCTTGTGAAAAAACATCTGGCTTTAAACTCATGACACAAATTCATTATTTCCTCTTACTTAAAGCAAGAGGAAGATTTTGATTTGCTACTGAGTATTAATCCAAAAACCTTTGTGAAGCAACCTGGTAACTCCCACTGCATGATCCTGTATCTCACAGCTACAGAAAGGAGGGCTGAGAAGAGGGTTGGCCATGTCCACCCAGAAGAACCACTTCCACAAGCTTGTCTTTGAGGTCCAGCTACCTGCTGGCCTAAACTACTGGGCAGAGAGGGTCAAAACATCAGGGACTTGCTAATCTTGCAGTGCCTGGGCTTCATATGAATGAGGAAAGAGTTGGATCCAAAATAATTATACTCCTGTTTTCTAAGGAAGTATAAAAAACATTTGCAATCATAAACGGAATGGATGGCATTTGGACAGCACCATGAATTTCCTCCCCTCATCCTGTCCTAGCACTGTCTGTGATGCTCAGAAGCAGCCTGCTTTGTCCCCCAAAGACAAAACCTTATGTTATCATGCATGTAATCAACTCAGGAAAAACACCTGAATTATAAAATATGCATCCCTCTGTCAGACCTTTCAAGGGAAGGGCATACACAGAATTAATGTTTTCCCTACTGCTCCTTGCTATCCAGCATCCTAACTCCACTGCCCTTGTTCTTCCAGCAAAAGGTGGTTGCTCTGGAGTATCTGTGACAAGAGTGGGAGGCTGCTCCTCAGGAAGGGGGTGAGGAGCCAAAAGGAGTAAATTTCACAGAGCCAAGCTTACATAAAATTTTATTCCACTCAGCTGTTCCTCTCCCAGCATAAAAGGCAAATCTGCTCTGATGAGGTGGCACTTCAGAAAGGCACAATATGAAAAAGCAATCCTCAAGTCAGGCTTTAGCGTGAAGGCATGGTTACATGGGTCTGATGGCCAGCAAACATGCACACTGTTGCCACTCACATAGCTCCTGCTGCTCTCTGCTCTGCCCAGATTCTGTGGCTCTACAGGATGAGAGGGATCAAGCAATGACCATTGTGGTGATCAGGCCATTAATTCTTCTTCTGCTGCACTTTCTCCCCAAATATTCCTTAGGTATGGCAAGGTGGGGTGGCACTGAGGGGCAGGTCAGGATACAACCTCTGCATACCCAGGTGGCTGGTGTGAACCCAGCCCCAACAGCAGAGCCTGAAAATTCAGAGGGTTCAGAGAGCCCTTCAGAGAAATAACAGTGATGGGGAGGTGGTCTTGACCCTGCTCCTTGTGGTTGGCCACTGGCCACCAGGCTCATGTCCTGAGGTGCCCTGATGGTCCCCGCCTAGGGCCATGCAGGCAGTGACAGTCCTGTCAGGCACTTCAGTCCTACTAAGTCAGCACGTCCCCTTAGGCTCCAACTTAATGTATTCATGCTACTGCTATGTTTTTGGCTTCCTACGACTTTCTATCACAGCTTCTGGTGTTTTGATGTATGATTTACAGTGCAGTTACAGTTTAAGGTGTGGGTTTTTCCCAAATTAAAACAAACAAAAAACAAATCCAAATGCAAATCATCCAGGAACAAACAGATGCCAGAGTCCAAAACACACAATAAAGGTGAAAGAAAAGTCAAATCAATGCTGGACACTTAAAAACTTCCCCAGAATATCACCTACAGGTGCATGTTCACCTTATTTTTACCTCTTTCATCTTCCATCACTACATATTCCTAGCTGTTACCTGCCTAGAATTACCTCGAATAGGCAAACTGATAGGAGGAAAGGGACAAACTTCTGGTGTACTCCAGAATCTGATTATTATTTATGTCACTACATCTCATGGCATCAAAGTTCCAGCTGTGAGAGTGATGAAGGATAGGAAGGAGTTAACTCAGCCATTTCCAGCTCATCTTGCTTTGACTCTGTAAGTGTTTAACCAAAATCCCACAGAAATCTCAAAGCAAAGCTGGGTCCTAGCAAAAAGCCATCCATGTCTTAAGAAAAAAATAAACAAAATGTATACATCCTTCAAAAAGCAAGCCAAAATTATTCCTGGTTTCTTTTTTGACTCACAGCATTTGTCATTATCACTAAGAGCAACAGCGGTAGAAATGTGTAGAAAGCAAAACCTGACTTCTTTCAGTAATTTGATGTACTTTAAATGACATGAACGAGCAACCAAGGAAGCTAAAGAAAACCTCAGGTTCTAGCAGGCTGAAACCACAGGCATCAGCTTCCCCATGGCAGGTGTAGACCACCAGGAAGAATAATCTCACTTTTCTGATGAAACAACTGCATCCTTGTTGAAAGGGCTGAGGACCTTGTCTCACCCCTTCCACCCACCAGTGATGGAAGAGGACTCTCACCTGCCCAGCTCACCACCCCATCTGTCTCCTCCTGAGGCAGCCTTGCAATGCCTACAAAATCACCAGCTTCACCTTCAAAACTGCCAAATACCCTGTTCAGATGGTACTCTCAGCTGAGGCTAACAAGGAATATATTTCTGCTTTGTACCCCATCTTTTTCACCTCAACTTTCAGGATGTGTGATGTGCAAGGACACACCACACACATGCAGAAGCCAACGCTGCACCGGGTCAAACACCAGCAATGTCCCCATGTCCTTCCTGTTCATGCAGATATGAAGGAAGGTTTTATGGGCATCAGTTGCCTCATAAGGGAAAAGACAGACTTTTCTAAGCATCCTGTAAATGCCAGGAAAAGAGAAGAATGGAAAGGAAATGAAAGGAGCAACCTGGAAAGGAGAACGGAAAAGCAGGAGACCTTGGCTCCAGGGAGAGAGTTGACCACAGTTTTAGCCTTGCCTTCATCTATAGAAGATGTTTGCTTTCATTAATCTCGGAAAAAATGTGGTGCGTGAGCTAAGTCAGCCCCTGGGCAGATTTAACTTGGGTGACCTGAACTTACTCTGCAGATCACCATAGGTCTCTCTGACCTTGGCAGTGACACAAGGATCATATTTTCTTGTGGATGAATTACTCTGGAATAATTCTGCCAATGTATTAGGCATAAATAGCCTTTTATTTAGGACTGCGAAAATACATTCTCTCTTTCTGCCTCTCATCTTTCCAAACAAAATCTATTTATTGGAATAAGGAAAACCCCACCCTTCATTAAGGTCTGGGTACACATCTCAAGGGCCAGACAGAAGCTTGGCTGCTTCATGCTCATGGCAACATGTTTTCAGACATTGCCTTCAGCAAGATGCATTTCGGAGTTAACTGGTAAGATTTGTTGCTTTTAATTGGAGTGGTCAGCCTGCACATTTGCAGATGAATATACAAATACTTTCAGACACGAAAGAGGTGGTAAATTTAGGTCAACAGTGGGAATGTTCAGCTTCAATCGCCAAAACAGAAAACACAATCCTCAACATACATCTACAAGCTAGTGAAGAGCATCTCTGTGAAAACCAGGCAAGCTGCACTGAGATAAGCAAAAAATCCCCCAACACCCACATCCCAGCCTTGCAGAAAATTGACCAATTTGGAAGGAACAGGTAAACAGTGTGTTCTTGGACAAGAGTCAACACAGTTTGGATGATGCAGACCTTTCCGTTCAAGAGTCGCACTGGTTTTTGCGTCTGGTCACTTGAGGTCATACCACAGAGCTCTGAGGCTCTGCAGAAGCTCTGCATGCTTCCTCCCCATAACGGAGGTGGCTAAAGTGGTTATTAAAATCAGTTGTTATTCTGATGCCACCTGAGTCTTAATTGCTGAAAAAATGGGGACTATAACCACAGAAAGGGCTTTCTGACGCAGGCTAAGGAAGTATCAGTTTTTGAGGTCAGAATAACATCCCTTAAAAATATGAATCAGAGTGGTTCTTTCATACTGCAATTTGATAAAAGCAGGCAAAACATTAGCAGACTATTTTGATGAAGGTCAGGACAGCTTTGTAATATATATATGTTAGAGATGTGTTTAGATGTGTGTAAAAAGGGAAGAAAATACTTGAAAACCTGTATTCAAATTATCCTGGAGCAGTCAAATAAATCCTAGTAAATACTATTTCCCACTTCCACTCTGAATGAGTCTCTTCTAATAAACTCATTGCATGTTGAGCAAACACAATTTTCCAACTGTGTGTTAGCTGCTTTCTTCCTCCATACACAGCTTTTGCTGTACGGATGATGTCTTAGGACATGCAGGCAAGTGTCTCAGCCTTAAGACTGGGTCACCAAGGCTTGTCAGGCAGAAAAGCAAGTCTCTAGTTATGGATCTGCACTCTTTTCCATCGCAATTCTGGAACAATACTCACTGATGCCAAAACAGGTGATTCTCTTCAGACTGGAAAAGGCTTTCACAAATACCGGCGAATCATCTGAGCAGTTGCCAACAATGTCAGCCTCTGAGCCATTGCTAATCATGATGCTGGTTTCTATGCAAAGCAACTCTGAATTTTGTAATTTTAAATGCCTGACCAGCTGCACCTGCAATTCATGGCTGAGGCAGATGAGGAGACAGATTTTTATCTATAATCATGGGTTGAAATTCAAAGTTCAGCTGAAAAGCATTCTCACCTATACTTAACAGTTTCTGTGGAAAATACTTTGACATAAGCACCATATTTGCAATGAATATGATCTCAGCAGTGACCTGAACAAGGACATATTGACCTGGAGAGGGCAATTGCCTGTAAGATCACGGGGAAGCTATCTCTTATGCTCACCCCTTACCAGCCCAGGAGACTTCATGCATATTCAAAGTTGCACATGAGCCTCACTGAAAAGCATGAAAGGAGAGGCTCAAGATGGCAGGTGCCATACACATCCAAAGATTACATGAGTTGTAAAGAAGGATGTCAAAATCTCAGAGCAGTCAACAAACATGCTGGAAAGCTCAACTTTCAAAGGCACTGCAAGTATCTGTGCTGGCTATGACTCCTGCAGAGCAAGCAGAACAGCTCACAAAAAAACCTCTGCCAGGACAATCCTGGAAACACCTCACTTAGCTCCCTTCCTCAGGTTTACCCTGGAGAGCCATCCCCCAAGATCCCAGATAAGGCATGCTGACAAGGTGCTGAATGAAAGCCCACACTGTTGCTGCCAGTAACCCACCCTCCCTCCACGCCTGCAAACTTCCAGCACCATCCTTAGGCTTTGTATTCGCAACGTCCCAAGGAAGCAAGCCCCAAATTTCATGTTTCTGGGGCATAGTGGAGACACTGCACAATTCAGAGAGATTTTTCAGGACAGCATCCAAAGTGGACTTCAAAATGGAAATAAGAGTTCAATATTCTACATAAAAATTATTAACCCCTTACCTCTCCACCTCATGTGCTAGTCAGGATTGCTACAAATATGACTACAAAAATGAAGTAGAAAAATCAGCCATTTTGAACGCATGTTAGTACACTTAAATGTACCAGTTTACATCTTGTTAGTTTGTATGGATGCTGGAAAGCTCCAGCAGAGAATTTCTTCAGCTCTCTGCAGCATTTTTGTGAGGGTTCTGTCTTTCCCATGCTGATTACTTTGACCAAGGTTACAGTATTGTAAACTTCTTGCACCTGTGGGTTGTTTTGCAGTATTGTTGTGGCTTTGACCAGAAAAACACTCAGAGATGGGTGTCTTAGAACTTGACCAATCCCCTTAGGGGGTGGATGGCAAAACCAATCACCTTATGCCACTTAATACGCTTTGAGAACTAACGTATAAAAGTCTTCTGAGAATTCATTTAACTACTGCTTCCACTTGACCCTGGGCCTGGTCTTCATGTTGTTTCTCTACTTGGCCGCAGTGAGAACAGCGACAAGTTTGGAGTAGAGGTAGATTAAACTCTGATTTTATATTTAAAAGCAGAGAGAAACTCTGACAGATGCAGTGCCAGCTGCCAAAAGGACCCTGTGCCCAAACAACACAACAAAGCTAAATACGGCCATTCCTACCACCTCAGCTCAGCAACAGGTTTTGCTTCAAGGCTTCCCTCCTGGAGCCTCTCGTTTCATGCAAGACCTCAAGGATGTTTAGTTGGAGGTTGAGCAAAGCACTGCTACACAGTTTCACAAGCCCCATTCATCATGTTTTATATTTAAGTCCTCAGCTCCCACAGTCACATGAGAACCTTCAATCAAAACCACCTATGCACTAATAAAGCAAGCAACCTCTTGATGTTAGGGAATGCTGGAATCCTGGCTTCTTGACAGCTAGACATGGGAATACAGACACTAACCCCCACAAATAATATTAAAAAACTTTTTAAAATGTGTATAACTATTTTTTTAATGAATGCTAAGAATTTTGAACACTTCAGTTACCCGTGCAGGTCTGCAAATGTAACAAGTGTCATGAGATGCTCAGGCCACTGTGCTCAGGAGCTGCAGAGGACACATACAATGTCTGAGCCCACTCCTCTAATCTTCAGCAGTACAAGACACTTTATTCTGCTTCTCCACACAGAGCAGACATTTCCTTCATAAAGGGATGCCATCATCCCTCCTCACTCTAAGCATTTAAGTCAGACTGCCAAGCTAAGCGTCTGAGCAAGGTGATTAGTCCTCCCTGAGTCCTTTCACAGGCAACGGAGAGAAAGAAACTCTCCAGAGGGAAATTCAGGACTGAGATGACTACAAGAATATGTGCACTATTAGCTTTGAATACTGCACAGAACAGTAAAAACTTACAAGCAGCAATTCTGTAGTAAGGAAACTATGGCTAATGAAGACTGAATATACCCATCTCTGTTTCTAAGCAAGATCTGGACTTCAGGGCTCCTTCTAAAATTACCCAGGATGGAAAAGCTGAATTTAGCTCCCATCCATCACCTTATCACAAGAATACAACCTCATGCTTCCTGCCACAGAGAATCTGGGAAAATGCAAAATTCTACCTCTTATCACCAAATCATAATTAATTTCTTCTTCCTATTTTGCCTTACTTGAGAAAGGAAAAAAAAAATGCCTTTCTTGATAGATAACTAAATTTATGTCTTACCAAACTGAATGCAAATGCAAGAAACAGGAAGTTTTTACTTGGAAACTGGAATTTCAAGCACTCAGTGGCAAACAATGAAGCAGAGAGATAAAGATGCAATGGCAATGGTGGGGGACAGACCTGTCAAGCTTCCTGACCACACTGACTCAAGAGCATGTGTCCTACCATGATACAGACTGGCCACACCACTTGCTTTTATTTTGGTAATTGGTATTCGTTCCTGTGAAAACCCCTATAAAAACAAGTCAGAAGACCAGACAATAGTAGACTCACCATCTCTTACAGCCAGATCTTTTACTTAACACTTTAGCAAAAGATGTAATCACCAGATCTCTGTCCACTTATACAATTCTCTCTGCAGTGATGAGGATTGTATTACACTCTCCAGCACCTGCCAGATCAGAGCATCCAGTCCTCCCCATCACTTCAAGAGATTGAACTGATACTTGAAAGCACATTTGCTATAATCTACTCCAGCCCTTTGGAAATGACATTACACAGATACAGGGGCAGGCAAATATTGCCACTCTTTTATTATTCCTGATGTTCCCTGGCTTGTAATATCTGAGAAGTTCCCAGGTCAATGGGATTATTTTATCTTCCTTCCCCTTCCTTTATCTCTTCCCTCACCCCACAGGTATCCATGTCCAAATGGGACACTTCGGCAGGGGGTTTGCTTGACCCAGGTCACTCTAAGGTCAAGCTTTTCACCACTTGCTAATGCAAAGCTTCCCCCCAGCCCCTGCAACCCTGGGGGTCCGGGCACCCCTCCCCACACAGCCCTCTCCTGGCCACGGGTGCAGATGGAGAAGGCAAATGCTCCTCAGTGAACTTACAGAAGCAAAATCCTACCCATATGGAAACCAGAACACATTTTGTGTTTTTAAATCAACAAAGCAAAGGGAAAAGCTCATGAAAAATCAGCTCATCAGCGGCTTTATTCCTGTACCAAACTTGAAAGATGGGAGGCTTAACCAGTTAGGAGCAACTCAGACTGTATTTTTGCCTACCAGAACAAAGTTCGATTTTTATTTAGATTGATTTTAAGATTTACATGCAAGAAATGGATACAATTTGATCAAATATATACTAAAACAAATTGTTGACTCCCATGAAAGCCAATAAACCCAAAACAAATCTCACAGATCTCATCTACCAGCATTTGAGATTTGTTTTATTTCATTATTTTGTATACATTTATGGAGCAGAAATTTGCTTAACTCTGTTCCACTTTTCTTTTACTGAAACAATAAGACTCTCTGCAGAATATTTTCAACTTGAATATTATCACCAGGATAGCATATGGCAAACTAGCAGCAGGCAGTTTATCTTCATCCTCTTTGTAAGCTAAAATTAGCACAATGCTTTTGCAACAGCATATGATGTATTCAGACCAGTACGATATACCTAATACAACTTCAGATCCATCCCTGGCTAACCTCCAATATCCAAGTAAATTGATTGCTAATTTTAACTGAGTATTAATGTGTTTAGTATCAAGTTGGCATTTATCAACTTGAGAGGCACTTTTAAGTTGAATACTGTCATTTCACATACACCAACTGCAACTGTAAATAAAATTTGTATATTGGTAACACATAGAATTTCAATTCCTCTGTATGAAGAAATTCTAATTTATATTAACACATTATGTATGGAAAGCCATGCTGTAAAATTGCATAAAATGCATATTCTGCTTTTCAGTGATGCAATATAATTAATGGTGGTGAAGAGCTGATATACCCATGTCAGGACTAACATGCTCCTCCTGCAGACTGTTAGCTGGTTACTTTATTAGGATTAAATTCAACCAAGTCACCAACATCCTTTGGATTAAATTAAACCAAGTCATCACTTTACATTTCTTGGTGAGGTGGCTATGCCAGCCCTCTCTGCTCTTCAACCTGGTAAATTATGGCCACCTCAGGAGTTTTTCAGCTGGATTAAATATGTGGTTGGACACTAATGTTAGCACTGCTTCCTAATTTGTTTCTTGCAGCTGTAACACCAAGGAACTTAGCACAATGGTCCTTGTAAAGGAAATTTGAAAGGTTCTAAAAGGTTCTAGAAATGCCCTGAGCTTCACAAGAGTGGTTATTTTACCACGTTTCTTGCCAGGTTGACAGAATAAAAATGTGTAGTAGTGGGAAGTAGTCACATCCAAGCACATATGTGAACAAACACACACACAAACAATAAATATTTATAGACTGACATTCAAAGACTTTGTGGCTCAGCCTGCTCACCAATAGAACATCCCTCTGCTTTCCCACAGCCCATCACAGAACTACAACACAAAACCATACCAAGTCTGTCCAATAGTTATACTAAATTAACATCTCCACTATTCTTGCTTTTACACAGAATTTGCGTGGACTTAGGGTAGACAGATACCAAAAAAAGAAAACGGGCAGAATCCTGCACAAAAGCCTCTCCTGGGGCATTCTCATTGCCACAGGCAGGATGAGGGGACAGGAGAGGATAAACATATGTTTTACTAAGCAGGGAAGGGAGGGGAAGTACTGTACGGACATTTCAACTCCACTTGTCTCTTTCCTCCTTGCTGCAATTTGCTTGCATCTTATCCCCTGCTCTTTAGCAAGAGGCTGCTACACTGACATTATAGTGCCCTGAAACCTTAACCCCATTTTAAACTACACTCTACGTCGAGCCGTTAATGCTGACCTCATTCCCTCTTTCCCCCGCTTTAGGAAGGCAGTCAATGCAGCACATGTGCTATAATCCAGGGCCCCAAGCAGGAACTCCACTGTGGGGTTTCTCCCTCAGTGCTGTGCCAGGGAGGGAGAAAGGGAGGAGATTCTCTTGGCACAGCAATGAGACCAACAAAAGACTCTCCATTCTACAAGCCTTGCTTCCATGACCTTCACTTGCTGACCAGAGAAAGCTAAGATATGCCTTCTTTGAGGTCCATCGGGACACTACAGACTCCAGAATATATTTAGCATGCATCCATGTGACACTGCTATTCAGAGCACTGAGGAAGATTTAAGAATAAGTTAGGGTATGTCTGCCACCATCAGGTCTTTTCCAAAGGCATAAGTAGTGTCTCCTAGTAGGTCTTCTCCTGTCCTTCTGAAAAAGATGTACTTACAACCTGTGGATAACACACAGTAATGGGGTTGCAAGGGCCATCTCTCACCCATGGCACAGATTCAGCCCCAGGAAAACCAAGGACTATGGGACAAGTAGTTGAAAAGGCTGTCCCCACTGTACTTTTATTTATTTATATGCTGTTTCTTCTTTCCCATACTTTCACATTACACTTCATCAAAGANTATAAATATATAAAGGTAATCCATGGCTCTTAGATGCCAGAGGTACTGCCTGGCGATGAGGAAGTTCCCAAGACACAGAGGGAGGCAGGGTGGCAGTGCCTATACTGATGTGACACTGCTCCCACTGCTCATCACAGGCCCAGCCACGCACTCCCAATTCTTTTGCTGTCTTCCAGGCCTGAGTAGCAAAAGTTCAAGGACGTCAAACCAAAGGCTACATGGAGGAGGTATCAGGACTAAAAAGCCAAAGCAGAAAGGTGGCAGATTTTACCAACAGCACCCTCATTCAAAGATCTGCCAGAGCAGTGTCAGGCATTTGCTTAGTCACAGCCCTACGATCCCACCCCAGCTTGGGTAGAAGGGACATCAGGCATCTCCCTCTGGTATTTCTCATGTCACCAACTAGTGGGTCACCAGGCCAGTGAGAAGTGGTCCCTAATGAATTATAGGATGACAGGTGGCTCTGACGTCACCACTGCTGCAAGCTGCAGAGGCTGCTCTGATTGCCCAGAGAAAGTCCCCATCTCATTCATGAATTTAAAATTGGAAGAAAAAAAAAACAAAAACAGAACAGTAATAATAAAAGCCCATGTGCATAAACGTACTTAGAAAAAATTATGTCAGCATCTTACAGCGCTGATCCTATTAATTAATCCCTTGAAGAATGGCCCCTCGCCCACAAACACATAATGTAATGCCAGCTTAATCTTACCTAAAAAAAATTACAATGCAATAAGATTACTAGTCTGACTAACCGTTACAGCACTGCTTAATCCTGCATTTCAGTGCTTTAACAAGCTCCTACAATACTGTACAGAGTTTATCAGAGCAGCTGTCGAGACAAGAAGGACTTATGTTTTAAAGAATATAATTCCACTGTCTTTTGTGCTTTTTATGTATAATGTTTATACAGTGACTTTCATCCTGAATGATCTCTAAGCCTATTGCCTGCTCCTCTTTCCACTGAAGTCTTCCTTTCATGTTTCATATTAGAGTAGGATTAGAAAAAACTATATATATATGGGGAGGGGGGTTATAGCAGGAAAATTTGTTGGGACCGGAGCTCATCCATCCCTCACATTCCCCAAAAACAGCTGGGAGGGGCGCCACCAAATCAGCCCCCTCCTACCAAAAACTTGCAAAGCACCCCATGTGGGACGTTGCCTAAAGAAGTGGGTGCAAATTTGACCTATGAAAGTATCATCTCTCCATCCCTGCAATAACTTTGCCTTCATCCCCAGGCTGTCCTCCCACGAGCACAGCCCCACTCCAACAATATCCACACCCAGCCACACATTTCCCAGTCTTTGCCAGTTATAGACATATTAAGCTTCCCCTGGAATAGGAGAAGAAAGCTCTGCTCCCTCCCTGTAATTATCAAATCAGCGCAAAAATAAGGAAGAATTGAGAATCCTCATTATAGCACATCATAAAACACAGCGAGGTCTCGTGCTCACTGTCTGTTATTGGCACAGTCTGCCAACAAAACTTTACAAAGAGCACAGGAATTTATGTTTGCAGAGATATTAAAGTCATAAAAGGGGAAATTTGTATTTTATTTTCCCACAGTCTAAATGAAGGTGAACCAAGCAAATTTGGCAAAGAGTACTAGTCAGATGCCATTTCCCACAGCAGTGTGGTATTTTCCTCTGGGAATAAAACATTTTCCTTCAACTACTGTTTATAACTCTTATCAGTTCAACAGCAATAGAGCCATCAAGTCCAATATCTTGTGGAAAAAAGTCAAGGTCAACAAGTACTTGCATTTTCGTTTATCTTTAGCTGCAATTGCTACTGACATTCAATTGGGTAATAAACATGAGGACTGTCAAATGCTCTCAGCAAACAGGTGATCCAAAAGCTATCAGAGAGAAAGAGGCTACCGCCAGGTAATCAAACAATTCTGTTGCAACAATTATGATTTGAGTGCATTCATTTACAGAAGCAATCACCTGTCAAATTTGAATGAATAGCATCAAACCATTCCCACCATAGGGGTAGTAAGGGGAAGAAAATACAAGCTATGTCTATTTTCTTCCCAACAAAAGCATGCCAGCATTAGCAAGAGCCTTAAATAAAAAAAAGGATAAAAATATCCAGCATCTAATTTCCTGAATTGAATCATAAGAAATTATTTTAACATAAAAACTAGCGGACATCTGTCCAAGTAACTGGATCTTGTGGCGGTGTGTCTCATGAACAATAACGGGTGTTTAGGAAAACACTACAGAAAGTGGGGGCACACAGAGGCAGCTGTGCCACGACTCTGACAATCATCACTCGGGCAGCTTCCTGAGCCCGAGGTTGCATCTGGACCAGGGTTTTTAATAGCTACAAAAGAACCTATTTTTCCATGAATTGGTCTAATCTCTTTTTGTCCCCTGCTGACCTCCTCAGAATGCTGTTCTGTAGCAATGAATTTAACCCAACACATAAAACATTTTTGTTTGTTTTAAACCTACTAACACTCTGGAACAGCTCCTGTGCCATGAACACCCCTTAGTTCCTGCACTATGGGACAAGCACCACTTTCTCCATACACAACTAATTTTAAAGACTTCTCCTCCAACCTTAGTCATCTTTCCCCTCCCAGTCTTTCATGTGAGAGAGAGGAAAATGGTTTGTGCCAAGCACCCTGATGGCACACCCTGTTGCATAACTCATCCAGAAACACGGTGTGTTTATGAGTTTATGCTCCTTGTGATAAAATGTCTCTCAAAACAAACATCTCAAGATCACAACTTTTGTTTTTTTGACCTCCGATTTAAAGAGGTCAATGACACACACCTTAAAATCTCACTCTGCCTACATTGGATTGCAAAAGACTCAGCTGAAGACCTGGAGAGGCAAATAGCGTAGAACCTTTAAGATAGGAATACTAAGGTGGCCTTTAATATGGGCCATATGGGAAGCGCATTAGCTCCAAAGAGCCACCACAACGTAAGTGAAAACACTCAGGATGCATAGGAAAAACCCACGATATCTGAAAAAAGCAACCAAATAACGAAAAAAAATCATGTCAGCCATCTTGAAAACACCCAACTCCGGTACTGATGAAAGGGGCACCTTGGACACTAAAAATTTCAAACCTATTTCTACAACTTCTTACAAAACCAAATCTCCCTCTGCCCCATCCAAGGAGGAAAGCAAGATGCCCTTCAGTCCTACACCAGAGTTTTTCGCTAACAGCTCAAGACGTGATTTAGCAATGTGATGATTTTCCCTCACTGTTCCCTGTTTGGTAGATTCAAGATCCTGGCCTCACTAAGACACCTGGTTCTGCGCAGACACACTCTGGGGGCTACAAAAGCCAATGGATGCTCAGTTCAGGGTCAGGGCCATGTTCTTATATACACATCTATGTATACATAGGCTTGTGCACAGCCATACAGATGTCTAATGGGTAGACTTTTCTTTGTTTAGAAAAAATTGCCAAGAAAATAGAAAAAAAAAAACGGACTTCAGCACATGGATTTTGCTGCTTGATTACAGATGGGCTGAGAAGTCCGGAATATTTGTATTTCCATAGCCACTTTAAAGGTAAACAGTTTCCAAAGTCTTTTTCCCTCCTTCTGCTCTGCCAATGATGGCAATAGGCTCAGCCTGAAGGAACTGCCTCCTGACACGGTCGTCTCTCTGCTCCTCTCCCAGCTGGAAGCTTTTCCTGAGCAAAGACTGAAAGTCATATTAAACCGTGCTGAAATGGTTGTGCTGGTTTTGAACTGCCTATTATCTCTGGGGGCTGACCTGAAAAACAAGTTGGTTCTTCGAGAAATTCAGGTTTCCCCTGAAAGGCAAATGGAAGGAAGGAAGGTTTTTTACAAGGAAAAGAGTTCATTACCCACAATTTAGGGAAAACAAGCAACATTTAGAAGTATTTAAGTTAGCTTTGCCAGAGCGAAAAGAAAAATGCCTGTTAATAACATAGACATTTAAGCTAATGTGAATGATTGAAATAAATCCTGACACTGGGAATAGATTAATGCTCAAATCATGACAGACACCCTCTTCCAAGCAAGAACTTGCTTCCATGCACCATTCTGGAAGCACAACTCTGCTTAGCTGAGCCATGCAGACTTAACACTGCCAAAATCTGAGTTTAACAGCTGAATCAGGGTGATGAGACCAGAAAAAAACCAACCGACCAACCAACCAAAAACCAAAAAATCCAAAACAAAACAAATCAAAATAAAACAAAGAAAGAAACAAACAAAACAAACAAACAAAACAAAAAAAAAAACCCCAAAAAACCAAACAAAAAAATCCCCGAAAACCTAAACTAGAAGGAGGAAAAAACCAGTTTCACGCCCCCCGGCTTTAGAGCAGAATGATAAATTGACATCATGTTATGAGCATAATCCTCAACCACTCAATCACTGTTAAAAAATAAAACATGATTCTGGGGAGATAAAAATAATTAATGCTGGTGCTGCTGAAGAATATGCACCTACACGAAGAGTTTCAGATAAATATGAGTCTGGCTGAAATCTCATATCTCACGTCAAGGGAAGAGGGGAACAGGTGCTCATGCTGATTTAAAGCAAACGGAGCGCTGCCTGCTTGATGGAAAAGCAGGAAAAGAAAAGGGGATGGCGGAGCCTCAGCAAGAAAACTGATACTCCTCCGTTTCCAAACAAGCCTATTACGCTTAATTCGGGATTCACAATACAAAAAGCGCCAGAAAAAACACAGGGAGCAGCCCCTGTTGACTAATGCCCTGTCTTTTCTAATCGAGGGTCACATCCAGTCTAACCGATCGCATGATAATGGCATCAGAAAAGGTCAATCAAAGACAAGCCGAAGCTTCCACTGCCTGGCTGACCTTCGGAGCTTGTGACAAATTGCCATCAGTCAATGTCAACTAATGACAGTGGCTCTTTGGCTAATCAATTGTTCTAAAAATGATCAAGAAAACTACTCGTAGGACAGCTCATTTTCACATCAATGCCTGTGAAGTATGAAAAGCTCATTTTTTTTTGAGTTTTTAATAAGCTCATAAGTAAAGCAGTTACTTGGTAACAGGGGTCACCTTAGTGAAAAGACAGAACCTTTGTCTGCCTTTTACATATTCTTTTATTACCATATTATAGAAAAAATATGCCATGCCATTACTATGCCACAGGGCTACATAATAAAGTAGGTAATACTTCATAATTTTTTTTTTTTTTTTAGATAATACTTCTGTGGTTTAGGGGGCCTCTGTTTGGATGTAAATAATTGTCAATATAGTCTCCATGTATTTAAATGTAAAGCAATCACCACTGGCACACAGGTGATGTGCCCACTCATTACTCACCCAAATTTCACGTGACAGAGCCGGTAGCGAAAACCACGCTGCAAAATCCAGTGGTGCTGCCGGGAAGTGAAGGTCTAACAGCAGCTATTTTGTTCTTAAACCCACCCACCCCATGCGAGCACAACTTATTCCAACTATTTCCGACAGAATCCACATTTGGTAGGAAAACCGCATGCTCCAAAACCCTCTAAGCCCTGCGAAAGCAAACAGACATTTCCGCCCTGGAAGGATTCTGCATGTAAAAGCCAACGTGGAAATGCACACAAGCTTGAGCAGTGGGAGATATATCATGGTTCTCCTTGTACAGCAAAGGGGTGGCTACAGATTTGTCCATCTCTTCCTCCTACCAGCCTCTCCCAGCATCATTTTCAGCCACTTCTCAAAGCTTCACAGCCAGGCCATGCTCAAATCTGCATTCAGATAAATATTACCAAAACAACAAATCCACACTGATCTAAGGCTTGAGAAGTGCAAGCACAATTATGCATTGCTTTTCCCTAAGAAGAATGTCCAGCAAAGGACATTGCAGGGCATTACATCACAAGAAGCCCTTTGAGAAGACGCTGCATTGAGAAGGAAAGAGGAGCCATCGTTCAAGCATGCCACTGCTTTTCACTTGGGTTTCCTTACTTGGGTGACTCCTACCCATGACACCTGTACTGCCAGAAAGGATTTACCCTGAGGAAAACACCCCTCCCCAAACCAATCGCCCCCAAAGCAATTCCCCACATCACCACAGAGAAGGAGGGGGGGACTGGTGGTGAAACGCTAAACAAGAAACATTAAAACTTTTGTTTTCATCGGAGAAACTGCCAAGTGACAGCAGTTTCAGGTTACACCCTAAACCTGCCTTGCTATGGTAGTTTTTCAAATTAAAATATCTTCTGTGGCCTTAGCCACTCTCAAGCCATCCATAGGCAAGAAAGAAAGGAGGCAGGGCGACAGTTAAGCTCAGCCATAATTGGAAGTATGTGAAAAATGAAGTGTCAGTTCGGTCAATAAAGGGCAAAGGTGAAGGGGAACTGCAGCCCAAACTCGGTGCGAAATGTGCTCATTAAGACACCCAATCCTAGGGCTCCTGCCCACCTATCCCATTAGTCATCGGCCATCTGACCGCTTCAAATGCCTCCCCGCTCTTATTACTTTTCTTCTCCCATGTTAAAAAAAA
>VWZQ01008942.1:27356-32436 GCA_013397015.1 Myiagra hebetior | reverse complement strand
AAAAAAAAAAAAAAAAAGGCGAGCTGGTATATAAATCCTTGCTCAGTCATCTGGAACATAATGTGGCCCTTCTCTCCCCCTCTTCCCGGCTCTGCCGCCTGCCTTTGCAGCCTCTAAACAACCGCCTGGAGATTCCCAGCAATAATAAACCCGATTGCCTTTTTGCCTATAGGTTGCTCAAACTCCTACAAAACCTTGAAAAAATATAAACCATTGCAGGCATTGACACATTTTTATAAAGAAATATCTCTGCTTTCTACTCCTGGCTTGAAGGAGCAACAATTATTTGGAGGTTAAAAAAATGTTTTGAATGCAGGCTGAGGCTTGGGAAAAAAAAAAGAGAGAAAGAAACAATATGCACAAATAAGGTGACACTGACGGATTATTCTTCTTCTCCTTTTGAGTTGTGTAGGAGAGCTAAACATGGGAAATAAAGAACTTCACTCTGGATTAAAAGCGACTGTACCAGGGCTTTGTTCAGCATCTTCCTGGCCTCACTATTTGAAAACAAACAAAATAGAGCTCTCAATATCCCAAACAAGAATCTTTTGAAATTACAAGACACAGTAAGATAAAATAGTGCTGCCATGAGCTCAGCATCACCTGCCTGTACATAAGAATTTGCTTATCTGCTTTTAAATAGAATTAAGTAAATTATTTCTCCACTTTGTAAATTTGGAGACAGACCTCCAAAGGCCTTTCCCGTTAAGTTCAGAGCAACAGGAAAACTTTTTCATAATATTATTCTGCATTCCTGTACCATAACTATCCCCTATGATGACACAATACCAGGCCTTTAGAAGAGGTTGTGTCAATGTACTATGCAATAACATATCCTGCTGTTCAGTGGCACGAGACCTCAGAACAGCTTCCTAGCAGTTAAATATGGATTTCTGCAATAGATCGAAGCAGCTGGGAGTTATTACTATTTACTAAGTAAATAAATTTACACATTAAAAAATACTTTAAAATGTTTACAGGAAAGACCATCTCTCCTGATTTCAAAGGCAATCATTCGAAGGGTGTTGTACACTGGGACATAAATAGGTTAAAAATACACTTTGCATGACTTGTAGTGATGACTAAGGTGAATAAGAAAAAGCCCAAAAAAGGCCAAAAATAGACCTTAACATTGTCTGGGAGGACTATGGAGAAAAGTCTTGCTAAAGGCTTAAGCTCTCCAGTCTGTGTGCCTCTCTGAAAATGCAAATCTTACATTTACATCCTTGTGATACTTTCGGCCGGGCTGTAAACCTGGCCCAGAATGTGTTTTTACCTACCCCAGCAAGGGAAGTAGGTTGTGAGAACAACCAAAAAACAGACAGTTTTAGAGGGGTTTTATTTCTGGTAATCAGATTTGCTTTTTTTTTTTTTTTTTTAAAAACAGCAACGTGATCTTGACAGATGGAACCAAAAGGAACTTTTACAAACTCCTAAAAATAGGGGAGCCCATAATACATTGAATATATGTCACACAACACATGCATCTCGAGTTAACTCCCATGCTTGCAAGCACGAACATGTGTGTCCCCAGCCTTTTGCTGCCACCCCTCCGCAGCACCTGGCTGCTATGGCAGTGCCATGCTGGCTCCTTCTGCTGCCAAGAAAAGCATCCAGCAGTGGTGAACACAGGGGTTTAACCACAGTGTTGCACTCCCAACATCAGGCCACAGAAGAAAAGCCACCAGATCACAGCATTTGGAAATTAAATGCAGTTGAGGAGAAGCAGTATATTTGCTACCTTTTTGTTCTCTTCTGTTTCGGTCCTTCAGGGTCATATTTTTTGACTTCTTCCCCACAGGGAAATGCTAAAATCACATTTTGAGGTTTTTTTTACAGAAGGTGTACCTGCAGGCATGGGTTTGCTTGAACAAAGGAGCTTCCCCCATAATCTCAACCTTCAGAGCATTTCACGTAAACAAGATATAAAGAAAGGTTCAGCAAGACCACCACTACCCTTATCACATTCCTGTTCCTCAAAAACAATGCCATTTCCATAGGTGGCAAGTGGCCTGAAGGCAAGTCTTGGTAACAAAGACCCCCGGGACAGGATCTCTTTTCCAAAATTCCTTTCCCAAACTTGACCTGAGAGCTCCAGTTACCAAATTTGCACTTTTGTTAACTCCTCTCCGAAGTTTTAATGCAATGAGCCTTCTCCACAAAACACTCTATCAAGCACTGGAAGCAATTCCAGCCTCAATAAACTACTGGGATTTGGGTAACAGTTTCAGAACTAACTAAAGCCTCACTGACAAGTCCTTCTGTGGATATTTAACAGGAATCAGGCTAGAAACACACTTTAGAAAACCCTTCCTGACTGGGGCTGCAGCATGCACCTTGCTAGGAACGGACCAGGATGGCAATAAGATATCAGATGTGATGACACTCCAGACGACTAAAATGCCACATTTAGGAGAAAATGAAGTCTGAAAATCTTTAAAAGTACACCAGAAACTAAGCTCAATTTCCAACATGGTCTAGGAACATTCTGGCAAGCCTCCCCACAGATGTTTTGTCCACGCACATATCCACATAAACACACGCACATCCGTCTAATAAAAGAACAGCCCTAACCAAATACAAAAACCCTCTCAAAACACCACATTTTAGTTCAAAGCTTATTCTTGAAGCAGCTTTTTCAGCCTTAAAAAAACCCCATGGATTTAAAATTTGCTCTGAAAGCAAGGGGCTCTAATGAACAAGTTGACACCACTTCAACTATAGCATTGTGAACAGCACCAGTAGAATATATATGTATACATACTTGAAAGAAAAAAGGCCCCCTGAATTTATGTTGCATATCATTTTCCAGTAAAAGTCAGAGGTCAGAAGGTTACCAGTTTCTGCCTCAGCTCTGCAACAGTTTACTATTCCAGGCCCCATTTTTACTAGGCTACACTTGCGATGAAGTCAGCAACTTTTCTTTAAACAATAATGAGTCTCAAATACTTAAAATTCTATAAAGAGATGTTATTCACCACGTACGTTAAGTCCATGCTTATAAAAAATTAAAATATACTGGTTTAGTTTAAAAACTAATCTTGTTAAATGCAGACTTTGCAATGCTAATCAGTACTGTTCAACCTTTTTTTGGAAACACAATTCCTTTGTTGTCTAACAGCACTTGAATGAAACATGATCATAAAACCAGATTTAAAAGTATATACCTATTGTGAGTTCAGAGTCAACTTCAATAAAGCACTCTCTTTTATATTCAGATTAAGGATCCTTTTTAAATTTTAATTGCATTAAATTAACACTAAATCCACTGCAGTTGGTCTCTTCAGAAAAAATATGCTTTCAGTTTCTCAGAAAAAAAAAAAATCCAGAAATTCAGCTTTTTAGACTTCAGAGTTTCTGAGACAGCACTGATTATTTGTAGAATGTCCCACTTTCATTGCACCAAGCTCATTTCATACTCGCCCTGCTAAATCAGCTACTCCGGCCTGGCACCAAAACAGAACATATTTGCATTCAAGTAAATTGGAACTGAGTATAAAAAAGTAAAAGCACGGCTCAGGATTCTGTAAAATGGGCCAGCTAACATCTCTTATTTATATGCAATCAAGTTTCGATGGCATCTTTGAAATATTAGCATGCATTTCTGCAATCTTAATTACATTTGGTTTTGAAGATTTCATCTTTTAACCCATTTGAATGAAAAAAAAGAAAAAACCCCAAACTTCTCATTTCTCATTTTTATTAAGCACACTGCAAATTTGCTACATATGTTGCTCTAACATGTGCCTGCTGGAAGGGTCAAAGAAATAAAGATGCCAATCCCTTTACTAGGAGGAGATGGAAGAAAAAACGTCAAAAAAAAGGAAGATACACCTTTCTCAGCATAAACCCTCTGGTACCGAAGCATATTTCCACACCAGAAAGAGAGTAACCAGTCCCCGAGCACGTTGGTGACCATTTGTCAGCTAGGAAAGTGTGAGGGCTCTGTTCCTACCTTGCTCACTGCTGTTGTCTCCGCTGTGTGATGTGTGTCCTCCGCTGGAGGGTCCAGGGGTTCCCCCGGAGCGCGTTGATGCCGTGTCATCATGGTCTCTGTTCCAGGAGGGCTATGGGGCCGAAAAAATTAAAAGGTTAAAATCTGAGATGGGGAAGAAATACCCAGATCACCAGAAAATACACTCCCAGGAGAGTGGTACCCATGCTCAAATCCGTGGGAAAAGGCTGGCAAATACATCTCCCAAATTATTCCTTCTTTCCAGGTAGCTGTATTGCCGCTCCTCAGCAAAAATAATATACTCTAGAATATGTTTACTATCTAAATAATTCCAAGCTTTATTACCACAGAAAACAGAAACATTCCTGGCCAGGCAGGGGGAGCAGGAGGAGGGCCAGAGAGTGAATCACTGGCACTGGGCTCCAGCTATATTTTTAGCATTCGCAAACCCTCCGGCACGACAGGCTGCGAACTCTGCAAAGGCAAAATGAGAGCGGTGGTCGCGAGCAGCATCGTTTATATGGGCCTCCCATTCCTCCTACGAGGCCAACATGGAAGAGCTTAAAGACTTTGCTGGCAATTAGGCCTGGGTCCATAATAGCCAGGATGTGTCAGCTGTTTGCCGGATGGTATATGGCAAATGGACCAGGCATGGGGACAAAAAAGAAATGAGAATAACAATGGCTTCACATAGGCTGTGTACACTCAACCCCATGCAGAGCCTCCTTGTACTATTGAACAGAAAACAGATGTTGCTTCTTATCACTGGGTGCATTTGAAAGTAACATTCGGATAGGAAAAATTGGCTGTAAATTAAATTCTTAGGGAAAACAAACATGGCAACACTCCTCCCAAGTCTCCCTTTATCACCAGAGAAGATTTTAATTAGCTTTTAGTACTAGCTTTTAAAACATCACAGAGTCTCACTGGTCATCCTGCATGGCCTTCTGTGCATAATTGAATAGTTTCTTCTTTACCACAAAGCAATATTGCCCACTGGAAATTATTGCTGAAAAGGAAACCCTCATGTTTACAATGCACACATGTGAGTCTCTTGGATTTAAATTATACCCCAATATGAGCAGAGTCTGTACACTATTAAAGCTGACTGATACTGCCAGTTTT
>VWZQ01008942.1:7356-24856 GCA_013397015.1 Myiagra hebetior | reverse complement strand
CTTCAGCTTCTACTGAGGGAATAACAAAAACAAAAACAACAACAAAAGAAACAAAGAAAAAATTTAAAAGAGACTTCATTCATGTACAGCACAGATATTGTTGGCCATTTCAATTAGTGACTGTAAAACAAGCTGAGTTCTCTCTCCCAAAGTGAGACTTCAGAGAAGTGCAAAGTAATATAAATTAATCACTCCATGGCATGGGCTGGCTCACTCCAGAGGAGGGTCCCAGCTGCGTGGTCATGACAATATTGTATAAATAAGGATAATGGCCTTAGCAGCTTTTATCTTCCTCTTCCAAGCTCACCCCTGTCCCAAGATCCAACTTTCTGCCCAAATCTTTGCAAACTCAAGAACACACAAGAAAACAAGGAATACACAAGCAAAGTAATTTCAGGATTTTGAGGCTGGGCTGTAAGTTCCCATGATTTAAACCGGTTTTGCACCACTGCCTTTCTTGTTGGTCAATAGTTTCTAGTGCCAAAACCATGGTCTGGCTAGTGACTGATTCGAGTCATGGCCGCATGACTGATTTAAAATAAAAGAGGATTCAGGTGCCCTAATGCTGCACCACTTTAAGGGCAAAAGACCTTCCACAGCACACTTTTTCTTAAGCCATGGCATTTGAAATACATTTCCTGACTTTTGTTTTGGTTCTGAAGGTTGTGAAGTACTCTGGTATAAGCAGGGGGAAAAAAAGAAAGGAAGAAAGAGAGGGAAAGGGAGAAGGAAAGCAAGTAACAAAAATTTGCATATTTAAACAATTCCAGAAGCACCAATTGCCTCCCGTGACCATTACAAGGTGCTTCATCTACTTGGAGGATATGTTGGGCTGAAAAGCACAAGTCCCAGCAAGTCCCAGTGTAACGGCCTCATCAAAAGGAGAAGCACATTTGATGAGGCCTCCACAGTAGTTACTGACTTGTACCACAGTGAACATCAAGCCTAAATGAACAAAAAAGCTACAGACAAAATTATTTGGTTAATGGCTGAATTAAATATTTTGTACCGTATATAAATATCATTACATACACTTATTATTGCAATCTAAGAACAGCTGGATTAGTTAACATTCCTTAACTAACATAAGTTAACACTAATACAAAATTGGAGAAACAATTGCCTTCTGGTTGTATTAAAGAATAAAATGGATTTTTTTCAGCACCAAGCATATGAAAGGGAAAAGAGCTTCTGGCCAAGGAACCAAAGGTTTGACCGTAAGTACATAAATAAAAGAAATAGCTTTCTATTATAGGTGATAAAAATTGTACTCAGCATCTTTTGATATATATCTTCTCAAAAGTTTTGTGAGCACAACCCTCTTGTGGGCTCATTTGTGTTTGTGTAACAACTGGAAATGGGGAACAGCTAATTCCTTTACCTGTTGGACAACCGTTCACTCCTCCAGGCTACCAGAGAATTGGCTGCAGGTATAATCATTCATCCCCTTGCCCTGGAGGAATGGAGCTGCTGCCAGCAATTTGTTAACGTAATTTGGGCTTATTGTTCTTGTTCTGAAGTTTATCTTATTTTCTTTTTCTAAATGAAATACTTATTCATCAGGAAAAAAAGTAATATGCTATGCTTGAAATGTTCTTCTGATTTTCTTAACTCCTACCTTTAAAAAATTTTCACCTGTGTGAGGTTGAAGGTAGTGACCCACCATGTTAGGAAATAGTTGTGCTCAGTACAGGCAAGAACTCGAAGCAGAAAGAGGAGCCTGATTCATTAAGTTATTGCATCCATCTCCTCCTACAAACAGAACCCGCCTATTTAACAAGGATTTACTTTTTCCATAGTTTATCCTTGTGGTTGTTGGCCATACTGATGTCCCCAAGCTCACCTGGGCAAAACATTCAATATGGCTCCTCAATACCTTAAGCGTATAATCCATAGGACAGATACTAGAGCTACAACTACATGATACACAGACCTGGTCTTTGCAATCCACAAGTCCTATCCCTCTTCACTTCTGGAGGGCATGGCTAATAAGAATCCTTCCGTAGCCAGTTCCCCATCTAGCATATCAGAGACCTTTTGATTTTTCTCTTAATTGGGAAGAAAAATACAAATTGGTATAGAGGATTAAAAATATACTTTAATAATACAAAAAATATAATCCCATATATTTCCTAGATTCTACACACATACATTGTTTATACAAACATGAAATGATAGAATGATTTGGGTTGAAAAGGACCTTAAAGATCACCTAGTTCCAACCCCTTGCCACGGGCAAGGACAGTTTCCACTAGACCAGTTTCCTCAAGTGTGGGATTCTGGGGACCATGAAATCCAGTCATGACTAACTTCACTTTCTGAGAGGACCCACTCATGGCTTTGCCACCTGAACATCTCCTACTGGGACTAACCAAGGCTGGTAGCCAGCAATCCTACCTCCCAGCCTGCCAAAACCAAGTGGGGACATCATACCCAATACAACCAAAACCACAGGGGTCACAATAAATTGCACATGTAGAAACTTCAAAATGCTAAAAAAGAAATGCTTTTTACTGCCAACAACTCTTGCATAATCTGCTTCATACAACTTTGATTCAAAGGTGAGTTATTTTTAATAGAACAACAACAAAGGCACAAAGATCAGGTTCAGATGGAAAAAATGGTGTTCCAAGTCTAGGGAAATAAGGTCATTGAAATGACAGGCAGGCGATAACTCCGCCTGCAACTAAGCAGAACAGAGAGGGCGACTTGTGCACAGATGGAAACCTTTGCAACGTTAGAGGAGGCAAGGCCTGGTGAACTAAAAAGCAGAAAAAATTCTGCATGGAAGTCTCAGCCCTGACCTGGATTCCCTTCCTAGCCCCAGAAAAGTCATGAGCTTTCTATCTTTAGTTTCTCCTTACTGCAAATGAGGGTAAGACTCTTCTCTAACTCTTCGCAGCTGCATAGGAAAAATAAGATAAAGCTGTCTTTATGCATGCAACACAGGAGACAAACAGATAAAAGGAATGACAGTGGGTATCAACATGAATACCAGAGAGGATCGAAAACTGGAAATAAACAGGACTTTTGCCACTGATTTTCACAAGGCCAGGATTTTACCTGAAGGGCACAGAGGCACAAGTAACACTGCACACTGTCAAAGGTCACCAAACCAACATCCCCCAGACAACACCAATGCACTCCATTAGCTCTGCTGCCGTGCCTCAGCACTGACCCTACCCAGGTGTGTGGTGCATGACACCAGCTGTGTGCCCATGGAGGCATCTGTAACACAGTACAGCCTTCTGACCTGCTGGAGGGGAGAGGGGAGAGGGGAGAGGGCCTGACACTTCTAAACAGGATGAATGGAAAACGTGAGTGCAAAAGGACAGGGTGATAGTGCTTTCCAGAGGAAAAAGAATAACTAGAAGCAGCAAACATAAACCACAAAAAATAAAAGAGAATGAAACGGAGATCATCAGATGGGGTGGGACATAAAGACAGAGAGGAAGGAGAAAAACCACAGCTCTTCTCTTCCAGAAGGCACCAAAGCCCTGTCAACTCTGCAAGGTCAAGACTTTAAAAAAACCCGTTTGTGCATGTTTGTGTGCATACAGGGCTGCATGTGTTCACAGCTATGCAGAGCCCCCCCTAGCCTGGACTGCATTCTGTTAGAAGCACAGCTCCAACACCTTCTGCCTATGCTGAAATCAAACCTGCTGCTCTTGGGCAATCATCTCCAAAGTCCTCCCAGGGGGGACAGCATGGGCAGATGGACTTTTCTTTGAGAAAGGACTCCAGAGGCACCCAAAAAAACCTCTGGCAATAACAAAAGCAAACAGCTTTTAGACACTTAGACTTCAGGGTTTGCTTGTTGCATTGGAGATTGCTGCACATGGTAGCTTTGATGGACACCTAAACAGCAACAGCCTCAATCACAGTGGGCCTTAAAATCTGACTGACCTTATTCCATTCCACTTTTTTTTTTTTTTTAATCTCAGCTGAACAGTAAACACTGCCTGCTCAGCCAGGTTAACTGAGCCAGCTGATGGTGATGCAGGGTTTTTGTCTCCCACACAACAAACATTGACTAGTACTTTCTATTTAGAGCAACCCCACATTGTAAACCTGTCTCCTCCCTTTGATAAGAGACATATCACTAGATAGCATTAATCCCTGGCCCTTTCCTGACACAAGGAAATACAGCTTTGCAGTCAGGAGATGAAAATCACTGCTGCACATAGATTTTTTTTTTTTTCAAGTTTAAATATCACGCAGAAACATGGACAAAGTCAGCCCCAAACAACACTGCAACATCCAGAAACCTGGTGCGCAAGTCCTTGAGGTGAGTTAGTCCTCCTTGGCTCCTACTAAATATAATAAGACTGGAGAATTTTCCACATCTTTCTAGACCAGGAAAAAGGTTTTCAGAGACAAATAAGAATTTCCTGTTCAATATTTCATGTAATGATTCCTCCAAAGGTGTAAACAGGAAAAACATCTCGCCACTTAGCCAGAAAATGAGAGCCTGCCGTCCTTTCCCTTTATTGTGTTTATGTGTTAAAAGTCATTTAGAAGGGGATCTGCCAGATGCTCAGGTAGAAATGAGACAGCACAGGCTGTCAGATGACTGGCTGAAGTCCCAAAACTGACCTACCCAGACAGACTTGGGCAGGAGGGAGACCTCAACCTCAACTTCTTCCACCCTCTCCCTTCTGTCCCACCAGGGTCCCAGCACGCAGCCTCAGTGGGAGTCAGTGCTGCAGAGAGACATGCAGACATTCACCCTGAATGTCTGGACTCAGACAAACAGCAAAGGTTTACTTACAGCAAAACCTACATCACTAAGCATTCCCCTTACAGATTTTTAGGGATGCTACCTTTTGGGAAGACAAAAATCAACCCATTGGGGCATCCGCTGCAGATCTTTTTGCATTATTTAAATGCAGGCTCTGACTTCCAACATCCCATTGGCCCAAGTGGGGCTTCTTGGTGAGGGAATGCACAAGCACAGCCCTTGCTCTGCAACAGCCATGCTTCATTCCAGCTCAGTTGCAGGCAAAAACCCTGAGCTTGTGTCACAACTATCAAATGGTTTTTTTAGCTAACTGACAACAGACACCATTCGGAGTCAGCATATTTTGATTGCGGCACATTGTTCACAGGATTCAAGAGCCCGCTCGCCTTGCATTGTTGTTCAACACCAAAATTAAATTGCAGTATAATTAGCTTAGCTCCAGCTACACCTTTCTGTCAGGATGTGATACCTGCAAAGCCCGTGTTGGGTATAAAATGTGTTCCTGATTATAAAACGTTTGCTTAATCTTGAGGGCACCGCCTTGTTTTTTAAGGCCCTCTGCAAGTCACGCACTCCAGTATGTGCTGCCCGTTATCTTCAGAAGGCTTAAAACTGGAATCCCCGTGATTCACATTTTCCAACGCTCATGGCCAAACCCTTCTGCAGAGCAGCTCCTCCACTTTCTACCATTTCACAACAAGCCAAATCTGCAGCGAGGCAGAAGCGGCTGCATAGCTCGGCTCTGCAAGCCACATGCCAGCGAGCCAGTGGCCACAAAACACACCGAGGCCCGGCTGCGGGAGCCAGAGGCCAGTGAGCTCCAGGGTGGTTTGCCAGGCTGAGGTGGCCGTGGCTCCCTGACGCCTCCACCCGCTCATTGAGGGGTGGCTTGGAAGCACAGCTAGCTGCCAGAGTCACCCAAAAATGTAGGGCTGAGAGGTCTGTGTGGTCCCACTGCACCTCCCAGGGAGCTTCTGGAGTACCCAGTGGCACTTGTAGCAGCATAGGGCTCATGGCATGGCCCCACACAGATCCATGCCTTGGGACAGGCAGACTAGCCATCACCTCACAAATTTTTCCAGTCAACCCCACAGCTCTGCTCCTTCTGCAGAAGTTACCAGCAGCACTGCTACCTACTCCATCCAGAGCTTCAAGTTTATCCCCTTCCTCCTCTAAATACTTTTTAGAAATGTTAATTAAGTGGAAAATAGCAGAAGAGGCTAAAACCAAAGCATAAAGCCACCAAAAGCAATGTTTATTACCAGCCTTCCAATTCAGCATAGTGCTTTCCTGTGACACCAAACATAAACATTTTGCTTTCTTTGCAACATTTTCTTCAAATTATCCACAGAGTGAAATAATTACTGTAACATATCACAGCTTATTCTTAATCTTCTATATATACCTTGCTATCACTAGATGACATATAAATTAAGATATCAACCCTCCCAGATGATAAGGGAAAAAGAGAAGTACAAAATCTCGGCTCACAAGCACCTAATCGTCTCACTCCAGAACCTCAGCAACAGACCTGGGAAGAGAATCCACATCTCCCCTCCTGCCTCATGCTGTCAGCAGAGAAGCATTCCCCACCCCTGCCCCTCTAGCATCACTGTATCACCTCTCACCCAAATGACTTCTCAAACACTTGTCACTGAGAACCAAATGTCGGCTCAACGCACACATGTACATTTAGGAACAAAATTAATCCTGCCTGCACATACTAGTCATGTGCATAGCACAACTCCAACTTTCAGGAAAATAGTCATGAAAAAGAGATCCCCCACAGGAGTTAGATGAATGTAGCAAGACATGTCTGTACATACCCAGCTTTTTCTACATAGCTGTGCCACAAAATGCTGCCACGGGCCTCATAGACATGGGGAAAGCACAACGATGCTCCCATTACAGGTGGAAGCCACACCAGTAAAACTGGTTGCACAACAGGGAGGAGGGCCAGGAGCCTCCAAGAGTAGCACAGCTGCAAAATCTTCCAGGCAGAGAGGGGTGAAGGAGGGAATGGCTTGAGCATAGTGCCCAAGCTGCCACTAGTGTGCATGAGAATCTCGTCCCAAGCATCTGTGCAAACACAGCGACCCTCTTCCCAAGCATCCCTACAAATATCGGGAAACAACAGGAAGCTGCCTGCCTCGCATATGTGTTTGAAAGGCTTCTCTCCCCCTCCTGACACCCTCCTGCCACAGTGATGCCTAGCGGTGCCACTCAGCTACAGAGCCCCCGTCCATGTCAAGTGCTGCCCAAAATGCCTGTGTGCACATGAGCAAAGGGGGCAGCAAAGCTGTGACTTCAAATGATCTTCTGGTGACATGGCTGTACCCACCACCAAAACACAGCAGTGATACTACTCCTCCGTAACACTGCACAACAGTACACAAGAGAAAATTTATAAATCACAAGCCACAGGGACACTCTCCTCATCAAAAAATTTGGCCAACTCTACCTATGCAAGGTAACTCCATGNGGGTATAAAAGAAAAGACAAAATGCATCATGGCATCAATGCAGGTGTGAGTGGAAGAGCTCAGGGGCAAAAGTATCTCTGCGACTGCACCCCAAGAAGAAGAGTCCCCTACAGTGGCTCAAGCCTAAAACCAAAGTGCCACCTACTGAGTCTACAGTATTTGCGTCCTCCCAAGGTTTCTAGCAAGGGGTTGGCCATGGTTACTACTTAGCTCACCAGATTAATCCAAATCCAAATATTGGCAAGCAGCTACTGACCCCCATGTGAGAGCACATGCCTCGGGCTGCTGCTGAGCATCCCAGCTGAGGCTGGGGTCATCCCTGCACACCCCACCCCAATGCAATAGGTAGCACCAGCCCTGCCAGGGGCCAAGATTTTAATGTCCACAGATCAAACCCAGCTCGCACTGACAGAGCTGGCCTGGGTTCAGAGCAGGGCAAAACACCCATGAGACAACCAGTTCTACCATTTCTATTTGCACAGACACTTGTAGCCCTGCACCCTGACAAAGCCACAGGGTTTTTAATCTGTTCTTATTCTCCCTTCTCCTGAGAGCTACACAGACTTAAATGGAGCTATTTAAAGCCAGTGTTAAAACACCAGCAATGGTCTGACCTCAGGAACAAAACTGGACCAAAACCTAAAGGCCAAATGAATGAAAAGAAAATTACAAGGTAAAGTTTGCCTTCCCTGAACGTGTGCCAGCTGCAAGAATCTTATATTACATCAATGCAGCTTTCCAAAGTTTAAATACAATAATTTTCTGTATTAAGGGCCCAGTAACCCTAATGGAGGCATAATTAGGCATTGATGCCATGCCCGTATGAGAGAAGCTTGAAAAACTTAAATAAACTGTGAATGGCAGGATTAATACCACAGCTTTGCATTTTGTACAGCTGTTTGAATACAGTACACTGCCTGTGATGGCATCAGCTGTTGCTTTACTCTGGGTCAGTGTTTCTGAAGTTAAAACAGGCAGTTCTTTTAGGCAAATATAGAATTATCCCTCTTATTGTTGGCCAGTTTACTTCAGCAAAGAAGGTCTGGATGCATATTTGCTTTATATTAAAAAAAAACCAAACAAAAAACAGAAGAAAAAGAAAAGGCCAAGCTGCAAACAGAAACAACTGGCCAAATTCAAAGCCTGGTGATGCTAAAAAGAGAATTTTAATTTACTGTAATGGCTCTTCAGGATGAAGAAGTAGGTAATGCAGTTTTGGAGATCATCTGCCCAAGTGGGAATATCATATAGATGCCTGGATAGTCCTTGAGAAAATAGCTCACCTCACTACTGATTGAAGAGGAAACACAATACTTTGGTGAAATAGAATTCTGTATTTCTAGGAAAGGCTCCAATAGCAAATTGCTTACTAATGCAAGAAGTCTCGTAAATTTTATTATGAATGAAAGGGGCAATGGCAAGCATGTGACATGGCACAGCGTATGCACACATGGCCGAGTGAGTAAAAAGTAAATAAATAGGTTACTTATAAGTTCTAGAAGACACCTGAAAATATCTCTAACAAACTCAGGCTCAATAAACTCCAAGCAAGAATATAAAACAGCTCCAAAACTAACTGTTATTTTTTTCCACCAGGTAAAATAGCTCTCCTACAGGCTAATATTCAATCTTGGCTTTCTTATTTAAAATATCAGCTCAAAAAAATTAATCTAGATTTCCTCACTGTGTTTAAAAAATTACTTAGCAGTGGACAGGGAAGAAACTATCTATGCAGGAAGCGTGTCAGGATCTCACCAGCGCAAAATAAAATGCTCAGACTAGGAGATGGACTGATACCAAGAGCAGCCTGAAGCCAAATTCACCTGGGAAACACAATGCCCGAACCACTGACCCCTGGACAGGGTGCAGGCAGCTCTCCCCTGCCTCACAGCCTGGCTGAGCCCTTGTCCCTGCCACCTCAGCTGGATCCTTCCCCAAATCCCTGCCAGCTAAAACTTTCCAATTTTTTTTCCCAGGCAGCGTTAACAACAATATCACTCTTGAGCTGCAGGAGCAGGAGGAGAGGAGGGTGCGGAGCCCCAGTTGGGGCGATGACGGGCGCCAGCGGTTAAGTGCTTCTGTGGAGATGAAATATGCCTAATGAAAAGCTTACCTAAAGCTCGCGGGGAGCCAGCGCCTGCCTGGCCGAACCTCTCCAGAGCGGCAGGCACGAGGCCGCCAGGACGCTCGGGAAAGACGAATTAACTAAAAGTTAATGTGGATGTTCTCATTCAAAAGAAAAGTGGCCTACTCCAAAGGGGATTAGGCTAAACTGAACTAAGGCCACTTTACTTCTGAATGAGAGCATCCACACAATAGTGCAATGCACTTTAACTAATGCACTTTAATTTTACACCCAATCAATTTGTCTTACCTCTCCTGAGTGTCCTTGTGTGGACAAACCCAGAGATTCATCGAGTTTTGAGGCCAGGCAGGGAACATTAGATCAACTCATCCCACTCCCTGTGTGTTATGGGCCATTGCCTTTCACAGTTATCCCTTTATTGATCCCCAAAACTCATGGATGACTTATGTATAACCTCTGACGGGGGCAGGGAGGAAACATTTCTTCAATGGGGCACCTGGCCTGGATTTGAAGATGCTTGCAAAATAAAAAGCATTTGCAAAACAAGAAGACACCTCAATTTTCAGCAGCCCATCCTGTTGCCAACAAAAGAGACCAAATTTGGGCAAAAAACCATCCTACCTTCTGTATGTCCTGCAAGTTCCTTAGAAAATGGCAGTCTCTGTATTATAACTCTTAAATCACTTTTGTTTTTTAAACTGCAAACAGACCCTTTGCCTACAGGACAAACTCAGGGGTTTTTTAAATTCATGTCACCAACATTTAATTTTTCAACATTTCCCCAGAATCTCAAACTCCCTTTTCCAAAATCTGATAACCCCCAGAAACCACTTGCTGCTTGTGCTATTGCTTTCGTACGCACAATGACTCACATAAGCCTGAAATCTCCGTGTCGCTCTTCACCTCTTGGATATATACTCCCAAAAATAAGTAAATGAGCCCACGACAGCAGCAACCAGTGAGGCAACTCAAGGAGTTGAGCCTGCAGGGGCGATTGGGCTCCCCTATGCCAGCAGCCCTCTCACTAACAGAGACTAAGCCCCCACTGCCGAAGGACTGAAGTTTTCCAGGGACCTCCGCTAAATTAAAAAAAGGAATCCCTAGGACACTGGCCTGATGGGACTCTGCTCTCACCTATGTTCCAGGTTACAGCTCTTATTTTTGCCTTTTGAAGGCAGTGAAAGTGAAAAGGCAACCACACTAAGCAGGCCAAAGAAGAGCTGAAGCAACTGCCGACAAGTTGTATTTAAGACGCATTACAGAGTATCGGCAGTGGGTTAGATACAGAGCCATTAATCAAGGGCGGAAACGCACTCAGAGAAGTCCAAACACAAAACGTGTGCTCTCTTAGAGCTACCCTCTCCAAATATTGCTGCAACAGAAGCAAAAAAATAAAAATATAACCACTAATTATTCCAAATTTGTCGTGTAAGTCAAAGCCTGCTCTGAGAAACAGAGCATGTCGAGAAGAAAGTAATACACCAAGGACATGAGGTGACACTGCAGCACACCCCAGTCTCTCCTTCTCTCACACAACCCTCATCAGGAAACAATTCCAGAAACCATCAAAAACATTCCTGACCAGAAACAACTCCCCTCTTTATTTTCTTGAACTTGTTTAGATTACACAAGATAGATCCTAACTGCATGCTCACATGACCAAAAAACCCCAAATGCAGAAATGCAAAACAAAACAAAAGAAAGATTCCCTAATTTAAAGAAGCTGTGCCAGATTTTCACTGCTTTTTAAAGTAGTATTTATCAGCACGACGTGCACTTACTCATTCTGATTGAGTGCGATATAATCTGATTTTTTTAAGGTCTAACATTGCCCACACGGGGCTTCAGTAACCCTTCTGCATGCAGAGCCCATTACCTTTATTGTTACCTGCGGACCAGCAGCCATGGAAGACTCAACCCCGCAGCCATAAAGATTAAACTTAAGGTAAAACTCATTTTTTCATAACTTTCAAGCCTCCAAGTTGCCCCAAAATAACAATCTATGGTCCCTAATGCAGACGCAGCAAATTCTGGCTTACAGGAATGCCTTGGGATAGACTCGCAAATGTTTAAGACCAATTCTGAGGTTAACTGGGGTTTAAACTAAGCTCTGTCAGGTCTGATGTTGAAAAGAATTCCCAAAAAATCTGGGAATTAAAGCGTCCTTTGCAACAAAAGCTAACTTCAGGTTGGAAAACTTTACATTGAAATTAGGCCTGAGCATGCAACTTAAGGAAGGCAGCAAATCTTACACCAAGCCGTAAGGATGGCCGCTTTTGGGCTCTTGAGTGATTAAAAAATAAAAAAGAACCCCAAAGATTCATGAATTGAAATCATAAACTAAAGAAAATATATTCAAACATATTCAATCTTATGTCTATTCAACAATATATATACTCACTTAAAGAAATGGAGAGCAAAGAAAATCTTATTTCTTATTTTGCTAATACAATTTCAGCCACAGTGTATCAGAGAAAACATATCCAGAACAGAAATTAACGTATCCTATCTTCACATTAAATAGCCTGCCAAACTGGGGCATGGTAACAGCTTCTAAATATCACAGCAAAAATAATAAAAATTACTCAAAAACAAACAAAAAAAGGATCCACTGGCTCGAAGTGGCAAAGTCAAAGGAAAAAAATTAAATTTTGAGTCTTTTAAACATTATATTATTGGTCCTCCTCAGAGTCCTACTCCTCTGTAACTCTTTTATTATGCAGAAATGAATTCTACCTTGCACTCTCTGCACCACATCTATTATTTTGATGCCTGTTCCTCCAATATGGGAGCACATATCCTAAAGGCAGCAATATTCTTAGCTCTCCTCTTTAAAACCATACATGGTTTGAAAATACCTGTGAAGAAGTCCCAAAGTAAAATAGTATTTCTCGGTAATTTTTTTCCCTAAGGCATTATTTTTGTATTGGCTACAAGGTATACCTAATATATTTGAGAATTTGGGAAAGTTAAGTCTATTCGTAACTGGTCAATGCCCTGAACAGCTCTACCACCTTCAGCTATGCTTTATATTGAATTCCAGTTTATGATTCTTTCTTTATAAAGAACATATTTTAAGTAATTTTTCCATTAAAAAAAAAAAGCTGCCGTCTATCCGCATTTTTGTTAGAGCAACTCTGCAATTGCACACATTAAAATAAATCTATTGCAACATAAAGAGAGGTGTTGCTTTATTATATATGTGTGTATATATGTGACATATTATCACCCAAGAAGGGCCATCTAAAATGCCACAGTTGCAAACATTTAAGACTGTAACAAAAATGACTGAGACTCTAGTATCGGTTTACTATCCTTCAACAATTTCCCTGACAGTGGAGTCAAATAATGTTGAATTATGGACCTTCTCGCAGGAAGTCTTATTTCATGTTCATTTTTTGATCATTTCCCTCACAGTTCCTATAGGAATTTGGCTCTTTGCCGATTTGCCTTTGAAAGTTTCTGCATCTGTAATTGGCTTGTGCATTATTAAATTGTAATTTTTGTCAAGCAATGCAACTGTGGATGGGCTCAACAAGTTTCTTTTCAGTAAGAAAAATACTGTTTTGCCCCTATAAAATCTATCTTACCCAGCTAATGCACTTTATTTGGATGTGGTGGGTACTTTGTACCATGTTTTCCCAAAAGGACTTTCTAAAGGCTTTCTGTAGACACGCTCTTTTAGGAGAATTTTACACTTCAGACTAGAGCATCTAGGTGCCAAGGTGAGGCGGCTTCAGGAAAACAGCCCCACGGTAACACTTCAGGATTACCTACAAAACTCAATTTCTGCTGTCCGACTACAGGCAGTCTTTGGGCTTTTATTTTTTTTAACCAGAGGGAGTTTTCCCAGACACATCACACAACAGCTGTGTTCTAAATCTTTCCGGGCTCTGACAAACATTTGAAAATTTAAACATGTAAATGTTTGAAAAGCTAATGATTAAAAAAGGTTTATTTTGAAACTTTTGAGGATGGCTGCAATTCTTCATCCAGGTTTTTTAAAGTCCCGGGGTCTGGATGATTTTAAGTCCAACTATTCCCAGGAAAAAGCCCAAAGTCCTGCCTTGTATTTGTGGAGCTGTGACAGTAAACACCAACTCTGCAGGTCTCACCCTGGCAGGCAGCGGGGTCGAGCCCGTGAGAGAAGGATGCTATTTTAGTGACCTAGTGCCACTGAGCTGGTTAAATCACTGAACAATGGTTAGTGTTATAGGGCTTTACTTTGCAAAATCTAGCATTAGTGTCATTGCTTTCTATTAACCGGGGGACTTAAAGGCACTGGCTTTGAGGGGCCTATAGGGAAAGAATAAATAAGGGGAAACCAATAAGTTACAAGAAAAAAACACCCTGTTAACTGTAACCTTTACTACCACAATATAAGAAAATGTAATTAAATCCATAATAAAAGCTTTTACATACTTACGCTTTTACTACTCTCCCAACAGAGCCGTGGGCAGGCAGGGGGCCCCACGCCCGGAGCCAGCCCCTCGCTCCCACCGTCCGGCCCTGCGCGCCCGCGCATCCCAGGGCCGCGCAGCCATAAACGCGCCCTGCGCAGTCACATCCTAATTAGCCGCCCCGGCGACCAGCACTCAACACCTTATTATTGAACCATTAGGGCCCCGATACTACCGGCCGCGCCGGGGCCGGGCTTGGCACCGGAGTTTACCGGAGGGCGCGGGAGCCTGCGCATCCCCCGGTAAACCCCCCCGCGCAACCCCCGCGCCGCCCGCTCGGTCTCCGTGGGTTTGATCCGCCGCCTCGTCGCCCGGGGAGGAAGGGGGTGGAAAAGCGCATTTTTGCACCTTTTCCCTTCAACGGGGAAAGCAAAGCCCCGCTCCCCGCGCAGTTCCGCGGGTGCGGACGGGTAGGTGCGGGGCTGCGCGCCCCGCTGCCCAGAGNTTCATTTCTTTAGCTTTCACTTTAATAAAATAATGATTCCTTGGGAAAATGGGGTATAAATCTTCATTTTGGAGGCAATTAAAGTGTTGATTTCATTCGTGCCCCTGAGCGATTCTTGTAATTTGCTCAAATAGCTTTATGTACCCAGCACTCCAGAGCTTTTAGAAACCCATTTTCTAGTTAGACTTGTTGGATTACAATTTTTATTCAACAGCAGCGAGCCGAGCTTCCCTCAGCTAAACCCTGGCTGGAGGGTTCCCCTTGCTCTAAGGCACTGCACAGGGCCAGAGGCTCCCTGGAGCATCCTCACCAGCCCCGGGTACCTCCCTGCTGCACCACCCTCCACCCACTCTGCCAAGCTTTGCCCCCTGCACAGCAAAATTGGGTGGAAAAAAAAATCCCCTCAACCCAACCTACCTATGGGCACACAAACTCCTTTTTAAAAGTTAATGCCTTCCTTCAAGCCTCCCTCCCCTGTCACGACACTACCCGATAGCCTTTGGCAGATAGGAGAAAATATTTCAAATACTGATCACACTGCAATGCAATGCACCTTCATGTCGGTGATCTATAAAATAACTCCCAGCTGACAGTGCCAGTGATAACAGCAAAGCAGCTGAGGAAACTCCTGTCTGCTTGGCTGCGCCTTGCTTGAACAAAAGGAAACCTCCAGAGTCAGGAGCAGATCACTCCGTATTTACGTAGCTGATCATAAAGAAGAAATAACTTGGGGGGTTTAACCAGGGATTTATTTTTTGTGTGTGTGCTAGAGGTCCCCTCTCCCACAGGCAAAGCACTGCTACCCCTCGGTTCAGAGCAAACAAACGGACCGCGAAAACCCCACCGTTTAACCCAACTAGAATAAAAGCCAAATCTCAGCCACTATCATCATCCAGGAGCTTAATTTAGAGCTGGGCACCTCCTGCATTAGCCCCAAACGCTCCCATCAAAAGGCAATGATCCCAGTCTTCGCCCAGTGGAAAGAGGACGGAAGGGAGAGGGGACAGCCAGCTCTCCCCACTCAGATCACCCGCATTTCCCACCGGCTGCAGCCGACATTAAAGGTCTGAACCATCCCAAACAAAACCTGGACAACCATCACAGCCATGCGAGGCTTTGCTGGCTCGGCTTTGGCTTTGACTACATTTATTTTTTAAAGAGAGGGCCTGAAAACTTGAAAGATCAAGGAAAATAATTTAAAACCTGAATCCCATCTTATTTTCTCCCTTTTTTTCCTATTAAGTAAAATAAAATGGGCGCGTTTGCAGCAGGCAGGCGTGCACAAAGCAATGTTCACTCAAGTCTAAAAGCGTTCGGCCAAGGAAAACTGACAAGACGGACTAATGAACCGTAGAGACGGGAAGAAAATAGCCAGTATTTGCTAGATTTCAAACCCTCTCTGTCTTCTCCAGACCACCTATCTTGGATTTTATTATTATTTTGGTGAACAACTCCAGCCCTTCCTTCCCTAAGCTACCAAGAAGCCAGTGATTCACAGATACCACTTCTATTATTGGAAAGGGTAAATAAAATAAAGACAAAAATTAAAAGCGACAAGAAACAGGTCGAGTTTGCAGGCAATGCTTTTACAAGCTCATCTCGCCAGGTCAAATCCGAGAGCAAGCCTTAATGAAGCAATAATAGCCACATTATTCAAAAATTTTCATTTCGATGGAAATTTATCTAAAAGGGACTTAATCATATGCAAATAATAAAAGGAGGCGTAGTGACCCAGCAAGCGATCTGCATACAAATTTTAGCGTGTGCGATGTTGGCGAGATCATACCTGATCCGTTAGATTTGCTGATCTTGTTATGTCTTCACTGTCCGATTTTGATCCGCCCTCTCTATCGTCTATGACCAAATCGATAGGCATTTTTCCTTTCAAACAGCTAATATACCGGTGGCAGAAATTGTCACATAATTCGTGTACCTACATTATGACAGAGGTTAAAAAAAAAAAAAAAAAAAAAAAAAAAAAAAAAAAAAAAAAAAGAAAAAAGAAAAAAAAAAAAGAGGGGGGGAAAAAAAGGAAAAAAAANAAAAGGAAAAAAAATATAATCAGGAATACATAAGTAAAATTGACAAGTGCAACCAGTCTCCCCCCTTCACCCCTGTGACATCAAAAGTCCTAAATAGGGGAAACACACTGCAATTATCCCCCTGAGACCTCTAGACGCATCCAGAATTAGGAATAACTTTCTTTTCTCGCAAAATAGAGATATCCCAGAAAATTGACAGTGACAAGATGATTCACAGGCTACAACATATTCAACACCCGTGTTAAATTCATCTGCTCCCGGAGCTGTGGCCATTAGAGAGGTGACCTGCATGGGTGACACTTAAGGTAAACTATTTAATTTCATCCAGTTATTTCATCATAAACCCTTTCCAAAGGGGTATGAGGACAGAAAAAAGGATTAAAAAAAAAAATCCCGATGCACTGGGCTGAAATACATTATAGGCATCCATGCCCTGAAATCTCCAGTTGCTCTGATAGACTTGTACCTGAGCAGCCTTTATTAATGGGCAGATTTTAACACATTTCGGTAGAGCGAGAACAACCTGACAGTTATGGTTAGATAAAGTGACTGAGGCTCACGAGAAACTTTTCAACTATTTAAAAACCTCTCAAAATGTTTATTTTTAGGAGAAAGGGAATTCTCTTCTAGGCCAGCTATCAATGACACGTAAAAAATCCTCAGGAAACCCAGAGCGCACTTCCAATTTAACATGAGCTCAGATAACACCGCCTGCTTAGAAATTAGCATTCTCCCTCCTAAGATTTCTAAAATAGAAAGCAAAAAATTCCTGAGTTTAGGCTGCAATCTCTTTCTTCTGCTCAGAGGTGTACAATATTCCCAGGAACAAGAGACAGACAGAACTATCAACTCTGCTTTGTCTCTGCAAAATGTTACAGGACAATCCGAGCCCTGAGCCTGACCTGCAGATGGCTCTGAAAAAAAAAAATTCCCCCTTCTAACTGCAACCAAAGTCTCTTCCTCACCATCACAAAGAAAAAAACAATATCTATTTTTTTTTAATCGCAATTTCAGGGGCTTGACTGAACTAACCATTTCGAGTCTCATCTGCGGCACCACAGAACTGCAACTATTTATACAAAGCCAGCAAAGTATTACAATGAACACAAGGCCTGGGCGTTCGAGAGCTCGGTTTTAGAGGCTGAAATTGTAATTAAACTGCGAAGAGAAATGGACGCCAAGATTGGTCTTGACACTAATTACCAGAAAGAAAGACATTTATGCAAATTTACCAGAAGCCTGAA
>VWZQ01008925.1:17215-31253 GCA_013397015.1 Myiagra hebetior | reverse complement strand
AGCTCTCCTCGGGATGGGAATTCCACTCATCTCCCGGGATCAGCCTTCCTGGGAATGAGGCTCCTTTTTGCCTGCAATATTCCATATTTAGCTGCCATCGTTCCCTCTTTCCCCCCACCCCACTCCCCCCCTTTTCCACAGCTCCTCCACCTCGGGAAGCTTTGGGAGTGACAGAGGTTGTTCCCTCGCAACCCCGGCGCATTCCAGGATTTGGAAATCCCCGGCCACGGAGCCGCTGCCGGGTTTTGTTCCCTCGCTGCTCGGGCTCATCTTCCTTTCAAGTCGGGCTCTTTTTTTTTTTCTTTTTTTCTCCCAAATTACAAAAGGGGGAAAGAAAAAAAGAAAAAAAAAAAAGAAAAGGAAAAAAGTGGGAAGGAGCTTTTCCCTGTCATTTGTCTTGCTGGGTATAAAAGCGGGAATAAAAGAGGGCGAGGAGAGGAAAGTTTTCCTTTGTTTCAGGAATGTCTCATTTCAATTTGAAACCGACCTCAACCTGTGTGTGCCGCTTTGTGAGTTCCAGCTGGGAAAAGGCCTCGGAATTGCGTCAGGGCTGAGGTGTTTTCCGAGCCTGGACTGCTGCGCTTCACCCCGGAGTGGGGACGGCCGGGGGAATCCGGGAATTCTGCTGTTCCCGCACAGTTCCCTGCTCAAACATCATCTCTTTGGAAAACTGGGCTTTAAAAAAAATCCTGGAATGCTTTGGCTTGGAACTGATCTCATCCAGGTTTCGTTCCCAGGGACACCCCCCCGCTTATCCCAGCTTGCTCCAACCTGGATTTAAAACTTCCAGGGATGTGGCAGCCACAGTTTTTCTGGGAGAGCTCCGTGCCATCCCCCGGCTCCCAGGGCAGGATCCCTTCCCAACCTCCCTGTGGCAGCGGGAAGCCGTTCCCGCTTATCCCGTCACTCCCTGCCCTTGTCAAAAGTCCCTCTCCAGCCTAATTGCCATCAATGGGATTCGGGATCACCGGGAGATGCCGTGTGGTCCAACAAGCCCCGCAACCAAAGCCCAAATCGACTCCCAATGGAGCTCCCTTCTTTTTTTCCTTCCCCCCCATTATTATTCCCCTTCCCTTTCACTCTTCCCGCTTTCTTTCCCAAACAAAACCGCCGCCGCCGGCTCAGCCGCATGCCGGACAATGCCCCCCGCACAATCCCACCCCACCATTCCAGGCCTCTCCTGGGATATTTACGACACATCCCGCAGTTGTCATGTCAACCCCCCAGGCGAGGGCGGCCCTAAATCAAGCTGTCAAGGGGCCGGGAGAATCCCGCTATGGAAAAGGACATCCCTGAGTGACACCCGGGAAGCATCTGGCATTTCGGGATGGCCGCCGCCGCCGCTCCCCCTTTTTTTTTTGGGTTTGGAAGAGGAGCGGGGCAAGGCAGGAATATCAATGGGGTGGTGGGGATGGCTCCCGGTCTCCCTTTTGTTGCCGTGTCAGGTGGTGGCTTTCCTGCAGGAATTCTGGGGTTGGCAGGGCTGGATCCGGAGGGCCTTGGAGGTTTTCTCCAGCTTATAAAAATCCTGGGATCCCAGGTTCGTCAGCACCTCCGCGCAGGAGGCAGCTCCTCTCCATCCTCATCCCGCCCTGAGGAATTTTCCTCCCTCACACCGCGGCTTCCGGGATCCCCAGCACGGGAGAGGGATCCTCCATCGGGAGCTGGAATGATGGGATCAGGAGGAATGGTTCACAGAGAGAAAAGGGAAAATGAGATGGGATATCGGGAAAGGAATCCTTCCCTGGGAGGGTGAAAGCCCCGTCAGAATTTTCCCAGGGGAGCTGTGGCTGCCCCATCCCTGGAATTGCTCCAGGCTGCTCGGGGCTTGGACCTAGCTGGATTTATGGCAGGGGGGTGGAGATGGATGGTGTCCCAAGCCCAGCCATTCCATGATAAAGCAGGAGCTTGGAATTTGACAGAACACCTCAGGCCGACCAAATCCCCAAGCCTGGAAATCCATTTATCCTTCCAGCAGGCCAAGCCCGAGGGCTGGAAAACCGGGGTGGAGGGAGGGAGGGAGGGAGGGAAAAGATTCCCGAGAGGTCGTAGCCCAAAACCTCGGGAAAGACTTTAATCCTGACTGCTTTAGGCCGGGCTTTGGCTCTTAGATCAGCCCGGAGTGTGCACAGCGACCGCTCCGGTAATTCCATGCTTCCCGGCCCGCGGGACCCCCGGGAATTGCGGCTCCTGCGGGGTTCCAGCCCCTCGGGAGCTCCTGGGTGGGCGCTGCCACCTTCAGCGGGGGGCACCGGCGGGCAGGTGCCAGGCAATTAGCGAGCCCAGCGGCATTCCCGGGAAAGCTTCCCGGCAGGAAATCGCTCCCCAGCGCTCGCCGCCGCGCCTCGCCCCGCTGGCCAGATGGCTCCCGAGGCCGTTCCAGCCGGGAAGGACGCTTTTCCCGGGATGTGAACGAGCCCGCGGCGGCGGCAGCGCCCTCATTCCCGGCTAATTGCCGCGCTTGTCCCTCATTACGGTATTCCGTGCGGACACGGGTCCGCGGCATTCCAGGGATGCACGGTTTCAAAGGAAAACTGCGCGGGGGTGAAAAATCCCGGGATTTTTGCACCCCGGAGTCGGCAAACAGGCTCGAAAGGGCGGGCGGGGAACGCTTCCCTTTGTGTCCCGGCCGGGGGCACGGCAGGATCACAGAGCCCATCCCGGCGCTGTTTGCTTTGGGAACAATCGGGAATGGCGGGACGAGAATGGCACCCCCTGACCGTGACTGATTGAATCCCGGCGGGAGCGGGGCCGGGACAAAGCCGGGAGCAGCCGGCAGTGATTGATGGCGCCGTGATCCCAAACGCGGCTCCTGAAAGGCCCGAGCCGCTGGATTTATCCAGAGGCTGCTTTTCCCCTTGGACAAGGTGCCCTTGGCTGCAGCCTCCAGCTCCGGCCGGGATTTCCCTCACCCCCCTGCGATCCCAGTGTCACTGCCAGCATCCCTCTATTCCCACTGGGCCATTCCCATCCCTGCTGAGACCCCGTTATCCCTGCCAGACCCTCACCATTCCCTCCAGGATCCTTCCATCCCTTCCAGGATCCCGCTATCCCTTCCAGGACCTCACCATTCCTGTCAGGACCCCTCTATCCCTTCCAGGATCCTTCCATCCCTTCCAGGACCCCACCAGGACCCCTCTTTCTCTTCTGGGCCTTCCCCATTCCCGCCGGACCTGCACCATTCCCAGAAGTGCTGCCCTGATTCCCGATGTGGTTCCACAAGTCTCCATAACCACGGGCACAAAATGGATCTGTAATCCCTGGATTTTTCTATTCATTCCCTTAAAAGTCCTTCCAGAGGCTGCTTTTCCCTTTTGGAAAGGTTGGAGCAGCTTGTGGGAGCAGTGGGATAGGGAAAGGCAGGAATTTTCCTTTGATATCTCTTTATCTCTCCGTGTCTATCCCAGAGGATTTTAGCTCAGAAATCCAGAGGCAAAGCCAGATGGGAAAACCCATCCATGGCTTTTAGGAGCAGCCAGGATCCCAAACTTCCAGCTCAGCACTCTGGAGCAGTGGTATCCCAAAAAAAAACCACCTGGGAAAAGTGCCGGAGAGGAGCTCCACATCCCTGAGCTGGGAGTGGCATTCCCACCCTCTGCTCCAAGAAATCCTCACTTTGCCATCAGAAATTCCCACAGCAACAACAAATCCCGAATCCCAAGGGTTGGAATGGGCACCGCAGCAGCGGCTCCGATCCCAAGATCCTGCAAGGCTGAAAAATGAGGATTTGAGCCACGGGCTCCCAGCCCGGGGTTTTTTCCAGCTGCCCCCGGTGCACATTCCAAGTTGGCTCCCTCTCCGTGCGCTCCAGGCAAATATCCAGGAGTATCCAGGCTCCGGGATCCTGCACTCTATTAAGGGAAGGTTGGGAAGTCCATTAAACCCTTTCTTTCGGGATACGATGGAGTGAAACGTCAGGGATTTATTTGCTCCTCCTGGAGTCGGGATTTCGGGATCCAGGTGCCAGCAGGGCTGGCTCCAGCTCTGGAATGGGAGTCAACAAAAGTGGGATTGAGCAATGGAAATCCAAAGGGAATCTGGCCTTTGGACCTCGCTCCAGTGGGGCAGCAAGTTTTGTGGCAAAACCTTTTCCTAAGCTTTGCCTGGAAGCTTTTCCCGAGTTTTTTCTTGCCATGCACTTTTCCTGGAGGCATTCCTGGAGCAGCTCCATGCCTGCTCCCACAGGGAAAAATCCTGGGAGAAAAGAGCTTCACTTCCCTCCTGGGAAAGGAATCTCGTCTAGCTGGGATGGGGAAGGGAAATTCAGGCAGGGGCTGGAGCATCCCCGGGATTGAGCTTCCCAGTGGGAACATCCCAGTGCCAGGGAGATCCCTCGGGAGAGCCAGGGATGCAGCAGAGCATCCCCATCCCATCCAGATTTAGCCAAGAGTGGGATAACTGGAATAATTCCTCTTTCACCCCACTCCCTGGGGAAGCCTCCACATTCCAGGCTGTGGGGAGCATCCCAGGGCTGGAGCATCCAAATCCAGGAGCATCCCAGGGCTGGAGCATCCCAGGGCTGGAGCATCCAGATCCAGGAGCATCCAAGTGCAGGAGCATCCCAGGGCTGCCACATCCCAGTCCCTGATCCCTCAGTAAAATCTAGGATGCAGCACAGCATCCTCATCCTCAGCTTTCCCCCCTGTCCCTGGGAAACCTCCACATTCCAGNATCCAGGAACATCCCAGGGCTGGAGCATCCAAATCCAGGAGCATCCGAGGGCTGGAACATCCAAGTGCAGGAGCATTCCAGGGCTGGAGCATCCAAATCCAGGAACATCCCAGGGCTGGAGCATCCAAATCCAGGAGCATCCGAGGGCTGGAACATCCAAGTGCAGGAGCATTCCAGGGCTGGAGCATCCAAATCCAGGAACATCCCAGGGCTGGAGCATCCAAATCCAGCAGCATCCCAGTCCCTGGTCCCTCAGTGAATTCCAGGATGCAGCACAGCATCCTTATCCTCAGCTTTCCCCCCAGTCCCTGGGAAGCCTCCGCATTCCAGGCTGTGGGGAGCATCCCAGGGCTGGAGCATCCAAATCCAGGAGCATCCCAGGGCTGGAGCATCCCAGTGCAGGAGCATTCCAGGGCTGGAGCACCCAAATCCTGGAGCATCCCAGGCCTGGCACATCCCAGGGCTGGAGCATCCCGGTCCAGGAGCATCCCAGGACTGGAACATCCCAGTCCCTGATCCCTCAGTAAAATCCGGGATGCAGCAGAGCGTCCTCATCCCCAGCTTCCCCCTCGCTCCCTGGGAAGGCTCCGCATTCCAGGCCTCCAGCGCGAGCGGCTCCGGAGGCTCCCGGTGCGCGGCCCAGCATTCCCGGCACACGATCCCGCAGGATCTGTGCACTCGGCCGGGCTGTGTAAACTCTGACATGTGCCTGTCAATCTCGGCCATATTTGCCGACGGCTTTATCCCGGCCTGATTAGTTTCCCGAACAAATTGGAGCGAAGGAAAACATCACCTCCAGTCTGGAAAAGCCAACATTCCGGGGAGTTTTCGGATCTCTCTATTTACATGGACACAGGGTGTTTTCCTAAGGCTCTGGAAGCGATGGTAATTGAGCAGTGCCAGCGTGCGAGGGGAGGCTGATGAGTGGGAAAGGTTTTCCAAACAACGCCGCTGGATTTGGCCGCGGCCTTGGCGGGAATGTTTGTGGAGCGTGCGGCCGGCGCAGTGTCAATATTCCCGAATTTCGAGGTGGCGGGAGCGGGACTTTGTTTGGGAAATGGCTCCCTGATATCATCAGCAAGTTTACAAACGGCCCGTGGCCAAACAGAGCCGGAGCTTAAGGAAGCGCCCGCCCAGGGCTCCGGGAATGTTTGCTGTTTGCCCAGGGATCCCAAAGAACTTCCATAAATACTGCCCTTATCCCGGATCTTGGGAGGCAGCCCCGGCATGACGTAGCAGCCCCACCGCTCCTGCTTTTCCAGGGAATCCCCGGGCAGGGCAGGCTCCTGGTGGAGCTGTCTCAGCTGGAATTTTCTTCTGCCATCCCATTATCCAGATATTACCGGGAGGAAACCGCAGCCCAAAATTCCATCCCAAATCCTGTTATCCAAATATTGCTGGGAGGACACTGCAGGCCAAAATTCCATCCAAAATCCTGTTATCCAAATATTGCTGGGAGGAAACTGCAGCCCAAAATTCCATCCTGAATTCCCATTAACCAAACATTACTGAGAGGAAACCGCATCCCAGAATCCCATTATCCAAATATTACCAGGAGGAAACCACATCCCAAAATTCCATCCCGGATCCCATTAGCCAAAAATTGCTGAGAGGAATCTGCATCCCAAAATTCCATCCCAAATCCCCATTAACCAAACATTGCCGTGAGGAAACTGCATCCCAAAATTCCATCCAAACGTTTCCATGAGGAAACCGCATCCCAATTCCATCCCATCCCACCCCAGAATTCCATCCCATATCCCATTATCCAAATATCACCAGGAGGAAACCTCATCCCAAAATCCTATTAACCAGACATTACCGGGAGGAAACCGCATCCCAAAATTCCATCCTAAATTCCCACGAACTGCTAGAGGGTCCAAAAAATTGACCAGAGGGTTTTCCCCCCTGGAATGATCTCCAGTTCCCCATTTTTTCCGCGTGGGAAGGAGGAGCGAGGTGGGAAGGGAACGCTGGGGGTTAATAAACAACTCCTGGCTCCGGAATTATTGATGGAAGCGGGAATGAGGAGCGGTGACATTTAAAGGAGGAATTTGTGCTCCACAAATCCGAGCGTGACTGACAGAGCCAGAGGCTCCGGAATCAATACAAATAACCCCAACCTTAATTCCTTGATCCCGGGGAAAACAGCGCATTCCAAGCGCTCCCAGAAACTCGGGATCAGCCGCTGGATGCTATTGACTGCCTGGGAGCAAGGACAATTAGGATGTTCCTTAGGGATGGGGCTTTTCCTGATGTTTTCCTGGCGTTTCCACAGCAGCGGTGTTCCTCCCGTTCCCGAAATGCCAGGCTCGTTATCCAATATAAAGGGAGATTTCCTGGGATCATCTCCCTTAAGGAATGAGTTCCTTGAGGTGCTTGAGGGAGATGAGGGGAAGGAAAGGTTGGATCTCCCTCTGGATGTGGGAGAATCCAGCCCCTAAACCATGGAAAACCACACCCCAAGCTGAGGTATCCCATAAATGTTGGGAGCGGGATGATGTGGGATTCTGGGCTAACTCCCCCAATGGACACGTGGATCAAGATGGGAGGAGGAGGATTATCCCTAAAACAGCATTCCCAGCGCTGGGAATGTCCACCAGCACCCCAAATCCCGGGAGTCTCCATCAGCACCATCCTCCCTTCAATGTGTATCCACTGGAATTTTGTTTGGAGTTCCTCGGGAGAAGTGTGGCCAGTGTTGCCTCTGGGAATCCGAGATTGTTGGGATTTTCCACCCCCATGCTCCCGAGGCTTTTCCTTCCTGTAGGAGCATCCCAAGAGCCAGGAGCATCTCCCTGCCATCCCTGGGATCGTGGCTTTGGATTCCCAACTGGAGACAATGGAAAACACACCTTAATTCCCTGTTCCCACAAAACCACAGGCACCCCATACCCCCAAACTCCCAAATCCGCGTTTTCCAACAGCGGGAGGACCCGGAGTGCCTCGGGAGCTTATCCAGCTTTTTCCTGGTGTAAGTACAGTATTTCTCCGGGAATTACGGCCGCTGGAATTCGCCCGGCCTTGTCCTTGCTCCCATAAAAAACCGGGAGCCGGCGGAAATTATGGGATCAAATCAAGGCTTCCTTTGATTCTGACCCTACAGCCACGAGAGTCCCGGAGGGTCCCGCTTTTTTCCTTCCCACTTTTCCTAATTTATGGCTCATTCCCTCTTTTCCAATCAAGCCGGCTGGGGGCAGCTGCTCCCTATCCCGGGAGCCACCATAAACCATGGACAACATTCCTGCTTCCCGGTTGCTGTGGATAGAAAATCCTCTACGGAGCGGGGTGCGGATCCAGAGGGTGTCGGGAGGAGTGGGATTGGCTCAATGGATGGAATTTCATTCCCCCTTTTCTGAGGCCTCCCTGAAGGGTTTGGGCGGAGTGGGAATGGCGGCGGGGTGGGAATATCCAGAGCGTTTCATATCCCAAAAAACCACTCTGGGGTTAAATCCAGCTGTTTGTTTAGTGGGAAAAACACCCTTGGGAAGGTGGGAATGGTGGCAGGTGCGAGCCGGGACTGGGAAAATCCAGGAGAACAGCACCGTGTCCCTAAAATTCCTGGATTTGCTCCTATTCCAGGAAAAAAATTAGTATTTCCACCTTTCCCCCCGTTTCCCCCCTTCTCTGGGATGGGGGAGGACCAGAAGATCCCATGGAGCCACCTCCCAGATTTTTTTCTGGAGAAACAAGCCCCTGGCACCTCCTCTTCCCAAAATCTCCCTCCAAAAATCCTTGGGAATGACCCTGAACTGCTCTTTGTTCCTGAAACCGATCCCAAAAAACCAGGGCTGAGCTTGGATATTTCCAAATGGTCCTAAATACTTGGGAACGGAATTCCTGGGGATCTGTGGGAAGCAATTCTCAGGGATATTTCCATGCTGAGCTAGCCAGGATCCAGGGAGAATTCCCAGATCCCACAAAAACCCTGGGCGCCTTTAAAATCCTGGCCCCTCCTTGTTTTTTGGAGTCAAATCCAGTGCCTGGAAGGATTTGGGAATGTTGGGATATTTTTTCCTGGGAAAACTTAAAATGGGGAATTCTTTGTTTAATTTGGAGTTAATTTGGGCAGAATTTTAAAATTAATTTTTTGTGGATTTGGGGTTTTTTAAATATTTCCTGGATGAAACATTGTGGGATCTGGCAAAACTGGGATATTGGGAATGATGTTTTGAAATAAATGGAAAAACCAGGAGCATTCCCAATATTCCCCAGCAGCCCCACCTGCTCCATTTTGCTTTTCCTTCACTTCCAGACTCCCAGAACTTCATCATTCCTGGGAATTGCCATGCAGATTCCTCACTCTCATCCTGCTGGGATGTGACTTGGAGCCCCAATAACCCGGGAGGAGGAAATTTGGGATCCAGGTGTTGGAGCAGGGACACAACCCCGGCTGAAATTCCTCCCAAAATCCAAACCCAGGAGGGTCAAAAGTTCATCCAGGCCCCGGCAACTCCCGGCAGATTTTTTTTCCTGCTTGGAAAAGGGGGATGGAAAAAGGNTTGAGGGGGTGGGAATGGGAATATGAGGGTGGGAAGTGGGAATGCAAGGAGATGGAAGTGGGAATAAGAAGGGCTGGGAAGTGGGATGAGGTTGATATTCCATGTGCCTCCCACCTCACAGGCTGGACTTCCTTATTTTTCCCTCTTCCTGTCCTTTTTTTTTAGGAAAAATACCCTCGGGTACATCCCAAACTTTCTGCTTTGCCAGGAGTCAGCTTGGTCCACAGAAAAAATGGGATCAAACCCACAAAACCCCTGGAATTTCCCCCTGGATACAGCTGGAGCCAGGATCCAGCTGCCTCGGTGTCCATCATGGGAGGATCCTAAGGGGNTTTGTGGATTTGGGGTTTTTTAAATATTTCCTGGATGAAACATTGTGGGATCTGGCAAAACTGGGATATTGGGAATGATGTTTTGAAATAAATGGAAAAACCAGGAGCATTCCCAATATTCCCCAGCAGCCCCACCTGCTCCATTTTGCTTTTCCTTCACTTCCAGACTCCCAGAACTTCATCATTCCTGGGAATTGCCATGCAGATTCCTCACTCTCATCCTGCTGGGATGTGACTTGGAGCCCCAATAACCCGGGAGGAGGAAATTTGGGATCCAGGTGTTGGAGCAGGGACACAACCCCGGCTGAAATTCCTCCCAAAATCCAAACCCAGGAGGGTCAAAAGTTCATCCAGGCCCCGGCAACTCCCGGCAGATTTTTTTTCCTGCTTGGAAAAGGGGGATGGAAAAAGGAGAAAGAAGAAAAGCAGGAGAAATCCAATAAATGCCGGGGTGGGAAGGGAGAGGGGCCGGCGGTGGGAAAAGCAAACAAGGAGGGAAAAAGGGAACAGGCGGCACGGAAAACCCCGGGATGGAAGGTTGGGAGCGGNAAACCCACAAAACCCCTGGAATTTCCCCCTGGATACAGCTGGAGCCAGGATCCAGCTGCCTCAGTGCCCACCATGGGAGGATCCTAAGGGGAAACCCTCTGGAGTCACCGGGAATTCGGGAAGGGAGAAGTGGAATTAAAAACTGGATCAGGAGGTGTTTCCCAATGGGATTCCCGCCCCTCCTCTCCATGCCACCCATCCCAGCATTCCCAGGATAACTGGGAAAAGCTCCCTGCTCCCTCTTGGGGCCCTTTCCATCCCTCCAATGCCAGCTGCTCCCAGGTTTTCTGGGAAGCATTCCTGGGATGAGCAGAGCCCTGTCCCGCTCCCGGCTTTCCACGGTGTCCATGTGCAATTCCAAGGTTTTATGGCTCCCCCATGGAGCCTTCCCTTGGAGCTCGATTATCCCGGGAAATGGAGCCTTTATGGACTCCAGCTGGGAAGTGGGACATTAATGATCCCGCTTGGCACAGCTCCATATGTTTTCCGCCTTCTCCCGAGATCCCGGTTTTTTATGGTGACATTTATTTCATGGAAATGAGCCCGGGAATGAAGATCCATGGCCCTTCCTGGAGATTTGCAGGAATCGCTTCCCGCTGCCACAGATAATCCTGGAAGGGAAGAGGAAAACTGAATATTCCCTCTCCCCACCTTGCTGGGAATCCAAGAAAATCTGGGATTTTTACATTTCGGGGGAGTTTTTTCCAACTTTTTTCCCCTTAAAACACCTCAGCTTTTCCACATCCAAACTCCCGATTCCAAGAAAATTTGCTGCCCCAATGTTGGCGTCTCCAAATGCAAATTTCCTTGGAAGTCACCTCCAGCCTTTCTTCCTAGCAGGAATTCCACCTCCCACAATAAATCCCGAGGTGCTAATTCCCTGTTTCTATCTAAAAGGACCTTTCCTTGTGTTCCCTGGAATACAATGGACAATCCAGGGGCAAATCCAGGTGGACAAAGGGAATTTAGAGATAAAGGGAAAATGGATGAAGCCCCAGGAGGTGAAAACCTGGAGCTGATAAGAATTCCCAGCCTTTCCAGAGCCATTCCCGAGGTGCAGCCAGCGGGATTTGGGGCTTCCCAAGGTGCAAATCCATTGGGAATGGGGGAGCATCAGATCTCTCCGGGTTTGGGATCCCTTTGTGGGCTCTGGGAGATATTTGGGATATTTTTGGCTCTTCCACCTGGAAAAGCCTCGGAAAAAGGCAAAGGATCCACCTTGGGATCCATTCCTTCCAAGATTCCTGGTTTTATCCCATTCTTCCACCACTGACTTCAGTTAATTCCAAAGTTGGTGCAAATCCACTGGGAACGGGGGGAGCATTGGATCTATCAGACTTTGTGGGATCTGGGAGGTATTCGGGATATTTTTGGCTCTTCCACCTGGAAAAGCCTTGGAAAAAGGTAAAGGATTCACCTTGGGATGAGCCTGGCACAGCAACTCCTTCCCAAATCCCGCTTTTATCCCATTTTTCCCTCGGTGACCTCAGTTAAACCATCCCGTGTTCCTCAATTCCAAGCCTTCCCAAAGCTGTTGACTTCCCAGAAAAGCAGGAAGTGGAGAAAGCCGGGAATTGGCTGCTCCCTCTGCTGCCCAAAAGGCGGGACAGGGGGGGTGTGGGGCGGGAATTCCATCCAGCTTTAATTTATCCTGGATTTGAGCGTATTCCAGGTCACTGATCACACACCCAGTTGGGATCTGTGGAATAAAGGAATTCCTTCCGTCCCTTCATTTGCTTTCTCCCTAATAAATCTTCATCCAATTCCAACGGGATCGCTTCCCTTTCTTTCCCTCCTTCCTGACTTTTTTTTTTTTAATTATTATTTTTGGGAAAAATACACCGGGATACAGCCCGAACCCTCTGCTTTTCCACACTGGGATTGGGAATCCAGCTTTGCCAGGAGTCATCCCTGTCCCACAGGATAAATGGGATCAAACCCACAAAACCCCTGGAATTTTCCCTGGAAAACAAAAATAGTGGATCGATGGGAATCTAGGTTGGATGGGGTTTGGGAATGCTGGAAGTTGTCCTGATCCACGGCAGGGAGTGGGAATGGGATCACCCTTAAGGTCTCTTCCCAGCCAAAAACATCTGGGAATTTATAGGGGAAAAAAATCCCAACTAGGAAAATAATCGGAGGCTAAAACCCTTTATTTGGAGAGGAAGCAAAGGAAAGGTTAAATTCCACGTATTCCAGATAAATCCAGGGATTTGGCTTTCCCAAACACAGAAACAGGGGGATATTCCAGGATGGGAATCCACGCGGGATAACTGGAAGTGCTTGGGATTTTCCCCCTTGTTGTGAGACTTTAATTCATTCCCGGGAATTCTGGCCTCAATCCCAAAAACCTGCAATCCCTAAAATGCCGAGATCCATTAGAAACAGCATTCCCAAACTGAGGATTATTTCCCTCTTTGAGAAACCCCCCAGAAAGTTTTCCCAACCCATTCCTGTAATTTTTTTCCCGTATTTTTTCACTGCAAAACAAAGTTCCAACGACATCCTGACAATTTTCCCACTTTTCCCAGCCTCCATCCCGGTTTTGTCCTTCCCTTCCCGGGCATTCATTCCTGCCGATCCAAGGGCATCGCTGGCTTCCATCTTTCCCAATTTAATGATATTTATCCATCATCGCCTGGGAGAGGAATTGGCCGGAGCTCAATTTGGCAAAAGAAATCGGGATCGCTTCCAGGATAATCCCACGGAACACATGGAATTTAATGGCCCCTTTTAATGTCCCCATCTGCAGCCATTGTCCTTGGGATAAACCTGGATGCTGCTTCCCAGTTCTCCTTGTGGAATTCCGCTCCCTGTCCCGACTCTCCTCTTGCTGCTCCCACCAGGGCAGGTTGGTTGTTTCTCCTGGATTTTCCGGATGATCCAGTGGCTGGACTGGGGTGATTTGTTCCTGAAATCCACTTTGTGCTTCAGTCACCGAGGCAATGGATCACGGAATTCCTGCATGGATTGGGATGGAAGGGAGCTCATGGATCATTCACCTTCCTCTGTCCCAGGTTGCTCCAAGCCCTGTCCAATGTGGATTTGGACATTTCCAGGGATGAGGCAGCCACAGCTTTCCTGGGAAGACTGTTCTGGGGCTTCCCTGCCCTCACAAGGAGGAATTCCCTCCTGATATCCCATCTATCCCTGGCAGTGGGAAGCCATTCCCTGTATCCCATCCCTCCATCCCTTATCCCAAAACCCCAGCCTGTTTGCACCAAAGACTCAGCCCCATCCCAAAAAAAACCCCTTGGATGGTGCTGATGGGAATCCTCCTCCCTTTGGGGGAGTTATCCTGATTCTTGGGGGTGCAGATCCACATTTTCTCCACAGGGATAAAACTGCCGGAGCCAAGCCCTTCCTGCAGCATCCACGGAGTTATTCCAGCCCAAGGCAGCAAATCCCTCCTTTGGAAAAGCGGGATGCTTCCCTCCTCCTTACAGCCGGGAGAAGAGGCAGCATTCCCATTCCCCATCCCAGCACTGCTCTTCATTCCCAAGGCTGCTCCCGGGGTTTTTGCACCGTTCCACCCATCCCAAAATTCCTTTTTTTGGGACTTGATCCCGATTTTCTGCTGTTTGCTCTCCAGGGCTTTATTGCGACTCGCTGCTATGGTCAGGAGCCGGGATAAATCTTGGAACAGGGAATAAAATCCCCGCAATTCCTCATGGAAGCAAAGAAAGCCACTAGAGGGACCTTCGGGCTGAGCCACGGCGAGGTCACACCCGGATTCCGGCTGGGGGGATCACATCCCCAAATTCCCGTTTTTCCCTCCCCTCCCGCTGCTCCAGGCTCATCCCACAACACCCCACGGGCGTCCGCTCGGGATCTCCCGATAATTCCCTAAAAAACCCAGGAGCGCATTTTATTTCCCGGTCTAACAACTTCCCTCAGCTTTTTCCACGTGAGGAGCCTTTGGGGGCAGTTTTCCCTTTTTTTTCCAACCCTTTTCTTCCCTCTCCCTGAACACTGAAAGCTTAA
>VWZQ01008925.1:2510-17151 GCA_013397015.1 Myiagra hebetior | reverse complement strand
AAATAAAAACCAACCCCCCAAAAAAACCCAGGGAAAATCTCCCGGCAGGAAAAGCGGGAGGCAAACACAGGAGTTAATTTGGGCCGGAATAGCTGCGGCTGTTTGTGGTTGTCCCTGACTCCGGAGCACCTGTGTTTGCTCACGAGCTTTTCCCAATCTGCCACAAAATGCCCGGGATTGTCACATGGGCCCGGAGCTTCCCGGCGCCTTGGGAATGAAAAAGCCGCAGCTTTTAGCGGAGTTAATCATTAATGCGCCGGCCTTTGTCCCGTTCCCGAGGCTGCCAGGCCTTTGATATCCCAGATTTTCCAGCGGCACCCGGAGCCAGGTACTGAGGAGCCTGCCTGGAGCTGGCCTTTCCCTTGGGATTCGCTTCCCGGGGGGATCCGTGCAACCCTGTGCCCATCCATGAGTTTTTCCTGGTTGGCGCAGCCAACTCTCTGCCCCAAATTCATTCTTTTTTGGGATAAAAATCCTTTGGGATATTTTCTTCCCCCCAGCAGCTTTTGGATTCCTAGGAATTGGGGGGTGCCGGGACAGGAACGTGGCTGCTCCTGCTCCTCTCTGGCTTCTCCATCCCTTCCCAAATTTCCACCTCCCCTTTTCCCAAATTGTTTGCCTGCTCCTGGTTGTTCCAGGGGCACAGGGAGGGAAGGCTCCAAAACAGCTTCATTTCCTTGGAATTCCCCAATAAAATCAGTTTTCCACCAGCTTGGAGCAGAACTCCCCCAAAGGAAGGTCCTGTTTTTCCAGGGGCTGTGGGAAGGAGGGCACAGGGAAGGAAAACTCTGCAATGGCTCCACTTCCTTGGAATTCTCAAATAAAATCGTTTTGGAGCAGGAGCCCCCACAAAGGCCAGGAGGCTTCCCATAAAACTGCTGGGAATGTGATTTGTGCTCCCGGAGCTCCGAGGCACAGTCAAACTCCAAGGTTCCTGAACTTTTCCTTGACTCCGTCAAATCCTGACAGCTCCTCCACGGAACTGCTGGGACAGGGATGGAGGGGGAGCTGCGCCAGGGGCTTCCCAAGGTTCTGTTCCCATGTTTACGATATCCAGGGATAGAAATCCAGCTGGATCCCCCCATTTACAGCATCCAGGGATAGAAATCCAGCTGGATCCCCCCATATTCCCAGTTGGAGAGCTTCCAATACCTTCCTGATGATGCAAGAGATTCCCAGGGTTTCCCAGTGCTCTGTTCCCCATTTTTATTCCACCTAGGAATGGAAATCCAGCTGAATCCCGCCACATTCCCAGCTGGAGAACTTCCATCCCAACTCCCAGTGTAGGTGGAAAACACCTCAAATCCCAAATTTAAGGAGGAATTCCACCATTCCTCCATTTCTTGGTCCCCCCTGTTGCTGTTTCTGGAAGGTGGACGGGAAAACTCAGTTGCTCCATGGATTGACGCTGCTCCCTCTGGAATGCCTGGGGGGGAACTCTTGGAAAGTTCTCCAGGGATTCCTCCGGGAAGAGTTTTGAGGTCACTTCTGCCCAGGGAATTCTGCCCCTGGATCCCTCCTGATCCTGGCACACCCCAAAGCCACAAGGGAACACGGGGCTGGCTCCCGATTTTTCAGATCCGGGGGGAAACTCCCTTCAATGTCTGGGATTTGCTCCCGGTGACTCACGGAGATAAAGCTCCCAAGGTCACCAAAGGAGCTGGGAAACCTGGAATTCTCCCCCAGCGGCTCCCTGCTCCACTGGGATGTGCCTGGACAAGTCCCAAGCACTCCCTGGAGCTGCGGCATCCTCCCCCAGGAACCTCAGGATGGAATATCCCGGTCCGTGTGGAATTCAGGGATCAGGCCCTGAACTGGGAGCAAACCTGGGGTGGAATTCCTAAAATCCAGGGAAACGTTGGAGCTCCAAGGCCAGGCAGAGCTTTGCTTCCCCTCCTCTGTTGGAACACCCAGGGAGGCTCCGCTCTTTTGCAACTCCGACCAAGAATTCCACTTCAGGCACTCCAGAGCCGGAGAGCCGGGATTCCAGCCCTTGGAGAACACGGATCCACCCCCAGGCCAGACTCCCAAGGGCTCTCCAGGCCTTGGAAATGCCTCCGTGCTCACGTCACGGCTGGAACGCTCCGGGAGCCGCGGCTCCTGCACCTCCAGCTCCAATCCGTCGGGATTATGGACTCCTTGAAACCTCGGAAAAGCAGCCGGGGAAAGACAGGGATTGGGGAGCCAGGATTTGGGAAGGAGCCCCTGGATTTCTCCACACAGGTGTGAAGCCCTTGCTTTGCTCAGTCCTTATGGAATCATGGAATTATGGGAATATTCCAGCTGGAAAAGACCTCGGAGATGAGCAAAGCCAACCTTTGTCCCTTTCCCACTTTATCTGAGCACTGAGCGACAATTCCAGCTGTTCCTTGGACACTTCCAGGAATGGTGACTCCTCCAGTGTCCCACTCCAAGCTTTTCCATTAAAAAATTCCTGACATCCAACCGAGCTTTCCCTCAGGCCATTCCCTCTTATCCTATCACTCGTTTCCCGAGGGAATATCCTGATTCCCGCCTGGCTGCACCCTCCTTCCGGGTGAGGGGGTGCAGCTTCCCAGTTAGAATTCCCAGAGGGAAGATTTTCCTTGCTTTCCAGAGGCTTTAGCTGGGAGCTGGATGTGCCTCCGCCCTGGAGGTTATCCATGAATTTAGCACATGGAACCTGGAAGCAGGGGCTGCCCGGGATCATGGATAAATAGATGTGGGATCAGCTTCCCGGGGGGAAAACTCCAGGGTGCTAAAAGGCTCTTTGATCCAGCGGGGAGAAGATAAATGGGATAAATGGGATAAATGGGATAAATAAACAGGACCTGCTGGAAGCACACCCACACTGGGAACACAAGTGATTAATTACGGCCCTTTCCAGCCGCAGAACTCCAATCCTACTCCTCAAAAAACTCCGGAGGCTCCGAGGGAAAAAGCACATTTTAACACCGGCCTCGGAAACTCTCGGAGCGAGCCATCCAAGCTCCTTCCCGAATCCTTGTTTAAATATTTTCCCTGCTCCTTCCCCGCCTCAGCCCGTTTGCCGTGTGCATCCCACGCCGGAGCCAGGGAGGAAGCGTTCCTGGAAAAATCACAAAGCCACTTTCAGCCGCAGAAATCCCCATCCTGAATCCAAACAGGGAAGCCTCTGTCCCTTGCCAGCCTAGGCTGGGTTTCCGCCCGGAATTAGGCAGGGAAAGGGAAGGGGCCGCTTTTCCAGCGGCGGGGTGGAAATCCTGCTTTTTCCGAGGGGCTCTTTCCAAGCTCCACGCTGACAGGATAGTCAGGACTCCCTGGATGGACGACCACGGAAGGGAATGCTCCGGGGAGCGGGCTGTGGGCATGGAAAATGGGTTTCCATGGAAAAGCCAGGTCACAGCTCCATCTGGGAGGGCTGGAAAGGCTCGTTCCTGGAGCTGGAATCAGACAGATATTTGCTGGAATACGGGGTTATTCCAGGACGGGTGTTCCAGGGAAGGGGAGTGAGGATCTTCAGTTTGCCCCTTGGATCACATCCAACCTGCCGGGAATGCCCTGGGAAGCCCCCTCAGGATCAGCCCTCAGCACCAGGGCATGGATCAGCCCCTTCCCAGTGACATTCCCAGTGACCCGGAGCCACTCTGATGTTAATGGGATAATGAGTCTCCAGTGGGGAAATCTGGAATTCCAGGGGATGCTCCAGAGGGCTGGGATGGCCCGCATGTGGTTGCACATTCCAGGCATCTCCATTCCATTAATGGGATGGAAAAGACACCCTTCTCCCATGGAGGGGAGCCCAGAAGGAGGTCCAGGATCATTTTCCATTATTAATTTGGAGCTGGACATTCCTGAGGCTCTCCACACAACCAGGAGGGAGCAGAGGGTGAGTGGCACAGATCCTGATTTTTCCCAGATAAAGCTCCTTCCTGTTCTCATCCTGGCATCTCCAGTGCCAGCTATCCCTGCATCCTGCAGATCCAGAGCTCATTCCCACCCTCCGTGTGTCCCCTCACTGTCATCCCACCAGATCCCACCAGGACAGGCTGGGCTCACTCCCAGGAAACCAAGGAAGTCACGGATCCTCCTGATGTGTAGCACCAACATTTTCATGGCAGATCCCTTCCAGGGGGGATATTCCAGAGGCTCGGAGGATATGGAGCTGCTGTCACCTGGAGGTGACAGTTGGGACCAAGGTTTGGATGTGGTGGGAAGTATGGATTGACCAAGGCATGGAGGTGGTTGGATTATGGATGTGACCAAGGCATGGATGTGACCAAAGCCATGGATGTGACTGAGGAATGGATGTGATTGGATTATGGATGTGACTGAGGAATGGATGTGATTGGATTATGGATGTGACCAAGGCATGGATGGATTATGGATGTGACCAAGGCATGGATGTGACTGAGGCATGGATGTGTTTGGATTATGGATGTGACCGAGGCATGGATGTGGTTGGATTATGGATGTGACCAAAGCCATGGATGTGACCGAGGCATGGAAGTGACCAAAACCATGGATGTGACCAAGGCATGGATGTGGTTGGATTATGGAGGTAACCAATGGATATTGCTGGAGTCAGGGAGAGCAGGTCCATCCAGGAGACTCCAAGATTTTGTTTAAAATCCAGCAGACCAGCTCGGAGCCCATCTGTGGTGGAAAGTTGGGAGCTGGAGATTCCGGCTGCGCTCCCTTCCCTCGGGATCAGCCGGCTCCCTGCTCCCGCTGGGCAAACACGGCCGGATGAGATAAGGGCTGTGTGCACAGCTCTCCGCCAGGAATTCCGAGCCCGACCTCCCTTCCTTGCATCCACCTGCTCCCAGCTCCCTCCCCGTGTCCCAGCCGCGTTGGCCTCGGCCCCTTCACCCTTCCCATTCCCACTGGGAATATTCCATGCTGCTCCTGCTCCCACATTGTGCTGGGGAGATGGCGCTGGGCATGCAGCATCCCAAAAAACTGATGGGATGCGGGAGAACACCCCTGGACAAAAAGTTGGAAAGATGAGCTGGATGAGTCGGGATTTTGGGGTGAGGGTGATGGGATGAGTCCCATCAGCGCGGATCCAGAGGACTGGGAATGGCAAAACCGGGTTTAACATTAATACCGGGATTCCTGGGAGATTAATCCCGGAGATAAGCGGGACAACGGTGAGGCTGGAGGGCCCCGTGGCTCAAACAAAGGGATCTGGGAGCGGGAGCAGGGAAAGACGGATGGGTTGTTAAACATTGCCAGCATACCTGGCTGGAGCCATTCCCGGGTCACCGGGAACAGCAGCCGGGATTTGGGGTGGCGGATCCAACCAATCCCAGCCAACTTCCACCCTCTTCCTTATCTCAGGCTCACACAGGGGTGATGTCAGGATTCCAAAGGCGCTCCAGGACGTGGAAAACATTCCTGGCTGTCTCAAGGTGTCCAAACCCACCCCACCCAGCGGGATCTGTCAGGCCAGGGGCTCCCAGTTTTCCCAGCAGAAGGAATTTGGAAGCGTAGCGGTGTCTCCATGTGGGTTTCCCCCTTCCAAACGTTTTCCACAGGGTCCAAGGAGTGCCCACTTGGTCAATTTGGAATCTGCTCCAGCCTCTAAATCGGGGAATTTTCACCCTCCCCAGGTGCTGACCATGTGATCCATTCAGCCTGTGGGATCAATTCTCCCTAAAAACCGGGAAAACTGTGGGATTAAAACTGGCTCCTCCAACAACATCCCCAGGCAGCCTCTTCCCTGTTTTCACATCAGGCGGAAGCTGTGCCTGGGGAGAAAATCAGGATAGATCCCGTCAACTTCTCCGCCTCTCCATCCTCTTCCCTGCTCCTCCATCAAATCCCTTCCCTGCTCCTCCATCAAATCCCTTCCCGGCATCTCCCGGCGGAGACGAGCCACTAAAGAACGGGATGTCAGGGCCACTCGGCTGTTCCCCCCATCCATTATCCCTCTCCAAAGGTCTCACCTATCCAAGAGCCCCATCCATCCCCATTTCCAGGCGGCCGGGGCGGCCCCTCCCCTCCCAGCCCTCGGAGCCCTCCGCTTTCCATCAGATTTTCCAAGACAATGGGTGTCTGGAAGCTCCTTAACTCCTCGGGAAGGGGGGGTTGTGGACACAGCCCCGGTGCTGCAGGGTGGCTCCCGGGAAAAACTCGCTCCTGGGACACCCCTTCCTTCCCAGAAAAGCGGGATCACATCCCCCAAGGCTTTTCCCTGTATTTTTGAGGGAGTATTCCCAGTGTTTTTCCCCCAATTCTAAGCTCCTAAAATCCCTGGGATATCCAGGGGGGTAATTAATGGGATTTATGACTCTCTTTGACATCCCGAGTCATAATTTGGGAATGGGAATACAAAATCCTCTGCTAGGGCAGCCAGAGGATTTCTGGAAGCTTGGGATGATGGGAGGAGCGGGAGATGCCTTTTGGGAATCATCTTTTCCAGGCGGGACCTTCCTGGGATAACACCAATCCCATCACACAGCATTTCCTGGAAATTCATGAGGGACAGATGTGATCCCCATGGGAACTCCCTCTACATCCCTCGGGCTGGATCCAGGGAGCTCCAATTGTCCAGGGAACTCGGGATACCAGGAATTCCATGCCGGCTGTCCAAAAATTCCAAGGAAAATATTTCTTATATTTTTATAGATTTTTATTAAAATTATTGCTGACATTGTTGCTCTTTTTCCTGTTATTCCCACCATTCCCAAAATTATCTTGGGATCGGAGCCCAACATTCTCAGCACAGACAAAACATGGATTTGAGCTGGGTTTTATCCCCCCTCAGGTGGGATTTGACTTCCAAAAAAACCACGGATGTTGGAAGTGCAAGGGGGGCCCGAGGGACTCCAAGCCCACCCAGCTGGACCTGGAAAACTCTGGGATGGTGCTGGAATGGTGCTGGAATGATCCCTCATTCCAAGGCCTTATCTCGTGGCAGAGAACCGGCACTGGCACCGCTGCCAGGGGCACTTTATTCCCTTGGAAAGGAAGGCAGCAGAATTCCAGTGCCAAATCCATTGTTCCTGGAACAGGAATGACTCCGGGTCCTGCCAGGTTACAGAGCTCCCATTGTTATTCCAGAGCTCGGGATCAGCCGCCTTTGAAGTAGCTGAGGCAGGAATGCTCCTTCCTCTCCGCTTTGCTGCTTTTATTCCTTGATTTTTTTCCCCAGTCCCATGATTTATCTTGGATAGGGAGTGGAATGAGAAGAAAGAGGGGTTTTAGGGTCGCTTCCAACGCAAATCATTCCATGATTTGGGCTGGAAGTGGCTGTGGTGGGAATTTGGGCAGAACTGCCCAGGACCAGGAATGTTGGCTCCAGTTCCGAGTGCTCTGGGGTTTGGAAGGAGCCGGACACAAGTGGAAAGCAATGGAATCCAGGGGATCCAAGTGCTGTTGGATTCAGAGCAGCGGGATCAGCCAATTGGGAGTCTCCATGGGACATGGGAATGTGGGATGATGCTCTAGGTGGCTCTTCCCTGCTTTGCTGCTTTTATTCCTTGATTTTTTTTCCCCAAGCCCCAATTCCATTATTTATCTCAGATAGGGATTGGGATGAGAGGAGCTTTGGGGTCACTTCCAACCTGGATCATTCCATGATTTAGGCTGGAAGCGGCAGGGTGGGAAGTTGGGAGGAACCACCCAGGCCTGGGAATGTTGGCTGTGGCTCTGGGCTTTGGATGTTGGGATGAGCTGGGCACGGGTGGGAAGCACCCATGGATTCCAATGGATTCCAGAGGATCCATGTGCTTTCGGGAGCTGGAACAGCCAGTTGGGAATCTCCAGTGGGACGTGGGAATGCTGGGTCATCTCCAGGTGCTCCCTGGCCACCTCTCCCTGCTTCATCCCACCCCTGGAGCCCGTGCATCCCTCGGGAAGGAGCCGCTCCCTCCGGCAGCTCCTTCTCCCGGCTTTGTATCCAATTTAACCGCTGGATTTGAAATGCCAGCGGAGTTAAGAGGAGCTGATTAAAAAGCGGGAGCCTCATCCCAGTTTTTAAACACGGAGTTGCTCGGCCGTATTTACATTCGTGTCAACTTTAATTTAAATCCCGCATAACGATATTTGCTTCCCTAAATTTATTCCCCGGGAACGCCGCGCAAATTACCCGGCACCGCCGGCACCTTCTCTTTGTCTCCACCGGAGTGGTTCGGGAATGAGCTCCGGGAAGTGTCATTCCGCCTCTTTAACGTCTCATTAATTAACCCATCCCGCTTTCCGGATGAGGTTGGAGCTGCTGGAGCCCTGAAAAAGGAATTCCGGCTGGATCTGCCTTCAAAATGGGAGTTGGGATAGGCCTGGTGGTCCTCATCCCTTGCAGCTTGGGGTATTCCATGGGAATTCATGGAATTAAGGAGCCCAAGCATGGGAAAGGCATAAAACCCTTTTCCTGAGGGATTTTGGGATGGGCCATCCTGGGAATGGAAATTTGGTTGGATCTGCCTTCAAACTGGGAATGGGGGTAGGCTTGGTGATCCTCATCCCTTCTAGCTTGGGATATTCCTTGGGAATTCATGGAATTAAGGAGCCCAAGGATGGGAAAGGCATAAAACCCTTTTCCTGAGGGATTTTGGGATGGGTCATCCTAGGAATGGAAATTCCTTGGGAATTGACAGAATCAAGGAGCCCAGCCCTTTTCCTGAGGGATTTTGGGATGGGCCATCCTGGGGATGCAGTGTCAGAGCGGGGAATATCCAGGTGCTCCAGGATTTCAGGGGTGTGTGGGATGAGCTCTGGGCTCAGCACAGGAACAACAGGAGCCTCCTGCCTTCCAGTCTGACCATCCTGCAGGAAAAAGTGGGAAAAGTGAGAAAAAACCCACAAAAATCCTGCTATTCCTTGGATTTTTTGGGGCAGCTGGAAATATCCCTCGGAACGTGGCATTCCTGCTGCTTGCTTGGAATGAGGACAGGGCTCCTTGCCCAAAAGGGCTTCCTTGCCCCGAGAGGTTTTCCGTTATCCAAGAATGTTTTCCCCTTACCCAAGAGGGTTTTCCCTTTCCCTTTGTCCAGGAGTGTTTTCCCTTTCTCCAAGAGGGTTTCTTTTCCCTTTATCCAAGAGCTTTTCCTTGCCCCAAAAGGATTTCCTGGCCATTCCCGAAGCTGCCAGCCGAGGGGTGTGGGATGAACCATCCAGGGGCGCACGGAGCCTCATCCCAGCGCCTGGAGCTTGGCTTGGGAATGCCAGGGGAGGCAGCTTTGGCTGGATCCATGGAATCGGGGAAGGGCCGTGCTCTTACCTGCCCAGATCTGCAACAAAAGGGGTTGGGGATCCATGGAAAAGCCGTGGGCCGGAGCCCGGATCTTGGCTGGGGAATGCCAGCGGAGGCAGCTTTTCCTGGATCGGTGGGATAAGGGAATCAGGGAATCAGGGAATCAGGGAAGGGCTGCAGCTGTGCCCTTATCTGGCCGGAGGCCGGGGCTCAGCAACAAAAGGGATTGGGGAGCCGGGTGATCCATGGAAAATCCACGGGCCCGGCATTGTGGCCGCCCTTCTGCTGAGCAAATAGTCCAAACTGTTCATTCCCATCTCCCATTCTCTCCCCGGAACGTTGTTTGTGTCCTTGCATTTCATTCCGCGGGAAGATTGCTCCCTGGGCCTGTGAGCAAACAGTCCGGAAAAGAGCCAACTATCCCGGCTTTTCCCTGGAGAACTGGCATTTTTATTCCAGCTCCAAGCTGTCAAAGAGCTGGAGAGTTTCTGTCCGGATCCTGAATTAATTGCTTTAAGCTGGAGCAGCCTCCAAATGGCCGGGAGATGTTTATTAATAACGGTTCTCCCGGTTTTTTCCGGAATTTTTTTTTTGTTCCAAGCTGTGCTCTCCCATCCCGTGCCCTCCATTAAGCGCCCGGTCCGAGGAAAAGCCGCTTACAGGGAATTAGGGAACGGCTCCCGAGGTGTTGGCGGTGGGACTTTGGGGACGCCGGGAAGGAGACGGAGATGGATCAGCGGGAGAAGGGAGAAGGGAGCGTTTAACCCAAACACCCTCGGTAATTAATGAGGAAATTAACGCTGGGAAAAAAAAAATTCCAGGCAGGGAACTAAATGGATTTGTGTTCAACACGGAATCTTTGAAAGCGTGGCAATCCCGCTGCAAGGAATGAAGGAATAAAGCAATTCCGATGCCGCTGGAAAAGCGGGAGCCGGGAGCGCCTTTGTGTAAATTTCCCACTTGACTTTTCATTATGTACCTGCCCCAAATCCATCTGTATGGATGGGATCAACATGGAATGGGAGAGATAAAAGCCGGAATAAATGTGCTTTGCATATCCCACCGCTGAACCCCCCTCCCCTTTCCCCGGAGCCGCTTTTCCAGGCAGCTGCATTTTCGGGAATAAATCATTTTGCCGAGGCAAGGAGAGGGAAGCGGAGTGGGGCCGCTCAAGTGTTTGCTTGGAATATTGATCCTGTCAAAGGGACGGTGGTTAATGAGTAACCGGGAAAAATATGCCGGATCTGCCTGGGCTCCCGGCCGGAGCATGGATACGGCTCCGGGGCCCCTCTGGATCCGGGAGCGGAGCCTGGGACGGGGTGGAGCAGAGGGAGAAGGGGGACAGGGCCTGCATCCCACAGGGAGACCCCAAATTCCAGGGTGTTTGGAATCTCAGGGCTTTGTGCATCCCAAATCCTGCCGCATCCCAAATGTTGCTGAATCCCAAACCTACAACATCCCAAACCCTGCCACAACCCCATCCCTGCCATATCCCAACCCTCACTGTATCCCAGATCCTGCCGCTTCCCGAATCTGCTGCATCCCAAACCCTGCCACGCCCTAAACCCGGTTACGTCCCAAATCCTGCCCCATTCCAAGCCCTGCCACATCCCAATCCCTGCCACATTCCAGACGCTGCTGCATCCCAAACCTGCCACACCCTAAGCCCTGATGATACATCCTAAATCCTGCCCCATCCCAGACCCTGCCGCATCCCAAACCCTGTGCCATCCAAACCCTTCTGATTCCCAGACCTTGCCTTCTTCCAGCCCCCCCTTGCCGATTCCTGCAAACATGGATGGGATCCCATGGGATCATCCTCTTGCACGCATCCCAAACATCCACAATTTCACCTGGATGAAGAACATTCCTGCCTTAAAACCAGCTGAAATTCCTGCCCTACCCATGGGATAATCCAGGGCCTGGAGCGAGCTCCCTGTCCTGCCCAGCTCTCCCTTTTCCCACCCTTTCCTCCTTTTCCATGAATCCCAACACCTCGGGGAGCTGGATAACGCTCCTTTCTCTTTTTCCCCCTTGTGAGGAGAACTCCTGGTGGGATTTATTTTCTCATCAGGAACAGGACAGGGAAAAGGTTAAGAGGCACTTCAGGAGATCCACCCCATTCCGGGGTTTTTATTCCCGATCCCGTTTCGGCGGCTCCCGTCATCCCAAGTGATGAATTCCTTCTCCTCCTCCTCCTCCTCCTTCTCCTCCTTTTCCCTCACATCCTTGTGCCGGGAAAAGCAGCCCCGCTCCAGCACCTGCTTCCCGCTGGATTTATTCCTTGGAGGATCTTTCCACGTGGGAATTTCTCCCGGTCAGGCAGCGAATTTTTGCCTTTCCCTATGGAAAAGGCCCTTTCCCGTGGTTTTCCTTCTGCCCCTAAAAATCCACACTGGGAATTTATGGGAGAGGAGGGTGGGGAAGGAGAGGAAACAAAGGGAAAAGCAGGGATGAGCCGGTGACTTCCCAAACCGGAGATTTCCTCTGGATGTTCCCAAAAAACCAACTGCTGTTGGCTCGACATCTGCAGGGATTTTATGGGTTTGGGAATGAGGGCTCCGATCGGAGCCAGGGGGACAGAAACTCCTGGAAAAGCCCCTTTGGAAGCAATTCCCACCTTCTGTCCCCTTTTCCCGCCCAGGGCTGCTGGATTTGTTCCCCCACCATTCCTGGGAGCGCTTCCAAAATGGATCCGTGCATCCAAACTTCCATCCCTTCCCTGTTTTCCTCCCACCGTGGATCCCGGAGCTGCAAGGTGGGACGACTCAGGAAAGCTTTGGAAGGGGTTCAATCAACCCCACTTTTATGGGATTTTTCCTGCTGGAATTTTTCCTCCTCCCCAAAGCCTTCCCTGCGCTCATCCCTCACATTTCTGGGAAACTCAGCATTCCCGAGGTGCCGTATTTTCCCTGCTGTTTCCATGAGGGCCGGCAGGATCCATATCCCATCCGGGATCCATATCCAGGCCGTGTCCCCATTCCTGCCGGGAATTACTGGAGCGTGACCCAGGTATCGCTGCCGAGGACAGACACAAAGAGGCAATTGGAGATGGGAATCTTGGCCTTTAATAGGGATGAGGACATGGATGAATCCCGATTTATCCCAACTCCCGCTGCCACCGACTCCGTGTCCATTAGCTGAATAAATAAAGGAGAGGGAAGGGAGAGCAGGAGCAGAGAGCAGGGAGCAGGGATAAGCAGAGCATTCCGAGGGCTCCCAAATCCCCCAGCAGCACTGCCTTGGGGAGCAGGGCAGGAATCACATCCCCACCTTTCCACTCCAGCTGTTTTCCAACAGGGATAAGGAGCATTCCTGGTAATGCTGGTGGGAGGAAAACCCTGTGGGAAAGGGCTCCTTCCCAAGGAAGAGCTCCTTGTCCGGCCTTCCCCGGGATCCAGATGCAGGAATCAGTGCAGGAATCAGTCAGGAATTCCCAAAGCACAGCCTCATCCCAGGTGATCCCTGCCTTCCCCACATATTCCTTGGAAAAGGGGCTCCGGGGGAAGCGGAGAGGGTGGAGCGGGAACGAGGTGGGATGTGAGGAGGGAGAGCTGTTGGAATGGGCTGGGAAAAGGAGGGAAAGGGGGAAGGAGTGGAAGGGGGAAAGGGGGGAAAAGGAGGGAAATAAGAAGGGAAAAAAGAAAGGGAAAAGGGGAACAGAAAAAAGAGGGAAAAGGGAAAAAAATGGGAAAGAAAAAAAGGAAAGAGGAGGAAATAATGGGAAGGAAAGGGAAGGAAAGGGAAGGAAAGGGAAGGAAAGGGAAGGAAAGGGAAGGAAAGGAAAGGAAAGGAAAGGAAAGGAAAGGAAAGGAAAGGAAAGGAAAGGAAAGGAAAGGAAAGGAAAGGAAAGGAAAGGAAAGGAAAGGAAAGGAAAGGAAAGGAAAGGAAAGGAAAGGAAAGGAAAGGAAAGGAAAGGAAAGGAAAGGAAAGGAAAGGAAAGGAAAGGAAAGGAAAGGAAAGGAAAGGAAAGGAAAGGAAAGGAAAGGAAAGGAAAGGAAAGGAAAGGAAAGGAAAGGAAAGGAAAGGAAAGGAAAGGAAAGGAAAGGAAAGGAAAGGAAAGGAAAGGAAAGGAAAGGAAAGGAAAGGAAAGGAAAGGAAAGGAAAGGAAAGGAAAGGAAAGGAAAGGAAAGGAAAGGAAAGGAAAGGAAAGGAAAGGAAAGGAAAGGAAAGGAAAGGAAAGGAAAGGAAAGGAAAGGAAAGGAAAGGAAAGGAAAGGAAAGGAAAGGAAAGGAAAGGAAAGGAAAGGAAAGGAAAGGAAAGGAAAGGAAAGGAAAGGAAAGGAAAGGAAAGGAAAGGAAAGGAAAGGAAAGGAAAGGAAAGGAAAGGAAAGGAAAGGAAAGGAAAGGAAAGGAAAGGAAAGGAAAGGAAAGGAAAGGAAAGGAAAGGAAAGGAAAGGAAAGGAAAGGAAAGGAAAGGAAAGGAAAGGAAAGGAAAAAGGAAAAGGGAAAATCCAGCTGGAGCCGTCCCTGCCCCGCTCCCCCCGCAGCCGCCTCCGCCTCATTCCCGGGTTTTAAACACTTTTCCTTCTTCCTTTCCTTTCCCCCCCCTTTTTTCCCCCCCTTTTCTTCTCCCTGGAATTCCACTCCCAGCTGTCCCTGCCAACAGAGCAGCCCGGGGGTGCCTCATCCCTCCCTCCATCCCTGCATCCCTCCATCTCTCCTTTCCCAAAAAATCCCGGTCCCGGGCTCGGGGCAGCTTTTCCCGTTGTCCCATTCCCTCTTCCCGCTGGGATCCATCCCTGCCGGGGGCTCAGTCCTGCCGTCCCCGCCGCCTGCAGCCCATCCTGGGATTTTCCCGGTGTTCCACAGCCTCTGGACACCCCGCAACGGGAGTGCTCCTTCCAGAATATTTGGGGGATAAAAAACCTGATTGCAGGGATTTATTTTCCACTTTTTTCCCCCTTTTCGCTCATTTTTTCCCGTGTTTGGTTTTTTGCTCCCTTTGATTTTTCTTTTCTGAATTTTCGAATTTTTCTTTTCCTTTTCTCTCTTTTTCCCCTCCTTTTCTCCCCCTTATTTTCCTTTTCCTTATTTCCCTTTCCCCTATTTTTCTTTTCCTTTTTCTTCTTTCCTTTTCTTTTCCTTTTCTTTCCCTTCCCTTTTATTTTTTCTCTTTCTTTTCCTTTTCCCATTTCTTTTTTGTTATTATTATTTTGATTGATTTAATTTAATTTTGTTTTGTTTTATTCCCTTTTATTCCCTTTCATTCCCTTTTATTCCCTTTTATTTTATTTTATTTCAAGAAACCCAACAGCTCCCAAATCCACCTTTCCCATCTTTCCTCGGCTCCAGCGGGATCAATATGGAAACAACACCAAAAAATTAAAAAAAAAAAAAATCCCTCCAGTTCCTTTTGCTCTTCCCGCGGCTCCCCAATCCCGGCTTTAACATTCCCAGGAATCCGGCGGATTCCCCTTCACTCTTTAATATTTCCTCTCCTATTCCCCTGGAATAAACTTCCAACCTTTTTTTTTTTTTTTTT
>VWZQ01008883.1:0-58099 GCA_013397015.1 Myiagra hebetior | reverse complement strand
CCAGCTCTTGGCCCTGCACAGACCAGCCNCTGGTGATGCTGTGCCTGATGCACCCCAGGACACAGGTGGTCCTCCCTGCTTACTCATATTCAACTTTCTGTCAACCAGGACCCCCAGTCCCTTTTCACGTCACTGCTTTCCAGCATCAAATTCCCCAGTCTGTCTGTACATCCAGGGTTGCCCCATTTCTGGAGAAGAATCTGGCACTTTCCCTCGTTGAACTTCATACAGCTGGTGATTGCCATGCCCTCTTATTTGTCAAGATCTCTCTGCAGGGCTTCCCTGCTTTTGAGGGAGTAAAAGAGTAAACAGCTCCTCATGGTTTTGTATCCCATGTGAGCATGTTAAGTATCCCTTCCAGTCCTGCATCCAGGTTATTTATGAAGATGCTGAAAAGCACAGGGCTGAGGATGGAGCCCTGCAGAACGCCACTAGTGACAGGTCACCAGTCTGATGTCACCCCATTCACTGCAGTGCTTTTTGCCTGACCTGCAAGCCAGGTCCTCACTCATCACACAATATGTTTATCCAGCTGAACAGTGGATATTTTGTCCAGAGGGACACTGTGAGACACAGTATCCATAGCTTTACTGAAATTCAAAAGGATTACATCAGCTGGCTTCCCTTGATATGCTAGGTAGGTTATCCTGTCACAAAGGGAAATCAGGTTTGATAAGCAGGAGTTTCCCCTCATGAAGCCATCCTGGCTATGACCAGTGGCTGTTTAGACCCTCAGGTGTTTTCAAATACTTCCCAGAATAATCTTCTCCTTAACTTTACCAGGCACTGAAATGGGACTGACTGACCTGTAGTTTACAGGGTCCTCCTTGCCCTTCTTGAAAACTGGGACAATGTTCACCAGCTTCCAGTCAGCTGGGACTTCTCCAGATTCCCAGGACTGCTCAAAAATTGAGAGAGGTTTTGTGATGACATCAGGATACTGAGATACAAATTGTATTTCTGTGAAATAATATCATCAATACAGGACCTATAAAGACGCAGGGCAAAGATCTACAGCTTAGAGACTGTAACTTTACCTCAGCTGTACCCAGCTATATAGTAGGAGTCTCTGTTGTTATACACAAGTAAATTTTCACAGCACTCAGAAAGAGTATCATGACAATTTTTTGAAATCTGAGTTTCATTAACCCACCTTCATTGAATAGTATCAGTTATCCTTCCCCATCATGTCAGATACTCAAAAAGATTTCTTTCTATGTGTGTCTTTCCACTATGAAGAAAAGAATGTCAAGAATTGTCTAGTAGTTTTATAGCACCTTTGTTTCACAAAGACCACCCTATTTTGAATACTCTCGATTGGTCTGGTTCCAGATCATCACCCCAAAAAATGTGAATGCCCATAGGAAGCTCAGTCTTTTTTTTAACAAGCTCTAATGCCTCCAGAATCTTAAAAAAGCAAAGGGAGATGAAGAAGCAAATGAGATACTTATTTTTTAAATGTTTCCACTGAAGTAAAGTTATCTCAAAAGTACCACTTACCAAAGATAACTAAACAAAGACAATATCCTGAATTGCTGAAACACTGGAATGTGATGTTACTGCACTTTCATGACAGGTCCATTATATTGTAATGAAAATTATTGGTCTATACGGTAATTATGTAAAGAGAAATACAAGCTGGGAAATTCTTGATATAAAAGTATTTCTAGATTGAATTGTATAGATCTCTTAGTGCTTTCTAATTTTTAATCAATCTTCCATTAAACAAGATAACTGTTGGAGGATGTCTGACACACTGTTTTGCTACTTTTTTTTTTAGAACGACTTTGATAGGCTTTGAACTCTTAATTATTAATTTTATTTTTAATTGCTTCTTCTTTCCTGGTGATAGTAAAGCCACTTATAAATAAGGGGACTGTATATTCTTACACTGATATTTCTGTGTAACATAGAGTTACAAAGAGTTGGGGTTTACTTCATATTAATATTTTAAACTTAATGTAAATTATTTGAGCCAGTTACAAGCAAAAGCCACAGTATGAATACACGGTGTAATTTCTGCAAATAACCTCAGTAGTGTTGATTTATATTAGTATTTGTGCTAGTATTTCAGAACAACAAAAAAATATTAAGATGCTACAAACTGGCAAGTTTAAGGCAGAATACAAGTAGTACAAATACTCTGCAAATAATTCAGCTAAGATTGTGTTGGGCACTGCATGAAAGCACAGCAGAAAGCCTGCAGTGTGCAGTGTGTGTTTCCAGGCACACAGCAGGAGCCAGAGAGTGTCCCATCCCTCTGCACACGCTGGGATGCAGGAGCAGGATGGTTTCTGCAGGCGGGGCTGGAGACAGAGACAGGGGGACATGTACAGGTATGCATTTACCCACTGACTGCCTGTGTCCAGGGAAAGCGCCTGGGTGCACGGCGCTGGGATCGGGGGCCCACCTGCCTGGGAACGCAATGTGATTTTTCAGAAAGCTACTCAAATTTTTAATTCATTCCTTCGTCAAAGTCTGAGAGTAATCGCGTGGAACAACTCAGTTTTTAAAGTTCAATATATACCTTTTATTTTTTCTCTTTTCTTGCAGTCTTACACCCGATGTAGAAGAGCTAAGACAGTGCAAATGAGAGTTTGGGCACCAAAGAGAGATCCACACTGAGGGAGAGAAATGGTAAAGGCAGCAACAAAGTACCCGTTGCATAAATCCCACTCATGCGTCTTAAAGGAAAGACTGCTTTCTCTCTCTTCTGTCCAGCTTTTTGAGATACTTTCAGTATTTCTCTTCCTCAGATGAGAGTAGGTTCCTTTATCTAGAAGAATCTATACAGAAATTTGTTATCATATTTGTGTAGGCCTAACCAGCAGCAGAATCAATCCTGATTTCCTTCTTACTGACCGTATGAGCAAAACAAGCTAATAAGCATATCTGCTTTAAAAAAAAATCTTAGAGCTACAGGCATTTCCCTGGAAAAATATGTGGACCTAGTAATAGAGGAGAACACCCTTTTGGCTATGCACACAGTAAATAGACTCACCGTCACAGGAACATTTAGGTTGGAAAAGACCTTTAGGAGTATTGAGTCCAACTAACCCAGCAGTGCCAAGTCCATCACTAATCCCTGTCTCCAAGTGCCACATCTACACTTTTCTAAAATACCTCTAAAGATGGTGTCACAGCCACTTCCCTGGGCAGCCTGTTCCAATACTTGATAACCATTGTAATGAAGAAACTTTTCCTAATATACAATCTAATCCTTCACTGATGCAGCTTGTAATTTGCTCTCATCCTGTTGCTTGCTACCACGGAGAAGAGACCAATTCCGAGCTCTCAGCAGCTTCCTTTCAGGTAGATGTAGAGAGTGAAGCAGTCCCTCCTGATCCTCCTTTTCTCCAGGCTAAACACCACCAGCTCCCTCAGCCACTCCTCATAAGATTTATAGCTTCAGTTCTGCAATCTATCAGTTTTACAGGATTAGTCCTGCAATATCATTGCACTTGAGGCTTTTACACTACCATTACAGAGTGCTGTGTCACCACAGTTCCTTCACAGCTCTTGTTTAGTTTAGACAGCAGTCTGGAAGCATCAACTTGACAAAATGCAGATATCTAAGGACAATTTTTTTTTTTTATTATTCTGAGCAAGGACTTAGAGTTCCTTTTGCAGCATGAATTATTTAATAGAGTTTCAAAGAAGCAAAGGTCCTGGATTTTTGGCAGTGTTAATTTTAACAGAAGAAAATAGCAAGGACATTCGCTCAAACTTACACCAAAGAAACAAACAAAAAAATCAGCTACTACGGCTTTCTGAAAAAAAATAAGAAATGCTCTTAATTTGAAAGTTGCATTTAGTGTGATTTCAAGCATGTGTATTAGTAATATGAATCACAGGCAAATTGATTTAGGAAACTACATTAAAACTTGGGATTTCCTACCACTTTGGAGTCAGCCATTCTTGTCAATTTTCTCTGATTTGCACATGACCTTTAATATTGTCATGCTTGTCTCCTAATGCCATTTTTTTTTTAATGGTGCTAAGTTTGATTTCCAAATCTATGTTTATGTCTCCGAATTGACAGTTGATTTTACAAAAGCCTTGGTGATCAAGCAGTTCTCACTGACTTAATAACAAGGTTTGATGGTGCATGATCAATACTTTCAGATGCCTAAATATATCCCAGCATCAGGGCTCTGGTAGTTCTGGTGGCTCTGGTAATGCTGTATCATGGTGACAAGTTATCTTGACTTGTCTCTACACAGTCTATACATGATATTTCATTGTAATAGCACACCAGTCTGTGTCCTAATCCCGTGATTGCAGCCAACAATATTGCAGGATCAATCCCTATTTCTGCAATAATGAATCTGAAGTGAATTTGTCAGATATTACAGAAATCAGATTACATAAGTGATGCCTTTGTAATGGTTACAAAATTCCTCCCACAGAGAAGGTCACTGAGTACTGAGCTGCACATCTGTTGAAAGGCAGAAATAATAATCTCTGGAACAAAAGCACAATTTCATCCAAATACACATTTCTGTGCTGAGAGGGACTGGTATCCAAGCTACAGTGGAAAATCCGAAGAAGTTGGGTATGATATAAAGAATAGTAGAAGGGATTTTATAATAGTGTAAAGGTTACATGAGCTGTTTTAGAGCATAATAAGTCTCTGGAAAGACTTGAAAGCAACTAGGAAAAAAAAGAGAATGAAATAACTACATAGACAATAAACTTTATATATATAGACATATATACAATATATATTATAAAACATACACATATACATATATGTATATGCATAAGTATTTATTATTTATGCTAGTATCTATCTTTCAAGGTACATGTAAATGTAGGGAATAGGTACAAATATCAAGCACACTGGAAAGAAAGCTGCTGTTTAAACCCTATGGTCCCCTGTTGAAAAACTCAGTGTGAAGAGTAGATCCACAGTGGTTTAGATGATACTTTAAGGAAATAGGAGAGAAATTAGATGGGGAGGACGTGAACAGCTAAGACTTTATATGAGACTGAAAGCTTCCTCTGTTCCCTGCTGGGACCATTCCTTCCAGCTAGGGCAAACCTTGGCCATTAACATTCTCACAATAATTATATTACTGCTTGTTGAAGGAAGAAGCACGTCCTTCTCCCAAGGAAACTATTTATTACACTTCTATCTACTCCTCTAGCCCCCTCTGTCTTAGACAGAGTTTATCAGATTTTTTACATAATTTGGAAAAAAATATGTCCATCTCTATCTGTCATTTCTATACAGGCTCAGCAACACAGCAAAGTCCAAGAACCTGCTTTTATTCTATCTTGATATCTTTCCATTTAAGAGCCATATCCAACACCTTTTAATGATTCTTTATTTGGATATTGAAAGTAGTTTTGGACTTAAACTGCTACATGTCTACCACTGCAAATTGTTAGCAGACCTGTTTATTCAAGTGTCAAGGATAAGTGAAAATAACTTGAAAAGTCATGAAATCCTAGAGTAATGGAGCAGTTTTGGTTGGAAGAGATATTTAAAGGTAATCTGTTCCACCACCCCCTGCCACAGGAAGGGACATCTTTCACTAGATCAAAGCCTTGTCCAACATGACTTTGGACACTGCCAGTGACTGGGAATCCATGACTCTGGTAACTTGTTAACACTGTTTCACCACTCTCAACATAAAAAGCTTATTCCTTAGATTCAGCCTAAATCTATTCTCTTTCAGTTTAAAATAATTATCCCTTTTCCTGCTAAACCAGGCCATGGTATAAAATCTTCCTCCATTTTGAGATTCTTTGTCACAATACTTGATCCTGTGACATAATTTCACTTAAAGCAAGGTAGGCTGCTTTCTGAATGTAATGCATTCTGAAAAGCTGGTTTAAGAATTAGTTTTATACCCAGGCAAGTACAGAAACGCCACTCAGTTTTTACATTCAGTACCCTGATTACCTTGCATATACAGTTTCCTCCAAATATCTGTTATACATGATGGCAGAGGCTTTTAGACGTGATCTTTTCTGAAACGAAAAAGTATGGAGTCTCCTCATTTGGAAGATTGTGACAAAATTGTGAAGTCATTAATTGCTTTGGATTTGAGAGTGTACTAGGAGACTACAAAAAGTAGAAGTCTGCTGAATTCCCAGTGTTTAAAAACACTTTTGAAAATATCATCTTTAAAAGGGTTCTTTAGGTCTTGGTTCTAGTCAAAATTGGTTGCGATTTCTAATTAGTTTTTGTTGGCATTTTTCTGGGTTTACATTTAAATTATTCTATCTAAAATGTCTTCTTTAATATCAACCTAGATGTGGAAGTTTGAAAAGCTAGATAATTGTAAGGTTTGTGTTCAAAAGAAAAATGTTTATTAAGAACCTACACAAACAGGTATTTACGAAACTTCCACAGCCATGACTCAGATCTGTATTTTCTATCATCTAGTCACCTAGCCAACCCTTTTTTTTGTTTAGGAGGCACAACATACTATAAGACTTTGATCTTGGTCCATCCTTTGAGAACACAAAGTAAAGGTAACATCTTAAATAATGCAACTTGTGCAATCTCCAAAGCAAATGGCAAATTAATCAGTCTCTGAATCCTTGTTTTTTTGAAGACTCGTGCATTTTTAAAGAAGATGGAGTAATTGTTTAGTGACTTGGTGCCATTGATTTTCATTATGGATGGTGTTGACTAGGTCTGTGTCAGGTCACCTGGGAGAGATAGCCTTTGCATAGCTAAATAAAATGGGGAAAGTACCATTTCTTATTCCATATTAAAGAGGAAAGATCCAGTCCTTGAAATAAATTTTGTGTGACCTTCTGGACAAATAAATTTTTCCTTTTTGGCCAGGCCATTAGAATAAAGGAGAGAAATGCAAAGCTGCATAGTCATGAAGTAGAGGTCTGGATTTTACAGGCCAGCAGATTCCTGGTTGAGAAAGATGATCAGAAGGAAAAATTTAGAATAAAAGAAAAATGTTCTAATTTGCTAAATGTATGAAACACCACTTGATTTCTCCATTACTAGTATTGGAACTTTTGTTATCATAAGACAGAAATTCCATAATATAATTATCATATTGAACTGAGATACAAATTTAACATACCAATCTCTAAGTCCTTCCCTCCTAAGGTTTTGTTTGTAATTTTGCAGTGGTTATAATTTTTAGATTTTCAAAGTGACACAGATTACTAAAATACACTAAAATTCTTCTTTCTTCCACTTCAGAGGATTGAAAAATATATAATTTTTGATCCTACTTCAGATTTTGCTTTCAAATTGGGCAGATTTTTTTGGTTTGTGTGTTTGAGATTTTTTTTTTTACTTTCTTCTGTTCTTGTTTCTGGATTTTCCTCCCACTTTGTGCTGTTTAATTCTTCTTCATCCCTGCCATCTAAACTTTTACTGTTCTCAAATACCTCAATCTCACTCATTCTCATTGAAGTGAAGTCTGCAATTTTAGTGATTTACAGCAGCTATCGGGTTTAAGAAAAAATCACACGCTTGTCATATTATGATGACTCAGTGAATTTCCCTGGAGGAAAATGTGACTTTTAACGGTTTGTTGGCTGGCAGTGCTTTTTAGATATCTGCCACAGCAAATTCTCTCTCATAATGATAACTGCACAATGAGGGTGTGCGAGCTGTTGCACAATTCAGCAGACAAAGAAACTGAGCTTTTCTAGAATGAGGTGCCTTGGAAAACAGAACACTTCAATCTGTCTGATAATGTACTAGTAAATATAACCATTTAAGTAATTTTTTATTTACTCAGCCTGCTTGCATAAATATGTCAATTAGAATCTTATCAAAAGCATTCCTGAAAATAGGTGGAGGAACATTGCTAAAATACTGGTAGTGTTTTGGGATAGCTGACAGGTAATTTGAGACTACAAAGAGGTTTGATTGATTGACCAAGCGTTCCTGCCATAGAGACTAATATAAAATTTTTAAGAAAGCTATTAAATATCACTTATACTTCCTGTTACTCCTCTAATAATAGCTGTGTGATGCATAATAACCACTTTTCATTTCTATCAGTCAGGTCATAGGGGAGGAAACAGGAGAAAACTAATGAGCACGGGGTCCATGAAGAAAATGGTGCATATGCCAGTAATAAGAGGATTTTCTTTAACAAGAAATGAGTAGTTGTTTCTGAACATCATTCTGGTTTGATGGAGCAGTGAAAATATGCTGAGAAAGGATAGAAAAAATGTCCTCATCTATGCAGGCCAGTGCATATGCACGGTATTATTTGATATATAGGGGTGTAAATAAATGTTAAAGTTCCTCAAGCTACAGCTTCAGGTGATATGTGGCAGTGAAAACCATACAGTTTACCCCAACATCTCTCCTAGATCAAACAAGCTGAGCTGGAGATATTTCTGAAAATTGGCACCGTGACTTCCTGTTACAGAGCAAAAAATTTTTGAAATATTTCCTCTTGAAATAACTGATGAGGACTCAGGTAACATTTGTTAAGTGTCCATGATGTAACAACAGCTCCTGCTAATTATGTCTTTATCCAGAAAAAAAGGCTGTTGGTGAGTCTGGGGCTGGGAATGAAGAGGGAAAGTTTTGCACAACTTCCTTGTAGTGGGAGGCACTGATCTCCTCTGTCTAGTGACCAGCAGTAGAACACAAGGAAATAGAATGGAGCTGCATCACGGTAAATTCAGGCTGGAGATTAGGAAAAGGTTCTTCGCTTAGAGCATGGTCAATCACCAAAACAGGCTTCACAGGAAAGTTGTCAGGGCATGAAGTCTGTCAGAGTTCAAGGAATGTCTGGACAACACTCTTAGTTAAGCAATTTACTTTCAAGTAATCCTGCAGGAAACAGGGAGCTGGTCTTGAGGATCCTTAGGAGTCCTTTCCAGCTTGAGATGTTCTATGATTCTATGATTCTGGGATTCTAAATTGTTTTACAAAACTGTAGGAATACTGTATAAACTGTTATCCTCCCTAGCAGATTCTTTGAACCTCCTCACACTATGTAGGAGAGGGAATATAAGACTTTCCAGCTTCCAGTTGTTCAACAAAACAAAGCAGTGCTATCTCGGCAGAGCCAAAAATCTGGGCTCAGTCTACAGTAACTAGATACAGTCACTACTACTGCCACTTCTCTGTGCACATGTATGCAGTATTCTTTTTTTGTCTTCTATCCAAATCTGTTTTTCCTTCTGCATTGCTAAGACTGAATTGACTCATCACCATGTCTGTAACTGAATTAGAAAAATGCTTAAAGTATCTCCCACAGAATAAAATACCCTATTTAAACTTAAAGGAGATCAGTATTTTTGTGGTTTAATCCCACAGCCAGTTAAAGAGAAAAATTATGTGGGTGGGGGGAGATAAGAATAGTTTCACAGGTGTAACTACATGCAGAAAGAGGAGAAACCCTGAAAATCCTGTAATCAAAATATTACTATTTCCATGAGGAAATCATATGTAAATAAATAGTTATTGTATGAAAATTAATAGTTATAACATTACTCATCAATATTAAAACTCCTTGCAATCACTAAACCTTTTTAACTATTTCCTGTATATCTGCATTTTGGTTAAATGAAGAGAGAAAAAAATATTCTTATATAGTTTTACTTTCAAACAATTTCTAAAGCCTGTTCATTTTAAATTTCCCAGAAAGAAATAGGAAATCCTTTTGTTCTGTTTTATGAGAGGAAAAGCAGCCTTTTCTTTCAGTTCACAAAAAGAAGGAAAAAATAGGAAAAAATCAACATTCTTTCCAAAACAGAAGAAAGCTGATAGCCCAAAACTAATCATATATGATCCTAAATTCCATAACTGGGGCTTCTTGGTGGAAAATCTTCCATCCCCTTTTTAATTTTTTTTCTTTTAATGCAAGTCGCTTTGTCATACCTGAAGGTTTCTCAGAATTTTCATATCTACCTTTCTAAACTGGAAATGGTTGATGCAACTACTGAAATATTTCATATATATGTATGTGTGTGTGTATGTATATATATGTATATGTATTTATATATTATTTTTTTGGATCAACTTTTGACACTTTTCCAGTTGCACCACACTGTAATCTAGAGGTGGACTGTAGGCTGAGGTCCTTTTTTCATCCTTTTGCCAAAAAGACTGTTTTCCAATCAACCTTGCCTGCAAATCACACCAGACCAATAATTGCCAGACATGCCACACTTACATCAGCTTGTGGGCACACACTCATACGTGAGACACAGACTAAGCTCACAGATTAATGAAGTTTTCAGACAAGCAATAGGAATGTGTGATATCTGCAGTCTGACACATGAGAGAGAATAGAGGAGATTGGAGGACAAAATTTAGCTTACTTAGCTGATGTACCTTTAGGTATTAGTACCAAAGGTGAACCATGGGCATAAATACAACAGTCACTGAAGAATTAGTACTGCTATTCAAATTATTTTCCAGTTACAGCATGAGTCAGAAAAACTTAAACAAAAAATGTCACAAGCTGAGGAAAGGTCAATGAATAAGATGCAAATCTTATTCCAATATAGTGTCAAGTTACTGAAAATTTTACTGAACAATAGCAATGAAAATGGGCATACATTTGTTCTTAGTCACCACTGTAAAACCTGTAGGGCACATAATGACTGAAAAAGCAAGCAAAACTGTTTGCAAATATTTTGGCAAAAAAAGCAAAACAGTCTTTTAAGTTAAGGTGACCAAGTGAAAATTTATCTCACGAAGGTAAAACAGGGTCTCTATACCATTTTTTTCAGTTGAATTTAAACAGTATTTCATACAGTCAACTTGTCCTAAGTGTTGTCAGGGTGCATCCCACTTATGCTAGAGTTAAATGTATTGCAATGTAAAAATTGGCTTATATTTTATAAAACAAATTCATGTCATTTCATCCCAGCAAACTGATTTTTCATATGCTGCTAGCAGATTGATTATATAAATTAATTTAAACATGTCAGAAATAGTTTATCAAAATCATCCTGTCGTCATCACCTAAAAGTAAAACTCAAATGTTCTTCTCAATCTCTATGTGCATTGTTGTTATGTCATCTGACATGATATAAACAATATTACAGCATTAAAAAAATATTAAATCCACACCGGATTTATCATATCCATTGGTATCTTTAGAAAATAAACCTTGGTGAACATATTTGCAATTGTCAATTATCAATTAACAAGGTGATGGTTGCTAAAAAGAGTTATAAGCCATATTCTAGTTTTGTATGGATTCAGTGTCAATAACCAAAGGTGGCTGAGAAGTGCTTAAAAGGTACAGAACCTATCAACAGACAGAATATAGGAAAGAAGATAGGTAAGTACTACACCTTATTTAAAATGTTTTAATAGTTATGGTGCGTGTGGGAAGTCCATAAACTTAGAGTTCTGAGAGATAAAGATACAACATTTCATGCTCTTCCCATTTCTTTGAGAAAGTGAAAATCAGGTAGAGACAATACCATGTGTTTTCAGCTACATGAAAATACCTAGCTAAATAAATTCAATGTTTTATTACCAAAAGAGCTTTGGGATTTAGATATCTGGATTTTGTCCATAAATATTGAAATTGTGTCTTGGACAAAATTTTGCAAATACAATGCAATTTAATGAAGATTTGCATGGTTATGTATGTATTTCCAATGAAGGGCGGGAGATTTCCCCAAATTCACTTTTAAATTCTCTGTTTCTGATGTGTCAAGTCAGTATCAAAGCTTTTCCAATGGGTGATAATTAATAATTGATAATCAGGTGACCATGAACTACATATATAGAGGGTTAAGCAGAGAGAAGCAAGAGACTGAATGTGGATATTTGCATTTTCAGGCATGGATCTCCATGAATATAACAAAGATATTTAATCCACAAAAATAATGCCTCCATGTGAAAAAAAAAAAGTATTCTCTAACTGAGAATACAGATATGCTGAAAGAAAAGATGTCAATTAAGAAAGAAATCACCATTAAAAGACAAAAATTATGCTCTCTCAAATTTCCTCTTTTCTCATGCAATACTCCATTGGTTGCAAGAGTGATTTTGACTTTGAAAAATTAGGTAAAACAAAGTGTTTTATGTGACAACTCAATGCAAAATACTGGCGTCTCACTATTTTTACACACAAGTTGAAGTGTTAGTTCAGGGGTCACTAAAGACTGAAGTGTCCCAATGCATCATATCTAAAGAAAAACCTGTGTTAAATAATGACACACAGGGAATATTTAGTGGTTGCTTTGTCAATGTGTCTCCATTAAGTCACACTTTCATTTGAGGATCAAATAAGGATTTAGTGCACATATAAAATGACAGCTTACTATTTATCCTACTGTCACTATGATTGTGAAGAATTTCCTTGGTGAGACTCAGAATGTTAGTGTAAGCAGAATTTCCACCTTGAGCAAAAGACTGGACTAGTTGTCATCCCTTCCACAGTTCTCCTCAAAATTATCAGACACACAATAAAGTTAAATTATAATGAAAGATGAAAATGTTGCAAATGCCTAGAATAGATAATTATGAGTTATGCTCCCTGAAATTAGTTTTTCTTTCTGTTTTCATAGTGTCTGTTGAGACTGATATTTCTCAAATATATTTCAATTCTATGAATTATATATAACTTTCTTATGGCAATTCTGTGCTGCTAGACTTCACCAGTGTTGATTAGTTAATAAAGGGTTTTTTAATATATGTGATACTTTCCCTCTGTGATTTTTTTTTTTTTCCCTCATCATATTAAAAGTTAGAAGAAGATTTCAGGAAATACAATCTGAATCTATGAAACAAAAAATATAAGAGGAAACAGCAGGGGAATTCAGACCAAAAAAAAAAACCCAGATAATCATAATAGGGGAATAATAGAAAATTATTGTTATTTATCTTTCAAGCATGCATAGATCCATCCTTATGCTGTATTCTTATAAATATCAGTATAGGATGACCAACAATTCCTCTTTTCACTTTTATAATAATTGCACACCAACACAACCGTGTTCAGAGACACAGATATACAATGAAATTTTTTGACCAATACAGGAGCCTGTGCTACCAATAAATAGAATGAGGGCATCAGTCATGATCAATGACTGATGAATTAAAGTACTTTTTAACAAGCGTTCTGTTGTAGACTTTTAATGACTTTAATTTTGTGAAGGAAATCTGATCTCTCAATGTCTGTCAATTGCATAAACATTACAGGTAAGTGTAAGAAATTGAATCCCTACTTTGCAAATATTGGGAAATATATATTGATGTATTTGGTTGTTTATATCCACTTTTTATTCACATATATTTTTTGAAATACATCATTAACATATATCTGTGAATCTTTCTACTGACTCAAAATCTATATATATTAACTGTGGATTAGGAGGTTTAGTAATATCTCTGGACTGGAATTACAGTTATCCAATACTGAAATGATTCTCCTAGTTTAAAAGAAATGTAGACTCTTCAGTTTCACTGTGGAAATGAAATTGTATAGCCTCAGCTTGTTGATGGCATTTTCTTTCTGGATGGGGAAAAAAAAAGGTGGATGAGACCACTCCCAAAGTTAGGGTATTTTTAACACATTCTAAGGAAGTATAAGTGAGTAAATATTGTCAAGTTATGTATACGTTTGTAGGTACTGATTATTGTAGTTCTGATTCTGATAGCTAATACCCATTCTTCTACATACATCTATATGTTGCCATTAGGCAGAAATTCTGGACTAAGGCATATCAGCCTTCCTGCAGCCAGATTTGCTGTCTGATGATGCAAATTGTGTCAACTGTGAGTTCTACCCCAGCCTGCAGTGAAATTTCCCGCAACATATTTTCGACAAGTGTCAACAGACCCATTTTTCACAGGCAGCTAAACTATTCAAAACCAATTATATATTGCTAGCTTCAGAAGTAAGTTTTACTTCCTTAGAGCTATTGTGATAGCTTTTTCTTTACATTGTTTGAAAGACAATCAAAATCAATCTTGATGAAATCAAGATGTCTTTGTTTTTCACATTTTGAATGACCAGAGTTTCCTTTTCTTTTCAGGTTTTTGCATCAAGAAGGGTGTAAGATTTGTGCAAGAGACAGACTGTATATATAATACTTCTTCCATGGTACTTTTTGCAACCTCTTTTTGATAGACCAGTGCTTTTACTTGACCTAAGACAAGACAAAAAGAAATATAACCAAATATGCCTAAATCTTGTTTCCCCCCTTATAAAAGATATTGTAATCTTAGTCTGTTTCCTTTATATATTTCACAGAAATTAGACCTGATGAAAGTTCACACTATCAAAATTATCTTGTCATTAAATGGGTCTTGCTTCTATACCTCCTCTTTTTGGCAAATTCCACATGACCACTACCTAATCAAACTTCTCAATGCACAAGCAATTCGAGTTCTGTTCAAGAGATAGGATACAAGTTTGAAATATATTTTTCTGCGTGCAGTTTATTGAAGTAATTTTCCATGTATAGAATCCTGGGCCCATCCTTTTCTTTTTTCTTTCCTTTCATAAATTTCTTTTTCTTTGTATGAGTGTTTGTTTGTTTTGAATTTCTTTATAAGAAATTATTAATATTATGTGACTAGAGGAGTTCTCTTCATATTTCTCTCCCCTCCTTGTGTTTGCTCATTAAAAAAGTTGTATTTTCTGACTATCTATGCATCTCTTTTCTTTCCATCATAAGTATGAAATATGGGATGTGAATTTCTAGAAATATTTTCTTCATCCCAAATGTCTTTCCTTTTTAACATTGTGAAGCCTGAACTGACCCAGGTCTTTTGCATTAATACTATAAGCTAGCTTTTAACAAGAAGATATAAATATCCAGAAATAGACTAACTCCTTGTATTTTTTATTCACATGGGAAAATTGAAATATAATCTTATTACCTTATAGTGTTCCTCACTTTAAATTCAACAAATTCAATAAATTGCTTTTATTTTCCGTAGCAGCAGAGACAGCATCTGCTGCAGTACTTGTTCAATCCAGCCTCATATGAGAGGCAAAGCAAGAATATTAAATGCCGAGTATCCTGGTATCCTTGATATGTCAAGAGATAATTCTCTTTTATTGTCATACCCACTTGGGCTGCAGTAGGTGACTAAAATGCTCTAGAATGGGGAATGAGTATGAGTGACTGAATCTGGGGTCACTTTTTCTTTTATGGCTTCCTTTTTAAAAAAATTAATTTAAAAATCCATACTATCATGCAAGATACGCAAGAATCTCCAGTATCCTTTTCTCATTATGTCTTTAGTTCAGGAAGGCACAATTGCACCTTTTGCGTGGATTTCCACTGATTGAAATACATCTGTTTCAAACATTTGGTTGGTTTTCTTTATGCTTATACTTTCCTGGAAAATGTGAAAATTGGGAGGTTTTAAAAGTAAAATTAAATCTAAAATTAATCAGCAATGATGTGGAAAACAACTGGGAATCAGCAAACAGGCAATGCAAGTATGATGTACAGTCTTGGATTAATAGACAACAAACAGGAGTGAGCTGCAGGTATAGACATAAATATACTTTATTTTCAGCTGATTGGGAAATTATAAATAGGATTTGTTTTGAATAAAACCATATGAAATTTTATAAGAGAGTGAATCTGGGAAGAAAAGAACTGGTGTGCAGAATTAAGAAAAACCTCAAAATAAATTTAAAGAAACCAATATGGTGTCTCAGAATTAAACAGAGCAAACCCCTGCAGTCAGAGAGTCTGACAGTATTAGGTGTTGAGGTGGATCAGGTGCATTAAGTCAAATGTTCATTCTCTGTCATTGATCACTGTTCCTTGTTTCAGCCAAAGATGCGGCACGACTGACATAGTCAGGTCTCAGAGGTCAGACACCTATTTCAAAATGATATTTAACTCCTGAATGTTGGCTCCACTCCTGAAGTCCCAGAGCTGTTACCCTCTGGTCCCTATTAGTACCTCGGCTGGCTCTTGTGATTGCTCTCTTTAAACATATGCTCGCTCTTCTGTGATAAAATCTCACTTTCCTTTAACTCTTAGCAGCACTACTGCTGCAAATATATCCCAGTGCCCAGCATGCTGAGCTGTCAGAAGCACTGATACTCTGTTCTGTGTCCATAAGCAATAATGATTCTTTTAACAGCCTTAGTAGGCTTTAGCTTGAGGTATAGTTTCTTGCAATATCTTGTACAGCTTACATGATTGAGGGCTCAATGAGCTGAAACCTGGTCTTCGCATCTTAAGATTCTAAGGACAGTCCTTAAATCTGGGAATCTTGGTACAATTTGAACAGAAACTAGAGTGATTGGAAAAACTGCTTGAGTTTCACTCATTTTATCACAACAGCTAAGACTTCTCCAAATAAGGTCCTCTTTGTCTTCCAAGGAAACTGAAGTTGTGTCAACCTTCAAGTTATATTTCCGAAGACCTGGATAAGTAAATTAAAGTATTCTAGCTATCTGGCAAATAAAAAGCGATCTCTGAAATCAGATTTTCACATATTAGATGAAGCAGACCAGTGCAGCCATTAAAGATTGTAAAAACATATTGACCATTGGAAATAAAAAAGTTAGAATGAAGAATTGACCATTGAAAACAAAAGGTTTAGGTATAAAAGCCATTAAAAAGAAAACGCCAACAAGTGCACCAAAATACTGAGAGCTCATTTTAATTTTTACTACAGTCTTCTTGGTGTATTAATTTACATCAGAAACTTATGCAAACTTTAGCAAAACAGCAGCCGTTTCTTGCAGACATCAATATTTTTTATGATCTAAGAATAGCAGCTGACGCCCTAAGTAGGCAGTGTATTTCTGTGATGTTTATAGGTTTCTATTTTTTAAAACTTAAAGTTCAAAATCAAGGGTTTCATAAAACTGACATCAATACTTCTAGTCTTTAACCTATATAGCAATGTTGTCATAAAGATACCAAGAGTGTTGAAAAATATTCCTTAAAACGTTCTAATTGCTGGAAAAATATTTGGTTTTATATATTATGCCCGTGTTTTAATGTGTCTTCATTTATACACATATACAAAATATTCAGATTACTTATTTTGCTCTTTTATTTCAAAATAAATATAAACCATGTATGTAGGAACATTACAGAACACAGTATTTTGTGTTTGGTCTGTTCAAACAGACCACATATTTTCTCGGAATCTACAGTGTACTTTGCCCTAGAAAGGAAGGTATCTTACAACAACAGAATGAAAATTTCTATTGCACTTCACACACCTATTGCCAGTCTAAGCATGACTACTGCATACTTTTAAAAAATTGTCTCACTTGTCTGATGCTTCAACTTTTAATTTAACTTTTTATCTTTATAATCTCCCACTTTCACTCCAGTTACTGACTTTTTCCAACAAAATCTTCATCTTGCTATATTAGGTATTCTGTCTAGTTTCCATCTTAATCCTTTTTACTTTGTTTCCATTTTTTATGTTGCTGAATGAAACTAATAATGTCATCTGTTTTTCTGCTTTCGAGTACCTTTCAAGCATGGCTCAGCTGATTTGATGGGTACAATTGTGAGTCTGCAGGTCTGAACCAAGCAAAGATGGTCACATTTATCTGTACACAAGCTACGTCAGCCTTCTTTCCTCCTCAGAACAAAGAATGAACTGCCAGAAAGGATCTCCCCTCAGCACAGAACTCTTATCTCAGGTATCTCCTTTTTCTGTTCAATTCGTACTTAGTCTGAAATATGAGGCTTTCCTCTTTCTGTACAGTATTTTTTCTACTTCCAAGAGTGGTTTAGCTTGAGATGGTTTCTAGGGTTCAACCCCAAAATCTACGTTGTGTTCTGTGAGAAGCTGAGGACACTGCTTTTGTTTCATTTGGAGGAAAAGAGACTGAAGGACAACCTCATTGCCCGCTGCAGCTTCCTGAGGGAAGAACCTGGAGACCAAGGTGCTGAGCTCCTCTGCCTGGGATCCAATGATAAGACATGGGAATGATTAAAAGTCGGACCAGTGTAAATTCAGACTGGACATTCATAAACATTTCTTTACCATGAGGGTGATCAAACACTGGAAAAGCCTTCTTTGGAAGGTGTTTGATATCCCAAACCTGTTAGTGACCAAAATATTTGGACAGTGCTCTTGAAAATATGCTTCAAATTTAGATCACTCCTGTGAAGTGATTAGGTTGGACAGGATAATTGTAAGTTCCAACTGAAATTATTCTATTCTATTCTATTCTATTCTATTCTATTCTATTCTATTCTATTCTATTCTATTCTATTCTATTCTATTCTATTCTAATTTCGCTGGAGTAACATCAGACTCATCCCATGTACGGAGAGATTATAATGAATTCCTCTTCCTTTTCCTCGTATAACTTCGCTTTTGGGATCTGTAGGCTTTGGATAACCCTTTAATTTTTTAAAGTGTCAGAATCTCCTAAAACCAAGCAACTGTTGGTAAATTCAAGAGTGTGCTGTGCTTCCAGTTCTTGGGCATTCACCCATATCCTATGTCACCCTCAATCTTAGCCCATTCTTTGAGTAGTATCCAGAAGATTCTACATTGAAACTGGGTATGCTTGGTCTTAGCTCCCCGACTTCAGCAGTTACCAGTTGAACACCATATCCTCTCACAATTTTACTTTTTCAGGTCCAGATTATATTCTCACCAGTTCATCTGCCCTCAAAACTTGGATTTTCCCAGACACCTAGACATGGCAGGATCCCCCTCTCTGCATGCAGCTCTTCTTTCTGGCTGAAAATAAATGTTCACTCCTCAAAGAACAGTTTGCCAAACATGTTTATGACACCAAAACACAATTTTAGAACATTACAGTGAACCAATATATATTCAAATTGTTTAAACTGATAATCAAGATAAAATCATCTGCAATCAGGATGACCAACATGTAAATTGCTCCTTACATACAGGCTGGACACTACAGTGTACTGATAAGTAGAAACCCTTAATTTAGAGATCATGTTTTATTTTAAAAATAGTATTTCATTATTACAATATTAATTGTATAAATTAAAAGTCTGTATTGTCACATATGTGCCTGTTGCATTCATTTATTTATGAAACAAAGAATGGAATTAAGTTAAATAACAATCTCCACAATTTTTCTGTATAGTCCCAAATAGTTAAGACTTCAAAATTTATCTTTCCTTCTGGGAGTATCAGGCATTTTGTTACTTCATCCAACCACAGTGCCAAATGGCTATGTCCCTGAAGGTCAGAGAACAGTAACATTATAAATAAAAGGTAGAAGAAACCACCATAAATATTTCCTGCCATTTTCACTGCTGCCTGTCACTGTGTTGCTGACATACAAGATTAAGCTTGAGGAAAATCTGTAAATGCCAGTATAAATTTTAAGGGAATATGTAACTCTGGACAACATGTAACTTTGCCATTACCATGAGCAGGAACAGGATTTCACTCTATTTCACATGGCATAAAGTCACTTGTTTTCTCAAAGGATGGGAAATTCCACATAAAAAACCGCTGCCTATCTTCACTGGTTTTTAAGCCATGCTTCTTGTTTCCCATGGAGACTTCTGCTACTCTAGACATGGATTAATATATTTTAGTAAGAAAAAAAGGTATTTTCACTTACAGAAACAAGAGCTAATGAAAATTTTCACAATCACCAGCCATAAGTTTGCCCCTGATGCAGTCTACCCTGTTCTCGTTTTTTGGAAGCCCCTCACCAGGAGGAAAGGCTTATTACACTGGTTGATTCTTTACCCAGAAGTGATGATACAAGAGCCTATCCAATATGTAAATTATTTATATTCATCTACATATTTCATGTCATACTGTGGGAGTAATTAGATGCTCACTACAATAGCTAAGTGGTCTAGTTGACCTGGTGGTGTTTGAACTTGATGCTCTCAGAAGTCTTTTTCAACCCAATTAATTCTGTGATTGTGTGTGATTCTGTGAATATTCCTTTCCACTCTATTTAAAAACAGAAGTGGTCTTTCCCTTTTTCCAGTTATTTGGGACTTCCCGACTGCCATGACTTTTTGAATGCGATGGAGAGTGGATTGTCAAGATCAACGGGTTCCCTCAGGGCCCTGAGATGCATCTCAGCAGGCCACATAGACTTGTGGATATGCTATTTCATCAAGTGATCCCGGTCCTGTTCTTCACTTACATTGGGAGAGACTTTGCTCTTCCCTTGGAAGCTTCGGGAAGCTGAGAGATGGGCAAAGTTTGACTGCTGGTGGAGTGAGGTGAAGAACTCATTGAGTACCTCAGATTTCTCCATACGTGTTGTCAATAATCCTCCTTCTCATCGCGGGGGGTATATTCTCCTTGGCCTTTCTTTTCTGACCTATTTACTTAGAGAATCCCTTCTTGTTATTCTTTGTATTCCTTGTCTTGTCCTATTTCATCTGTGTCTTGGCTTTCCTGATCCCATGCCTACACAACCAAACCATATCCCTGTACTCTACCAAGGCCACAGGTATACTGCTGTGTATTTCTTAAGGTAGCTTCACCAAGAATCAGAAGATCCCTTTGTGAGGCATAAAATCTTTTATAGTCAGAGTTCCTGAGGTGACAGTGTGTCTTTGATTCTAAAGAAGGCAGGTGAGGACTTCACCATGTTGTGGTGTTTGTGTATTTCAGCATAGCTTCAGACACAGCTTGAGATCATTGATCATCATGATGAGTGAAGAAATGGAGATTTACAGAATGCAGAAGTGGGCCCATACTTCATACACCTGATGGAGAAGAACTTTTTTTTGCACTTGAGATCCCAAAATGTGTTTCTGAAAGAGAGTAAGATTATGCAATTATTTATTTATTTGGATTAACAGCTGGTAAGAGTTTGCTGTCATCTTTACATCTAAAGTTTTTGCTTCTATAGCCACAGATCTTATGTACTGATCTTTGTTTCTCTTTGTGCTTGCTTTGCAGATTCCTGTATCTTCAGAGGTATGAAGATGTATGCACAATTAGTCATAAGTCAAAAAGCAACAAATTGTGGACAATGTAGACATAAGTTTCTTAACAATTCAAGAAATTAATCAAGTAAGTATGTGCAGGATGCACCTTGAATTTTTGTGTTGGCAGAGTCTCTGAGCATTCCTATAGTAAACCATGACCATAAAAATATTAATGTGTCAGAGCATCTCACAGTCGTTGTTTTCTGTCAAATTACAAAGTGTTGATGTCTAAACTAGGAACTGAGCCAGTAAACAAGAAAGCATCATTATAATCTTAAGAATGACTCTTCAAGCATGACTTTTTAATATAGTCTCTATTACTGGAGAAAAAGTGTTGCAGACAATTCAAAAATGAAAACTCATTGTTACACATTACTAACTTCAGACCCTCAATCAAATATGGAAACTGACTAGAAATTTCCTGAGGCAAATGTAATCACCACTCCCAGGTGGATCAAAAATTAGGTGAAATGCAAAAATAAAGGGCAGTCTCTGAGCTAATTCAACTCAAAGCTGGTCAGCCCAAGCTGATGTAGACAAATTGTCCCATAAGTATTTTGGGCTAAATACTGTGTTCAGTTTTCAGTTGACACGTATACAATTACATCTGAGTTGTTGAACTGCTTGGGAATGTCAGACAAAGGACAGCTGACTTCTAGAAACAGACTACCCAAACACAAATACCAAGCAGTAAGCAATTTATAAGCAACAATTCTACTCCATGTTTGTTTTCAAAGATCTATGATTTGATCCTTAAGATTTATTTCTAACTATTTCATATTGTATACTGCAGTAAGTTTCTCAACCCTTTGACAAAATTGTGTTGTCACGAATAGAAAGCATACTTGAGACTCTAACCTGCTCTTATATTTTCTAAGCAAAGATGTGTAGAACGTAACAGAGCAGACGTTTATCCATTCATGTCTACCCAACTGTGCTAGATATACCAGCTTTTCTTCATTCTGCCAGATTTATGCATGCATCTGCTACCCCAAAATCTTTCATGCAGACACCTGTGGGCGTGCATTTTGTTTACAGCCAGAAGTTGTCATAGATTTGAATGTTGTTTCTGTAAGTATGAATAGATAAGACACATCTAAATCTTTTCCTTTTTTAAGCCTGAGATATTTGTTCAAGTATATCTGTGGCAGCAAGATATTTACCTCCTATTAGTTTTAACTTGTCGCTTTTGAATTTATTTGTCATCCAACAAATCAGTTCTGCATATATTAATACTCGTATGCAATATATTTTAGATTTTTTGGACTATCCCCATCTACACTCACCCCCTGATCCAACCCTTAGAACAGAGACATTCCAATGAACTGTGTGTTCATGTGAAAATGTGATATTTTTCATACAAATTAACTGGCTTTAAGGATCAAACCCCCAAAGGGAAAACAATAAATGAAAAAAAGAAAAATTGACGAGTGCATTTATATTATTTGGAATATATATTTTCTTCTTAAAAACAAGACTGCAAAAAAATATATCACTTTCTAATACTTCAGACTACAAACAAGCTGGACAAAGCTCAACAAAAGCTTTTAACAAATATTCATACACCTCTTCAAACGGGAACTTCATAGTATCAAAAAGTTAAGCACAAGAGAAGATGTTTCGCTGGGGAGAATTTTTTAATGCCAAAAAAAGCAATAAAAGGCTTTGGTTTTCTTTGGGTTTCTATGAGGAAGGAGTAGTTGTTGAAAAGAGAAGATGCAATTTACTCACACAGTTTTTTATATATGTTATTTCTTTGGTTCATTTTTGCATTTCAAATGAAAAAGGACAAACAGATATAGCAGTTAAGCTAGCAAGAAGTTACTATGTGTCCTTTCAGGGTAAAAACATACACAAATTTATAGAGTGTGAAAATCTCAGCAGTTTTTTAGTGTTGCAACACCAGGATGAATCAAATGTGTCAATAGAGTTTTGTCAGAAGCAGAAGCCAGGCTTTATGGGAAGATTGATGTGGTCAGCATTATGCATTGTAATCAAGCCATGAGCCAATAGAGATTAAATATTGACAAAGATACTTGGACTAGTCTGAGGCTAAAGCAATATTATTATTATCAGGAAATATTATTATTATTATTATACCAATGAATATATTAAAATCCTGCCACTGCTTACATTATTCATTATACAGCAATGGACTCTAAAGAAGCATTTTCAAGCAGAAAAGAAGAAATAAAATAATAAAAAGCAAAGAGAAAAGCCCTGAGGCTGAAGAAGGAAACTGATATTGGATTTAGCAGCAGCATTTGAGAGAGTTTTTAATGAGCATTAACCCATCAAAAGGCAAGAGAGAAAGTAGTAGCCTGGAAATATCTTCAGAAGTGAACTGTATTGCCTGTATAGCAATATGGAGGTATTGAACAAAATAATGACAGCCCTGGTAGTAGTCAAGATTTTACAAGGAGTGAGAAATTATTCCCTTGTAGGATGAGTACTTATATAAAAAATGTTTGGGTCAAAGTTCTTACATCAACTTCTTTCCTAAACCTCTTCAAACCATGTGAATGTCATCATCTTAACACCTTTCTTCAGTTATTATTTCTTGTGAAATGTCTCTGGATTTTGCCTAAAATAAAATTCAAGCAAGTGTACATGTTTTTTTCTAAATATAGAATAACTTGAAAAATCTATCATAAATGGCACAGTGTTACCACTGATTTTGGACACTATGAGGCAGAAGCAAAATTTGTATTTGTTTCTCTTGATCTATTAAGAAAACTACAACAAAAGAAGTTGTTAGTATAGCACTTGGATTATTTTCAAATTATTACCGACAGAAAATTGTTTGGACTAGACTCTGATGGAGTGTAAAAATATGCAAGACATTTTCTTTGCAGAATGTAGAGTACATACAGCCTTGCAGCATAACAGAGACTGTGTGATTACTGACTGAGTCTTGAAGCAAGCAGTGATTATCAATATTGCAGTGACTACCTTGGCAAAACTTGCACCACTTTAGCCATACTTTCAAAATTGGGATTTCCTATCTGCAGACTAGAGATTCTCCTCATGTCTGCTCCTGCATTAAATTTAACCAGTGTGTTTTGGTGTGTTATTTTGTGTGACAACCACAGACCTATATGACAGCTTTCACCTCTTGAAAACGATCAAAGTTTTAAGAGCTCAACATAATGTTTAAGACCCAGTAACACGCCATTTGGTTATTAAATGACAATTAATTTGGAGTAGGTTTATTATGCCCTTTTATCCAGGTTAAAACTTCAGCTATAAGAAATCAACACTGACACTTTAAGAAGATTAGAGGACTAGATAAGTGTAGCTATTAAGTCTACATAGTAGTAGTATGTTTTTTGAGAGCAATAGAGAAGACAATGCTTGAATAGCAACAAATATGTAGGTAGGAATATAATAAAGCTTCAACAGTCAAGATGCCCTTAAAATCAAGTAGCTTGTGTTGACTCCTCAGGACAAAGGGAGAATAAATTGTCAGCCTTGGCTTGGAATTTGCTAAATTTAATACTAACTCTACTGTTATTTAACAGTAGCTGTTGGTATATGCTTAGTAAATATGTTAAGTCTTATATGTCACACTCTGAAGGGCTGCATTAATTAATTAATCTACAATACATTTGTCCATAAAACCTTCCTTCTTGAAAACCATATATAAAAATTTGTAATATCTGTATACATCAAGGTTCAGGGAGCTATCTGTATTCACAATAAGCCATGCCTGATCCACATTTAATTTTACCTAAGGATATAAGGTTTGATTTCACTGGATTGGCAGCAGTCACTCTGGAATCTCTCATGTCTAACAATTTATGAATGACACGGTCACAATATTTGGTTTTCCACTAAGCTGGAGTCACAGACAGCAGGTTTTCCAGCTGGCATAGTATTGTTTCTCTTGTTCATATGCAACTTCTTCCAAAGTAAAGAGTAAATTCAAATTTTTCATCAGTAGTCAGATTATTTCTGCCTTCTTTGTTTTCTTTCACCCTTTTGCTGATCAAAAATCAAGTCTTCAAAGTTTTCTGCAGCAAATAGGACTTGCAGAGTTGTAGATCCCTCTTCCTTTTCTACTTCCTTTTTGTCCAATATTTAGCTTCTATCAGTTTATATATATAAAGAAAATCGAATTTTTAAAGCTTGAATCTGTGCAAACTAGACTTTAAACTACAGGGCCTATATAGTTGTAGAAAAAAGGCTCTTCACTGCTTCTCTTAGATCTGAATTACTCCATTTGGAAAATTAGAACAGCTTTCACAGGCAGCAGAATTTGCACTTACTAATAATGGTGGCAAATGGTTAATATTAGGCAAACACAAAAATATGTTTTACTTGAAATTACTGTTGATTATATTAATAAGACACGCCCATGTGAAGAATATTAACTGAATATCAGCACCCCTCCCACCCAAGAAAATCTCAAAAATCATGAGGGAAACAGAGAAAATATTGACAGAAACTGTCCTCAGGAAACTTCCTTCTCCTGAGGAAGTTTGACCATGTAGATGCCATTTCCTAAGGATTCTGGAGTGGCTGCAAGAGGTCTTAAACACTGTAAGTATAAAGTTTCATCAGAAACTTTAGGAGTAAAATTAATTTGCTCTGTTTCATAGTGTGCTCCTTTCTAGCTTCATCATGATGAAGGAAAATGTTGTTGCTCAGTATCCATTTTTTATATACCTTGCTGACACATTATGTCCAAATCCAAATCAAAATGCCACTTCCAATAGAAAAAGCTGAAGTACAGCAAGAGCAGAAGAAGCATGAGAAACATTACATGTAAGATAATTAAGAAGGTAAATATCACAAATTATCTTGGGGGACCCCATCTAGTTTTCTTTATTGCTCTTTTAGTAAGTGTTAGAATGAAAAAATCTTTGGAATCAAAGCATTGAAACATTAATTAAAAAAAAACACCTTTTACTCCCCATGGCAAATATTTTGTGCAGTGTAAAAATCACACAATGTTACAAGACAGCAAACAAGCTGTACCAGAAAGAACAAGAACTGTGATTGCAGAGTGCAAAGTGACCCTCACATCAACAAAAAGCCCAGAAAAAATCATAAAGGTACCTATTATGTCTCACTTCCCATCCTTAATTTTCCATAAAATACACGTCAAGTATTTCTCATCCAGCAAAACACACTGAGGCACATTAGAAAAATCTGTTTCTAATATTTCCATAGGAGCAAAATTTTTGCCGTCTTCTTACAGGACTGAAGTTTTGTACTGTTCTAGCAGAAGTCCTGCTCTGCTGCACCTGCAACAGAGTAAGAGATGTAATCAACACTTCAGTGTGATAGTCATGAAGCAGCCTGTATTCATGCAATTTCCAGTGCTCTGGAAGCTCCACCATGGTGCCCTACAGGTCCTGAATGCCTTGAAGTGTAACACTGAGAACTGATGTGAGCTGATTGTATCACCCCCGGCAGCTCACCCTGCATCATGTTTACTCTTATAAGGATTCCTTCCAGTTTGTCTGGTCCTGAGAGCCCAGGACTTGTTAGATGACTTGCAGATAGCCAAGCATCTGCATTACACATAGGAACTCTTTGTCTTCAGAGAAGAAGGAATTATAATATTGTTATTTTTAGACCTTTTATGCAAGCTGACTCCAGCTACCTGCACAGATTTAAAATAAGTACTTTTTAAAAAATGTTGACATGCATCTTGCATTCAGTTTAACTTTCCACATAATGAAAGTGTTTGCTGTTTCTGGGCAAAGAATTAAAGATATCTACTGCACATCCATGCTGTCAAAATCTGCGCAGAAATCAAGAGAGGAAATAGTTTGCACAGGTACGTAGGGATTCCCAGAAAGGGAGTCATTGCCAGCAATAACTTTTTCATATTACACACACCTGAATTTTGTATCAAATGGTAGCAAGATATATGTTATCCTACTGGTACCTAATAAAATTCCTATAGGCTTTTCACTAAAAACCCTTGAAATCTTTAACCTAACTTAACAACATCTTTATAATTTTGTACCTACATAAGGAAGGGACAGTATCCATGTTAAAAAAAATACATCTAGTGTAACACTTTTACTTACTGTATTATTAACTCTGCTGAGATGGCACAAAGATAGGATTGAGTCTGGACTCTTTGGTATGGTTGTTGGGGTTTTTTTAGTTATCGCAAAATACTCTAAAGAAATACTTTGCGTGTTAATGAAATATAAATACTCTCACATAATAAAGGAGAAATACTCTGAGCCATCATGATGATCACACTTCTAAATGAAACATGGATAATTGCATTAGGATGGGTTACATTCAGCTGAGCTCCATAGAAGATTTTATATTTATTTTTACATTAAGTTAGGGGCATATTTTTTCACCTCAAGAGAATGGGTAAAATTCACTGGAGAAAAATCTCATGATGGAGTTATTTTAGACACAAGCATTTGCTTTGAATAAATAACTACATCTTCCTGTCTTAAATATAGGTTACTGATGCACTACTAGTAGTGGGCTTATATTGTTATCAGCAGGGTTTATGGAATTTGCTGAGGCTCATGGGTTTACATATACATCTGTTCCCACAATGTTACCATGTATAACAACAGTAAGTGGTGAGACAGTAAAATATACAACAAAATTCAGACTCCTAAATCCCCAGCAATGATTCCGCAAGTGTAATAAATTTGCCTACTGCATAAGACCGTTTGGAAAGGGTGTCATGAAAGAGAGAAAAGTATATTTTAAACCAATCGTATTAGATTAATGGGAAATGTAAACTGGATTCCTGACAATAATGACTGGTAGGTAGTGAAGAAAATTTATTTAGAAACTAGGCAGCCTCCAGTCCAGACAGGAAAAAACCAAACCATCATATTTCTTACCAGTAACGTATTGATTTTTGGATAAGAAGAGAAAGAGGGTCTTTTGCAAAGCTGAATTTACAAGTCCCTTAAGTGCTGAAAACCAGCCAAAGAGGGAACTTGGACATCAGAATGTCATCTCCCTTCCCCTCTTACCCTCTCATGTAACTGTTTGAGGCTGTCTGTAATAAAAACTGAATTTACTTCATTTCTGCTGATGTACAATAGGATGTAGCTGTCTTTGAGAGACACATTAATCTGCTTATATCTGTGAACTGCTACATGCATCCTTGCAATAAGACAATTGCACTTACACTGTGTTGAATAATAGGCCAAGATGTCCAGGAATGAATAATTTATCATAGTTCGTTGTAGTATGAAACAAATTTAAGCAGATTTTTAGTCTGTAACAGCATTTAAGAGTTTGTTGAATGCATGTGGGTAGCTCATTAGACAAGCCAAAGTCCTGGTGTTTGATACCTACTATAACCTTTAAAAGTTTACTGCTTAAAAGCTTGCTGCACAGAAGTAGTAGTCTGCAAGAAAAAAAACATCTTGATGTCATTGTTTGATTGTGCAGCTCTACTGATGACACCTTAAGACACTAGACAAAGTACCTTGAATCTGTAACAGTCAGACTTTCTCTGGGCTTCTTAATTGCTAAAAATGGGTCTGAAGAGGGGTAATCTATTCTGAATATGTCTAATGCACAACAGTGATAGTTTATTTTCTGAGTCATGTGCCTGAACACTTGCAGAAATTAGTACTAAAGGGTGTAGAGTCCCAGCTGTTCTATGAATACATGTTAAGTATTTTCTTTTCTCTTGCAGTGGTACTAGCTTCAGAGAAGAGTTAGGCCTAGCTCAGCAAAGTCAGCAATACCCAAGAGGAAGTATCACTGAGGCCAGGATGAAAGAAGGAATACTTGTCTTTTTTGTCTGCTCTGGGACTTTTACTCATGTGTCCTCAGAGCTCCCTTCTTAACCTCTCCTAATCACAGTTTTCATGCTAAACTTGAGAAGGAATCATAGGCAGGTAACAGGAAGAGTACAACTCTTGTGCACATGGCTTGTTCAAAATGTAAAAAATGTAAATCAAAAGCTTATTTCTCTATTTGTAATGAAGTCATTGTTTCTGAAGGAGACAACATCATAAATCTTATCTTCCAGTTTAATGGAACGTATTCTGGCTAGGACTGGGTGAAAAAATAATTACTAATTTACCTGAGCTTTAGAAATCTGTAAAATTTGAAAGTTACCAATGTAGTCGTAGTCCTAACAACTTCAGAAAGGCAGCTGTGGTTCTGTATTCTTGTTTGAGAAAAAACTGTACAAGAATTTTTGTCTTTTTTCTACGTCACTCTGTTTATTTCACATATCACAAATTTATATTACTCCCATTCACTACATAAGGAATTTATTGTGACACAAGATACAATTACATTAGCAAAACAGATATTATCTTGTTTTTTCTTGCCATATCAGTGCTTGTATGATGAAGAAAGAAATTTCCAAGCCTTCTGCTATTGTCACAGTTCTTTTTCTCAGATGACACTTCTCAGAGACTAATCTACGTGTCAGGAACTTATCATACATGCTAAGAATTTCAGTTAGTATACACTTCTGCAGTTCACTGATTTAAATGTTATTTGTCCCACTTAATTAAGAAGCCATTTCCCAGTATCTATTTCTTAAGTAGTCAAGATATTTCATCAACTTTTTTCTAGATAGTAAAAATAATTAAATAAATTGAAAGTCACTTAATGAAAATGCCTTTTTTATCCTCCAGAGGCATGGAAAGAAAAACAATAAAAAAATAGGGAAAATAAACCAATCCAAACCCAGAAACTGGAACTGGATGTTTATTTCTATAAGGATGGACAAAAGACAAAAAGATATTTTTAAAATTCTACAGAAAGCAGGAATTTATTTTGGTTTGTTTTTCACCTTGCACTACCTTCAGTCTTTCATATTATAAGACATTTTCTATAGGTTCTAAGCCAACAGCTTTTTCAACTAATCACTTCTCTGCAGACTTGTGCACTTTCCGTGGACCAACAAAGCTCTAAGTCTCAAAGTTAAATGTGCATTTATGAAATCAAAGTGCACAATTTTGTTGAGCCTTAATGCTTACGAGGTACTCTGTCCACAGCTGGACTTCTCCCACTGCTAGTATTCCTGGAAAAGCGATAGATATCCATGCTCCTCTCCCTCTAATTTGAGAAATACCAACTAAAGATTGCTTTACTTCTGCAACAACCAGCCCGGTGTGGCTGTAAAATAACAAACTGAGGTCCAGAAGCCCACTCCCCACCCTGATCTCCTGAAGGAGTCCCTGGATGTCACGTTAAGGGTCAGTGCCCAGAAATGTCTGCTCTCCCTTACCCATGCAGGAAACCTACAAAGAGGGTTTCCTGTGCAAGTGTGTCACAAGGAAAGCAAAAGGAAGGGGCCACAGGAAAAGTGTTACACCTAGAGCTCTAAAGGAGCATGTGTACTGTTACTACCAGTACTGAAGCAGTATGGTACATGAATCCATTCCTTACCCACTGGTACCACTGCTTCTAATTTGAGGTGAAGTTATTTGCATTCTGCTGAAGGTACCAAACCTTCTGATATTACAGCTGCTGTGAAGGCAGAACATCCACAGGGAGAACTGTTGTCACAGATGCTCTATGAATTTAAACTCAGGAGAAGGAGTACAGCACTGGGTTGAAAAGTAAAAATTAAATTTACAGTCTGACAAGGAGACTTATACCCACTAGCACTTCAAAATCTGAGTCAACAAAGAATATGAAAGCAGTTTAATTATACTGTCAATACATAAACTTATGTGGCATAATATTCTAGCTACATCTAGCTACACTGAATCACCAGAAATATCTCATTTAGTGTTGACAATAACAACTTGTAATAGGTTGTAATAAAGATGTGTAAATACAATATTATTCAATTTCTGTGTATGTAAGCTCCTAGTGGACCAACTTGAACTGACACATAATAATTCTGCTTAAAAAATATCATGACTGTCACCTATAATCAAATATTCAAGTCCTTCTGTGAGTAAATGATGGTATTTCCTTCTGTGAGCAAATTCAGGTATTATAAGAGCCAAACTCTGCCCAAATTCAGAAAAACCACTTATGGAATATGACAGAGGATTTTTAAATTGTATGGATGAACTATGTAGAGCACTGAGGTTTCTTCCCCCAGAGTTATTTGCCATTAAACTAATTCCCACTAATTTGAAGTCCAAGAAACAAGGTGTGTGAAATATCTCTGTCCCCTGTGTTTGGTTTATTTTGGCTTTTATCTTTTCGGGGAGATTTGCAAAACTCTATATGGGAGAGACACAGATCCTATCCGTGAAATTTCTCTTCCAGTTTACCTAAACTTCAGCAATTCAAAAATTCACCTCCTCAGTGGCTAATCAACAGTATGTTCAGGCTTCACCTAATATATCAAATTTCTAAAGAAAATTAGCCACAGTTATATATAAAGTTAGGATGATTTGTAAGAATTCGTCATCTTCAATGATCTGGCACAAGAAATAAGTCAAAAGCCAATGAAAAGAAGTTGTAGATTAACATGTCTCTTTAAAGGGAGTAAACTCTCAGCACCAAAACCTGCATGGAAAAGCACAGCAAAGTGTTTTCGAGCTGGAGAGGCTATGTGGGCTTTTCAAAAGAGCAGTAGTTATGATATCCTTTTCTTTAACTTTGAAACGTAGCTATTATCTCTGGTGACAATTCTTCTGAGGTTGCATTTCCAGATGACCCCTCAAGAAAAGCCACAGTCAGAAGCTGCTAAGAAACAATGAGAATGACAGCATTGTATGTACAGGCCAACTGCCATGATCTCCATCTTATTACTGCAGAAATTGTGGGACATATTCATCCAAAAACATTGACAGAATCTCTACTTGTCATATTGCTTTTCCTTCTTTTTTTTTTAATTTTTTGTTAANTTTTTTTTTTTTTTTTTTTTTTGAGACTTTTAGTGGATTTCTTTGTTTTGAGATGTTGAATTAACTTACTAGTATTCTAAACTATAACCATTAATACTGCTTATCTTCATAAAAAGTTCAAGTTCTGTAATTTTGATCTTCAGGGAAAAAAAATTATTTTTAGCTCAGCGCCAGAATCCATAGTGTCTTTGATTTTGTGGGGGTTTTAACCAGCCACCGTGCCTGCAGGTTTTTGCCATTGAAAGAGCAGAATGATCAGATGGAGTTCTAGGTTCAGGCCAAACTCTTTCAATATCTTGACTAATCAGCTTTTGTGCTGACAATGGTGGTGCAACGACAGCATAGTCAGATCATAATTCATACACATCTTTTCTGCTCCACATCTTGAAAGGACTAAAATTCCTCTCAGAGGTTATCCAAGAACATCCCTGAAGTTCATGATAATGCTTAAGTTAGAGAGTTTCTTTTTGAATAGGCCAAAGCTTTTCCAAAGGAATCCAGCAGCTGTTCCTCCATTGTTATTGCATTTCTTTCTGCAAAGTCCTTAAGATAATTTTGAAGCTTTGGCTTAAATATACCTACTGCTGCTGCCAATACTTTCTGCTCTGTCAATTGCAAAAAATTAATGTAAATATGGTAACTTCTTTCACAGAATGTGTGTTCCTGGGAGAGGAATTCAGTGATTCTGTTTTTCTAGAGTCTTTTTTTACCAATATACATTTGTTTTAATGATGTTAAATTCTCATATACAAATATGAAATATCAATCATTAAACCAGAAAGTTAGACAAGCTCTAGGACAGTGATATCTATCTTCTAAAGAATGTTCAAATACACTAGACTTACTTTGCTTTCCTCAATAACTAAAATTGCTCCATTTTTTTCACAAGACCTGAAGTTAAATGCAATTCAGTGTGCCTTCTGTTCACAGGCAGAACAGCAAAGCAGTAATGAGTTTATCAACTCATTTTGCCATCATGTACTCTCCTTCAGTCTTTCTCTATTGCTTATTTTTACCTACATACTCTTCAGTCTTAATCTGAATGCTTTTCCCCAGAAGTTTTGCCTTTGTATTGGAGTGTTACAATGAGGGCATCTTCAGAAAATATTCAAAGCAAACCAAATGAAGTAAAACTTTACCTAAGTTTTATTGCCAAAAGGTTCTTAAGGAAAAACAGTCTCTGTACCTGAATCTAAAACATATATTGAATTTCTGGCTTATATGGTTTAAAAATTCAAATCGGGAAGAATCTGTAATTGGAATTTTGAATTTATTTAAGACCTAGATTCAGAATTATGACAATGAAAAAAACCCTATCTATTCTCATCTATTGATGAGACTACATCAAACAAGTTATTTAAAGCTATGTTAAATATTTGTAATTGTTTTTGAAATCTCCATTTATGGTCATAGTTTTACTTTAGTTGGTAGTCTTTTATTGGTGCTTTCATTCTCTCTTGCAGTACAGTCATAACAGGGGTTGGAGCAGGGCCAAGGCACGTAGGTATGCTGATGTGCATGCTCTGCAGAGCTGTCTCTGCCATGGCTTGCTCCAGATAGAAGGAATGAATTCTCAGCCTGTCTCAACTTATGCAGCCCTCAGTATTTAGTCATGGTTCCACGTAAAGAAGGATACCTTAAGGTATAGGTGCTGATCAATTTATGAATTATGTTCATGATGCTGTCACACTGTAGATTTTTTTAAAATATCAATTGTTATTACAGGCTATGTTTTGGAAACTCAAACACTTCATTAATATCTTACTCTTGCCCTCACTGATACTCAGGTTCTTCAAAGTAAATGGGAATTTGTAACATCTATCAGATTTGTCAAATTTGACAGTAAAATCTTTGCTGTACAATGAGATATAATTACAATTTTCTACATCAACTCATACTAAAAAAGACACAAAATGATTTATGATGCACCCTGAATATTCAGAAAAATATCTTCCAATATACTTGAAGTGAGGGAATTCTCTTATAATTATTGGAAGTGTTTTAAGGTCATTTGAGCCTTTCCATTTAAAATTAATTTCTTTCTCAAGTAAGTCTGACTGGCACAGGCTGTTATGAACACTGTGCAAAAGCTAATAAAATTCTCATTTCTTTTAGTCTTGTTTGCTTCGGAAGGAATGCAGGGGAAGATAAAGCATGAGCATTCTTCAGCCACTTGACAAGACCACAGTGCTGTCCCTGCTGAAACATTCATGGAAACCACCTCCATTTTTGTATGCTTATGAATTTTTTTTTTCTCCCTGATTCCTCATCACTTGAAAAACAATACTTTTGCTCAGAGTTATCTTCAACATGACAATGCCTGACAACATCATTGTCTAAATCTGCTTTGACATCTGTGGGGCAGACAAAACCATCTACACCAGGGCTGAGGAGAGGGCACGCAAGCAAAAGAATAGGATAGCCTGAGGTGAGGAAGAAGGAGTTTCTGCACATTTTAAGGAGTTAGAAGAGTCAAAATACCCCATCCACCTTGGTTACCCTACCATCAGTTGTACTGAGGACTGATATGTAGAAGGGGTTTAGACATTTTTTGCATGCTATAAAGAGTTTGCCAACCATGTCACTGAGAACTTGTAACAGAGTAGTGGACAGAAGACTAGCAGTAAGATATGAGAAGTATGACACTAATTAAGTGGATTATTATGATTAGATTTATTGCTAGTACAGTGTCTAAATATTGCCAATGCAATATAACATAAGCATGTCTAAAGGGCTATAATAGAAGTTGGTTCATCTAGAAATGTACATGTTTGCAGTCTTTGGCCTTACAGAATGAGCAGTTACAAAGCAACAAAGCTCCTCTGGAGCTGCTTTAGGATTTTATCCCCATACCTAACCAGATCTTAGTATTTTTACTCACCCGCCCAAAAGAACTTCTTCACTGTCTTCAGACCTGACATACTCTGCAGGTGTCCCTGCCAAGGGGGACATGCACCTGGAAGCTGCCTGTAACCAGCTGGCCCAGTCTCCAGCAGTATTTTAAGCCCTTTTGCAGGCCAGTGTGTGTGTCAGTCAATCAGAATCATCACAACTCCACCATCTCTGGAATCAACACATTATTTAAGTAGCCTGACATCTCCTCCTGCTATTCCCTCCTGGTGTTCTTAGGACAAACCATATTGCTCATCAGAGACAATCTAAAGGGGGAGAGTGTGTAGGTCTGTGGTGGGGGGGAAGGATTCGCCAGAAGACCACCAAATACCTTTTGTCATTGTCACAGCCCTTTATGGGGAAACTAAACCACCAAACTGTACTGTCAGTCTTACAGAAGAAAAAGACTCATGAACAGCACACTGGGAGTTTGTGTCAGTACTCTTAAGGTCATGTTTGAGCTGTTTATTTTCGCATAGCATCCTGCACCTCATTCAGCATCTAGAATATTCTTCACTGCAGTGAGAAAAGCCACATCTCCATCCAGAGTGAAATTACTTAGAAATTTATGGCCATATGTGTTTGTCCTGAACAGGTTAGGTGATCTTTGGTCAGGTGTTGTGACAGTGCATCATTTAAACTTGAACCTAAATCAAATGCATTACAAATGGCAACATGAATTGATATTAGACTTGCAATGCACAAATCATCTTCTGTACTTAACAGTGCTTTGACTCACCTAAATTAATGCTGTGGAAGCCAGAAAAAGTAGTTGCTTAAGATGAGTTCCATTTATGTACTGCTTTTCTAATTTCACACATTAAAGACCAACTTAGATAGTCATACTTGCATCTGGAATCTTGGAATTCCTGGAAGGTAAAGATATTCTGTGCTACATAAAAAGAGAATGAGGATATCATCTTTGAGGAAATCTTTATTTCAAGAAAAAAACATCTCCCCTTTGAGCTACATAGAACCACATGTTTGGAGCCTATGCATTTCAAGTAATGTGATATCTGTCACTAGTGCTGTAAACTGCATTAAGGGAAAAATACATGTGTTACATGACCAAGCCTTTATCAGGAAAATTATAATGCAACCGAAAAAAAGAACTGTATCAAAATCTTCCCTCAAGACTTATTTTCTCTAAGGTGTTTTGGTCCTTGTGTAGGAGTTCAATTTCCCTTGAAATCCTAAACACAGCTTTGACTCTCGAATGCCTTGGAAGATCTGGGCACAAAACAATAGTAAATATGATAGGTTTGCAAATTCACTATTTGAGAATGCTCAAATAGTGAAAAGAACACGTAAAAAAAAATTAAAGGTCTGGTTTCCTTTGGCTCTGGAATTTATTTTTTGATGATTGGTTTTTGAATATTTGGGCAGGATTTTGTATTGTGTTGTCTTTAAAACCATATTTCTGTTCCATGAAGAGAGAAACATACATCCTTTATTTTCTCTTGTGGTCTTGTTTTCTTCCTCATTTAGAGTTGGAATTGTGATCTCCATTATGTCATTTTTCAGAGTGGATAGATGTTAGTTACTTGTTCTCAGTCAGTGACAACACCAGTTCCTTTATAAAAAGTATGATCACTCCCTTTCTGAAATCCTTCCCTTTTTCTTTATTCTTTCTTGTGTAGGTCAATTTTTTCTGGTTTTTTGTTGTTGTTTTTTTTTTTTCCAGATACAAGTAAAGTAACAATGAACATCTAAATCTCCATGTCAATGGACGCTTTCCCTAAATTAGAGAGTGCTGCTGCTCTACCTTTTAACATGATAAAAGCTGTGATAGCATTACTTGAAGTGTGTTACCTTCTGCAGGTCTGCTATGTGTGGTTGTGACATCTCCTTTTGTACAGCAGGAAGACAAAGCACTTTTTTTTTTTTATAATAAGATTTCATGTAGGCACATGCCTTGAGTCATCACCTGATGCCTGAGTCTGGTGAAGTCTGCACCTGCAGTCATCCACAATTCAGCAATCAGTTTGGCTACAATCCAATGCAAATGCCTAGTGCCCAATCAAGCTTCAGTCCACTTGCACCCTCATTGCGACTCTATGTCTGATACAGGATTTTCTTATTTATGTTTACATCAGCAGGGCAGACAAACTGAGAGTACAGGCAGAGTACGATGCTCTCTTTTTGGCCTTTCCTGTTATTCCAGTAGGAAGATTTAAACAGTTCTCCAAATCAAGTCAAATCAAAGCAGATCAAGTAATAGAGCTCTCATAATTCTTAGAAAAAAATATTTTCAAGGTCTGAAAAGACCTAATTTTAAGTCCTTTAGTACGCACAAAAGTTAAAGAAAGCATTGCTCTTTTGAAGATTACAAAGAACTGGCCGTAAAGAATCTTACAGCCAGGTCTGCATTCTGAACACATAGAAGGCTGTACATCCCCCCTGAATATAAGGCATTAAATGTCTGAATGAAGACAGAACTTGTCCTTCTTTAGAAATGGGTTAATAAGAAATAGACGCTTCTGAGATGCAGCTCTGGACAACAGTTTATCAGCACAACACAGAAATACTAGACAATACCAAAACACATAGATTACCAATTGCTTTCTTTTTACTAGCTAAGAGAAAATTTTGGCAAACTTCATGCTTTTTTATTAACACAGAAGACACAGAGGGCACTATCTACAGTATTCAAGTCCTTTTGAAATTAATCTGTTTTTACACTATGCTTTACCTGAATCATAAATTACTTCCATGATAATTGCACAGATATAATTTAAGGATGTAAATTCATGTGAATTCAAACACCTACTTTTTCAAATGAATAGCTAATGCTTGAGTGTAGCTGTTTATTAGTCCCATGCATAATATATAACAGCAGGATCACAAATATAATAAAAATATTTGGAAAAGAAAGTTATATTTTCTACATAATTCCTAATTTATTGTACAAATGAGAACTGGGAAAAAGAAGGCGGAAAATCTTTCAGGCATATAAAGATTAAAAAGGAACCCTTCTGTTATTAAACAAGTTATATTCCTTTAAGAAAAAGTCTATGCAGCAGTGGGAGAAGATGGAAAATTCTTTTAACACTTAGTGTATGATCCCTATATTCATGGTTAATTCTTAGTTTTGTACCATTCAGTACTTGATACAAATGTCAGAGATTAATGTGGCCTTGTGTTAACTCCCTACATCTGTGAGTAATAAGTCTTGTTTCAGCTAATGCTTCCTTGTTTACTTATATCAGTGATTAATGAGTACTAGCTGAAAGCTTGGTTTTGAGAACAAGGATTGTGTGTCAGAGCAAAAAATGATTAGAGAGGTACATTATGACCTTGCCACATATTTGAGATACACTCAAGGAGAAAAGATTTATCAGAAGATCTGGAACCATATCCAAACAACTCCACAGATATAATTGACATATGTGCATGTATTCAGGAAATGTGATGGATTTGTATTATCTTCAGAAATATAACCTGGTCCATTAGGTTACAGGGCATGCATGCTTTGTGGGGAAAGCCCAATACTTCCAGTGTAGCTAATAAAGTAATATCAGCTTTCTAACCTAATAAAATTGGTTGGGGAGTTTATTTCCCAGGTTTCAGTGGCAATCATTTTGACTTTTTTTCCTTCCTAATTGGAAAAAAAAGCTCTTTAGCTAAATAGTTAATTACAATGTATAATAAATATCAGACAAAGTGGTTCTGAGTGGTTTTCCAGAGTTGTGCTAATGATAACACCTTAATGATTTATGAAGATTGTTAACAACACCCAAGTACCATTACAATATTTTCTAAAAGATATTTTGACAACAGTTAAAACCCAGACTTTCCTTGGGGTAACAGATAAGATCCTTTCTTATAATGGTATTGTAGCTTTAAAATGTCTCATGTGAAATGACACTGCTTTGTACTATCACAGGCTACAATGTGAGCACTAGGAATGTTGGGGAGTTGTGACAAGTAGGCAATATTTGTGTCACCTGTTTTGACACTCAGCATGAGACATTGCTGGGAGTTTTCTTTAATCAAGGCTCTGGAAACTTAGAAGAAAAAAATAAAGGGTCATGAAAATATGCATAAGTATGTGTGGGGCAGGGAACCCTGACAGCAAGGATGAGGAAAAGGCTGAGGTACTTAATGCCTTCTTTATCGCAGTCTTTAACAAAAAGACCAGTTACACACAGGGCAGCCAGTCCCCTGAGCTGGTACACAGGGACAGGGAGGAGCACAGACCTCCTGTAACCCAGGAGGAAGTAGTTTAGTGACATGTTGTTCCAATTAGACACTCAAAGGTCCATGGGGCTGGATGGGGTTCACCATCCCAGGAGGTGTTTGAGAAACATCTCGGTGTGATACTTAGTGCTATGGTTTATTGATATGATGGTGCTCAGCCAAAGGCTGGATTTGATCTTGGAGCGCTTTTCCAAGATGAATTATTCTATGATCCCATAAAATTATGTCCATGTCAGAGCATTAGCTTTAAATGAATTGCAAACTGCTGGCATTCCTTATTAATCAAAATGTTATTTTTCATACAATTTTGGAAACCATGTTACAGTTGGAGACAATGCTTCACTTTTGAGGTTAGCAATGCAGTATCTTAGTTAAATCTTTGATATGACTTGTTAATAAAACCAGAGGATACTCATGTGTGAGACCCATAAGGAACAGCACCACGCCGTTCTTAGCAAACCATGGGGACAGGAGCAAGTCTAGATGGAGATGTGGTAAGAACCATCATCATCACAGCAAGACATTGAAGATGACTTGCAACCACAGCCCATTGGTGGTAGGACTAAAGCCCTCGGCACTAAACCTACTGGATGAGGGAAATTGTGAGAAGGTCATTGTCCTTGAGCCATCAAGGATGGAAACTTCATCCCACAGCTCACGGGTGTGTGACAAAGCCCCTCAGACAAGATATGTGACTTTGGACCAAATCCTGTATGTTGTCATGAAAGATGTCCTACTGAGCTGTAAGGCAGTCACAGGCCTCTTAAAAGAAGTTTAACTCAGAGGTGAAATATGATGGTAGGTCAGAGAAAGCATCTAATGGAAAAGGATATAAAGGATATACAGGGATATAAAATACCCAAAAAAACCCACCAAATGGTACAAAGAGAGCCTCTGGGTAGTACCGAGGTTCAGCCTGGTACAAAGAGCACATGCCCACACTTGGCTGTCTTGTGTGTGGGCAGCAGAGACTCAGGGTGCCTGTACTGAGAGTGGCAAGCACGCTGCAGTAGCAGTCTGCTAGTGTGTTTATTTTGTCCCTCTGCTACACGCTGAGTGAATTAGCCAGTTAATAATATTCCTGTACTCATGCATTCTGTATAATGCTGTTAGTGGAGACTCATGGCAGGGTTCAAGAATGTACATGAACCAAATATACATGAACCATTTGAGAGCAGATTGCATCTACACCCATGCATAGATCTTCCAAGCCAGTACCCATGTACTCCTGTGCATTCTGAAGATATCCTGACCATTCAGATGACCTGATACTGGAAATTTCTCAGAGGGAATCAATTCTGACAGCACAAATACCTGCAGAGTAGGAGATCCAAGACAGGAGGAGAGTGAGGATCTGTTACTAAGCAAGTTGATGTCAGTCCTGCCTGTGGTTGCAATGCACATTGGGTAGGAAATCCTGTGTGTGTTGTACCTTGACTCTGCCCTCTTTAGGAAGTCTTTCAAAAGAGAAATTACCTGATCAACACTGTTTCAAAATTTTTATGCTTGTGCATGGACTACATATAACATGGACACCTTGCATTTTTATCTACCCTATCCTGGGGTCATGACTCTCCCTCCAGGGTGAACAGTTGGAAATTTCATTGTAACAGCCCCTTCCAGATGACCACCATATGCACTGGGGAAGAACCGAGTGTGAGAAAGGACAGGAACAAGTTCCCCTTGAGACTGAATTTCTTGTTGACTCTGAGGGGAATCAGAACCTTGAATTTACCTGTCATTACCAGTCCTGCTGCATTGTGTGAGTCGAAAGGAGGATCCAGCACCCAAGCTAAGCCTGAGATGTCCCTTCTGCTTCATGCAAAAGATACATCTGTTTTGGACTTCACATTCTTAATTTCAGTCATCCTTTCTGCAGGCTGAGTATGGCACAGTGTTTAAAACTCAGTGAATTGGTGTGCTTCCTTTTCCATAACACCTGGTCATGGTATTAGCAGTCTTTGGCACTGTGATCAGTTCTGTAAGACACTGTTCTGGGGGGTTGTCTCAGCTTCACTTGCTACTTTACTCAGCAGCGAGTTGGCTAGAGCTGAGATGTTTGTCATAGAAGTCCAAAAAACCCCAGGACTAACAGTACTGGCAAGAGTTTTTAATACTGAAACAAAACTGTGTATAGAACTCCAAGAAAACAAACAGAGTCAAAAAAGCAACAGAGAAAGTTCAAAGATCAGGCTTTCCAACGACTTCCATAAACTGATCTGATGAATGCCAGAGTGGTCCTGGCTGATGTCTGCCTTTCCAGTAGAAACTCGTTAGGTTCCCTCAGCAGGAATAGAGAATCTGCCAATGTTTCCCCTAACTATGTTTTGTGTCTATTAAAGATTAGGTAATTGATTACATAAATTATATATAACTCTGCCTGCACAGAGATGACCAATTGTAAATTGCCTGATAGAGGAAGGCATGAAATGTGCATGGCCACTCTGTCTATCGAGAAAGCAAAAATAAAGGCTGTTTCCTATAATTTATCTGAGGTTATCCCATATTCCACCCTGAAAATATTTCTTGTTACCTTATGCCTTAATGACAGGATTATTTAATTCACTTGAATGTTTCACTAAAACAAAGAAATGAAAGTAAATATTTTTAACACTCTAATAAAAGTGGAATAGGTCTATTTTCATAGATTTAATTGATTACTTTTTCATGTTTTATTGTCTATGAGAGATTTTATTTACTTATTTTCTTCAGGTTTTTAGAAGAATGAAACTTAAACAGGACTGTGTTGGCACAATGAACTCTGTGAGGTCCTGAATTCACAAACTTATACTCCTCTTTAGATGATAGGCCTATTACATATGCTGGAATAACTTCAGTATCTCAAAAATCTAAATCAAAGGAACTCTTAAATATTGGTTTACCAATTTATAAACTTATTACAAGAAAATCAAGCCAATAAAAACCCTTCAATTGTTCAAGAGCCCATTAGGATAGAGTTAATTGTCCCATAGCAGCTCATGGGATGCTGGGTTTAAGACCAAAACAGTGTTGATAACAGCCCCACATTCTTGCTCTTGCTGAACACTAGACAAAATTAGGGTCCACTTTGTTTCTCATGCTGCCCTTCCAGTGAGCAGGCTGGGGGTGCACTAGATTGAAAGGCAACACAGCTGGCACAGCTGACTGAGAACTAAATGGATGTTCCATACTATATGATGTCAAGGCTCAGTACATGGGAAAAAAGAGGGAGAGGGGATGTTGGAAGTCACAGCACTTGTCTTCTCAGATGACCAATATGTGTGATGAGGCCTTTGTTTCCTGGACATCACCAAACACCTGCTTGCTGACTGGTTTGAACTGCCATCAACTCACAATTATTTGCCCTTTTAGGCTTCCCATACTGTCCCCCACCTCACTGGGGAGGAGAGAATGGCAGCATGGGGCTTACCTGATGCTGGAAGTTAAACTGCCACGTGTGATGGAGACAAACTGCACCACTGAGTGCACTGCTGGATAGATTTGACAGAGCAGTTCAGCTCTCAGCTCTTGTTTAAACTATTGGGTTCACCATAAAATGATGACTGGACAAAGTGAATTGGACACACAGGCATCGACACAAAACAGCTTGACCCCTGCCTTGTAGAATCTGTTGTATTCAGAACAGTCACAAAACAGCTACCTTAGGTAGCACTAAAAACTGACATTTGCTGGCTCCAGAAAAGACTTTTTTTTTTGCTATTTTTGTGCCAAAGAAATCTATTATAGCAATAAGAAATAACTTGAGTTAGCGGGCAGAAAACTACATAGCATGTGCAATGACAGTCATATTCTATACAGTTATTGTATTTGGAACACATGTAACAAATAGATATTGGCTGACAGCAAATTCTGCCTCCAAATGTCAGGACACAATACAAGGAAGAATTTGCCACAGTCCAGAGTCAGACCTTCTTTCAGTCCTATTCCAAGATGGTGAGCAAAATCAAAATTAGAATCAAAATTCGTGATAAGAAATTTTCTAGCAAAGAGACAACCAAAATCCAGCTAGAAATTTTGCAAGTTCCATCAATCACATCTACTTTCAGCATGAGATGGTAAGAAATAGTAACTAAATCACAGTCTCATGACTCTTTATATGAAGAGCACTGTAGAGTGCAAAGGATAAATGCTACTGATAATGTAATTCTGTTTTATATTTTGACAAATAAAACATCCCGAAGTCAGTTGATGCTAGAAATGTGATTACTTAGAGAAAATTTCCAAGAGAAAAAACATTAGAAAGCAAAAAATTCTGGTCCTCAGAGCCAACTCCTCTTCTGAACATCTTCCTTGAATAATTCATTTTTTTAAAAAAATGCTTAGATATTGGGGTCTGTGGACTGCTTCTCAAATAAATAATTTTTCTCACTTCCATTTTCTAGTATGGAGATGATTTTTTCTTTCAAAACCATAGTATTCTTAAAAAAAAATTAGAGAAATTACTAAAATGAAGGAATACAAATGAATCACTCTAGAAATTCTGCCTTCTTGCTTTGATACTGCCTCAGACATCAGTCTTGTGCTCCAGCATCTCAGTCCCCTCCTGATCATAACAGTATTTTGAAACCTTTAAGAACATGGTATACAGTGTAATTATTAGAAATACAGCCTCATAGGTGAATTAGAAAACTATATTCTTGGGATAACCATGGTTGTTGTGCCGTACACATTGTTTCAAAATTATGTGAAAGGTGTTAGAACACTTAGCTAAGCTTTAATGGCTTGAATTTCATAAAGGAGATTTTAAAAGTATTTTAATATGCAAAAGTATGCTAATAAGGTTTAATCTTACAGATGCAAACAGAAAACCTACTAATTAGACAGATCAGCTATGGAAGTAATATACTACTTATTTTATTGGGAATTATTATGCAATTTAAAAAAATTCCAGGCACAAGAGTGCAACAGGCTTACCTGATGCAATATTCCACAAAGATAACGGAAAGACACATTTATTATTCAGCACTTCCTGTGTCTTCTCCTTTTCTTTCAGAAGATATATTATATATATTATTGCAAGTTTCTCATGCCAGTTTGTATAGCAAGATCACCAACTAAAGAAATAAATATTTTATAATCCTTTTCGCTTATGAAGCACCAAATGCCGCTACTTAATTTCTTATACGTATTCAGAAAAACAGATATTAAGGTATTGGTCTGGTAAAGTAACAAGAACAAGTATCAAGGCAGAAAACAGGATTTTAATACCATCAGTATTTTATTAAGACCAAGCAAAACTTTTAACTTGGCTTGGCTTTAGAAAGAGGAAACAACGTAAATTTTATTCCAGATGATAGTAGTAATTTTAAGTTATTTGAAAAGAGGGAAGAAACCAAACTAGGCAAAACAGACAGGTCAGAAACAGGATCAGCAAAACTAATTTATACAGTAAATCTGGGCCAGCAATGGAAACCAACATGTCACTTTACTTCATCTTGTTAATGGTTTTGCCATTATTGCAGCATTATATCAAACTACTGAGTGGAAAAAGGAAATGTTGCTTTATAGTCAAAAGAGATAATAACTGGTGCAGCTGCATCTCTTTTGAGGCTGATAAATTCAGAAAGAAATGCCCACTGCTTTCAGCTGGCATATGGCACAACACAGAAACCTCCCAGCCTCTGTGGGGTTTCTGACCATGAGCTGCTTCATGGGACCCTGTGGCAGAAGCAAAGGATGATATTGCAGAAGTTGGGATGATCCTGGAAGTAACACCTGCCACTAACCACCTGCAGTGATTTCTGCTGTTTGGGCAGGGAGGAAAAATACTTTTCTGTATTGAGCAGGATAAAGACACGTTAGAATGAACAAAAGATGCAGACTATTGTCACCTCCCCATGGTCAGAAAATGCCAGTTTCCTCAGCATTTTCTTACTGACATCCCAGAGCCTGGTGAAGTAGAAACCATGAGCAACCTCAGTGTGGTAAGCAGGGACCACTTGCACGCAGAGTCCTGAGGTCTACATGGCTGCACCTCCAGCAGTCACCCCCCAAAGGTTCCTTAAAGCAGCAGCCCAGAAGGATATGTCTAAGAAGGGTTTGTTAGAAATAGCTGCACAGCAGGCATTTCTGCTGCTACCTGCATCCCCAGAGATGTGTCCTCTCACCTGGGCAGCTCTGTCACTCAACCAAACTAGTCCTGGATCATTCTGCAGGCTTCTCCTGCTCCAACACTTGCAATGCTAGCAGCCCCACCTCTCCCTTGGATTCTCTCCATCATTCTCAGCAGAGAGCATGAGGTTTACTCCAAAACTCATGGATCAAACACACATAAGTCACCCTCTCTGAAGAACATCCCAGTCCATTATTGCTCTCTAGATGTTCTAGGGGAAACATAGTGCTGCACACCTGGATTTCTGTGCAGTTCCAGGGCAATTACTTTGTGCTGTATTATTTTTCTGTCTGATGCAGCAAGTTTGAATCACTGTACAAAGCCATCATGCCCAGAAACTACATTCCAGTCTGGCTTGACTAATATTGCTGATGACAGAGAGGTCCTTGGGCTTAAATTGCAACTTTAAACCCATCAGCTTGGTTCAAAAAACAGGGGAGATGACATAAACATTTTTTCAAAACCAGAATACAGGAATTTGCATCAACATATATATGCATGTACACCTCAGCATATGTATGACTAGAACTGAACTTTAGGAAGGAATAAGCACAGCCATTGGCATTCAGCTAAAATGAGGTCAATCTGCTTATGATTGTTTCTTAATAATTTACCATCTTCTTTCAAACTTAGCTAATTTTGTGCATATGAAACTGACATAGCCAGACTCCAAGAAGACTGTTTGGTATTGTGGCTTAAATGTTTCTTTATGGCAAGGATTTCATGTAGTACCTTGTTAGGTTACAAGAAAAGTCTAAATATTTCTGATGGAGCTCTGGATATCATCATGTATGTCACCAGCCATAGCTCCTATTCTGCAACAGTGATTGGTGTAAAAGATTTACCAAGCACATTTACTGTAATCTAGATGGAAATAACTTTATCACTTAAGAGGTGATGCCAGACCCATCAGAAGGAAAAATCAGCCCATTAACATGAGCTAAGGACTTGAGTCATAGGTGATCACATGGATGATGAGTCCTCTATTCAGCTAATGCTCCATTGTTTGTAAATATCCAGGGGAAAAGTAGCTTTATCTAATGAAAGAAGAAAACAAATCCTTCTGAAAAAAACATTTATCAGCACTAAGTGCCTCTATCACATTAGAGAAATGTTCCCAAGTTACCCAACAGTTACTCAGAGTATGACAAAGAAAAGAAAACCTATTTTATTTAATATTATTTTGTTACCTTAGGAGAATACTGCATGCCCTCAATACTGAGACATCTATTATAGCAGCTATGTCACTATAACAGCATGTACTCTATGAGGAAAAATAACTGCTGGGGCTTTTGGGTGATTTCTGCTAGGAATCAACCAGAAAGTCTGCCTAATTTCCTTTTCCCAACAGTCTCATCTTGTAGTGGATATAGTAACTGTATTAACTGACTCGACCATTATAGCATCTGGTTGCAACGTCTGTGAAGATTATGCACATAATCAATTCATGTAATCTAGGGAACAGCAATCAATGACAATTGGCTAGGCCTTGTCCAAGATCATACATGACTCACCCCATGATTCTCCTTTTCTAGCCTAGTGCTTAACCACAAATGCCCTGTACCACTTAGCAAAGTGCTTCAAATGGACAATAACAACTCTCTAGCAATAAATGACTAACATTTCTGTCATGACATTTTGTAATTCTATTGTTTTTTTACTGTTATGAATCATATTTTGCAAATGTAATAAGTGTCTCTTAATAGAATGACCTTTTCTGTGAGTGTGATATTAAAATTTGTGATACATACTGTATGGTGTATCTGTTATCTCAGATATGCACAGTTTCAAAGTCTCAACTCGCTTTCAGTCTTTTTACTTTTAAATCAAGGAAATATTTTTAAGGTTAAGACTGCCACAGAGAGTGGCTGCTATGCAAAAGAACTTCCATTGTCAATTGTTATTTCCAAGTCACTCAAAATATTTACATTTCTAATGACGTTTTTCATTTTGCATCCATGCCTAAAGGTGAACAATTTAGAAACACCCAAATAAAAACTCATCTGCTTTCTGGGAGGATACTTCTGGCATTTGTTTTGGATTCTTTATTTCTATGTTCTGGACTACATACATTATTTTATCCCTGTATTGTACAATACCTCTCTGCTTTTCAAGAGCACCAAAACCTAAGTAGTTTTATGCTTTCAAAAATAAAAATTAAGAAATTAATGCAATTTTATCTGGGAGAACTTCATAACTAATAAAAATAATCATTTAGTATCATAATAATTCTAGTTTTTAAAAGAGAGAAGGATTGTGGATGTTCATTTCAAACTTGTTCTGTCAGCTTTGCAAAGGTGTTGGATGAATGTTGACTGGTTGAGGGATCAGGAGCTCAAAGGTTGTTTTCCTCTATGCTTCCAATGGCAGGGAATATTGGAAGAAACAGGAACACCCAGGTGACCAACACCTGGCTCTGAGACCTGTGTTGATGGCAGAATTTTGGGGTTTTGATCATGGGTTAATCTACAAGAGATCAAACCAGCTGACAAGAGATGAGGTACTCACCTTTCCTGAAGGGGAAAGGATCTTCGCACAAGCTTTAGCAGGACTCCTTGAAAGAGCTTTAAACTGGGTCTGAAGATGTAAAGGGGTAAAACCAGGCTTGCTAGAGATGAGCCTGGTGATGGCATGCCAGTGTTTTAGAAAGGGTGTGCTAGTGAAGTCCTTCAGCATGCTCCACAATGTCCTGAGCACACTGGAGCGCACATGGAATGTCCCTGTACTAATGCATGCAACACACCAGCTATGTCAGTGGGGGTAGGGGATGGAGATCCATGTGACAACAAAGACACAAGGGTTGTTGACATGTTGGAAACCACAGAAGTACCTGAGAACACTCACTCAGAAACTAGGGTCTCACCCCAAAAAAAGGTGTCAGGATCAATAGCCCACTGGAAGTGTCGCTACAGCAACAAGAACAGATGTTGGAAATAATTGCAAAGTTGGAAAATTATGATATTGTCACAATTATAGAAATATGGTAGGATAACTCACATGAGTGGAGTGCTGCAATGAGTGAATGAGTGGCTATAAACTCTTCAGATGGGACAGCTGAAGAAGGAGTGAGGTGGTCCTACTTGGTAGGGAATGCTTTGATTATCTAGAGCTTGATAATGGTAAAGAAAAGGTTGAGCATTTATGGACAGGAACCAGAAAAAGGTCATTACCATATCAAGGGAGGAGCCTGTTATAGATGACCCAGTAAAGGTGAAAGAGCACATGAACCATTTTATAAGCAGCTGGGAGAAGTCTCATGATTGTTAGCCTTGCTCTCAGGGCAGATGTCAACTTACCTGATGTCTGCTGGAAATCAAACACAATGGAGAGTAAGGTTCCTGGTGTGTGTGGAAGGTAATTTCCTGCCACAGCTGATGAGACACCCAGCTAGGGGAGGCACCTGCTGGAGCTGCTGTTTGTGAATAGAGAAGGGCTCGTGGGTGATGTGACTGTCAGAAACTGTCTTGGGCATAGGTGGTTATGAAATGATAGAAGTTTTAGGTTCTTTTAGAAGTAAAGAGAGATGGCAACAGAATGGCCACCTTTGACCTCCAGAGGTCAGACTTTTGCCTGTTTAGGAGTCTGATTGAAAGAGTCCCTTGGGAGGTAGCCCTGAAGGGCAGTGGAGTCCCGGAAGACTTGATGTGGAGAGATGAGACCTCATCATGGTCTTCAACATCCTCGTGAGGGGTTGTGAAGGGGCTGAACTCTTTCTAAGAAATAGATACTTTTTTCTTCACATTTTTTAGTAGAAGATTTAAGTTTGTATCTGAAGGCTAGAACTGCACACCAGCTTTGCTTTATCTTCAAACTTTATTATAGAATGTCTGACCTCATACAGAAAGCTGGATTCAAGACCTCATTCAAGATCTCTACTCTGTGGTTTCCTGTTCTATAACACAAATTTACATTTCGGTAACTTGGGAGTACAAAAGTTGTCATTGTTGACATATATCTGCAAAAAGATCTTATAATTTTACCATAGACTTCAGGAGATTATAAAATACAGATTTTCATTTACATATGCTTATTAGGCAGTTCTCTTTATTTTCTGTATCTAGTAACAGAATTTCCTCCAATTATATTTTCTTCTTTATTTGTTTAGGTTTTTTTTCTTTTTTTTTTTTTCTCCCTGCTTCTGCATTCTTCAAAAAAGGCAGAAACCACACATGGTACTATGTGATCAGATATTGAAGATTTAATGGCATTTTTCCCCATTTCAGACCCAAGGCTTACATAGCTCTGTCATTCTCACCACTTTGCAGTAAAACACTAAGCACTGATCAATTGAAAGTCGGTCAGTTAGGTCCCAAAATACATTCTTCTGAGCAAAATGTGATTTAAGAAAAAAAATATGGATGCTTAAAAACTCTTTAGCTGAGCCTGACATTTTGCTTTTTAAATATTAATTATACTTCGGGCTTCCTCCTATTTACATGTTTAAGTGCTTGGTTGGGACATAAAGAGTACTATATTGTCTTGAGGAAGCCACAGAGCAGCTTTGTTAGATAAAATTACTTGCAGCTGGTAATTTTTGGCAATTAATATTATGAATTCTGGTCACGAGGGGCTTGAGGAAAGCACTTCCAGGTTGCTACTTATCTCTATAAAATGAAGCAAAATGTCAGAAGTGGCAGGCCCACTGAGAGGATAATATCTGGGAGAGAAAGGAGTGGGAAATGCTAAAATTACCATATTTATGGACACTGTAGAAAATGAAGGTCTGAATGAGCTGCTCAGTTTATAGAGAGTGCTAAAGATTTTTTAAAACATTTTAGGCAGCCTCATATAACATAAAAGCAGCAACTTCTCTCAGAAATCATGTATTAGTAAAAATCTTGAAGTTTAATACAGTTTTGCTTATAACTACTACTGCCTATGGCTAGTGATCAAAGAGGGAGAAAAGAGCCCCTTTTCAAGAGAAATTCTCTATCATTTGCAAATTCCTATTGTTAAGTCTTGTGTTTGGGGAGATTACAGTGTTCATTTTCCCTCTCATGTTCTCCTTCAAGGCTGAAAAAACCATTTTAAAATGTTGCACAAAAGTTTGTTTTAACTTTCTTAATTCCAGAGCAAACAATTTGTACTCATCATGTGTGGTGACTGGACACTAGCCAGCAACTAAGCACCACACAGCAGGTCATTCCCTTTCCACACTTAGCAAGACAAGGGAGGCAATAGAGCAAAAGAGAGAAAGCTCAGCGGTCAAGATAAAGAAAATTTAACGTTCAAAGGAAAGAGAAGAAGACAAAAACCACAACCCCAACTAAACAAGTAACAAGGTGATTACTCACCACATTCCACAATCAAGCTGATGCACAGCCAGTCTCCAAGCAATACCTACCCAACCTCCTAGATGAGCATGATGCCATGAAGTATGGAATATCCCTTTGAATAGTTTGGGTCAGCTGTTCTGGACACGCCCCTTCCCAGCACCTTGATGGAGGCTGGGCCAGAGCTACAATATGATTGTCACCCACCAGGTCACACAGTTATATACACCAGCATCTGTAAGAGGGACAGAAGTGTTTCTGACTGGGACAGAAGTGTTACTTTATGTCTGGTTTTACATTTATGATTAGCAACTATACTTAATAGTTCTACTGTATGCAATTTTGCTTCCTGAGGTTTCAAACTCTTATATTATATTTGCTGGCAGGCAAAAAAAACAAGAGCTGTGTAACTAAAAAGACACCACAGTAACCTGAGGCAAATAGGATGGATGGACCCAGAGTAAAGTGAATTGGTTTCAAGGACATTTTGTTTTTTAAAATATAATCATCAACCTGTGACAAAATTACCCCTATAAATTGTCACAACATGCCATTCTACTTCCACTATACTGATTTCCTTGGAAATTTGGAAAGAGGATGGTGGAGAACATTCTAATAATTCAGTATGCTTGGGCTTTGCTTCTCCAGAGTATCACAGAAACCTACCATGAGACTAGTGCAGGGCTGCTGGCAGGGAATGGACTGTAGGAAAGACTTGGAAGGTACTGTGATCACTGCCATCTTGGGTGACTCAGAGGGAGCTGATGCAAAGGCTTATAGGGCTGAAGGTCTGTGTTGCAGAGCCGTGATACTGTGTGCTTCAGGCTCTCTCTGCCATCTTCCCACTGAGGCTCAGACTTTGGTGAGGATCTGGATGATGCCTCTGAGACCAGTGTATAGTACAATTAGGGCTGAGTGTTTGTTTTGGGGTTTTTTTGGTTGGTTGGTTTTTGGTTGGTTTTTGTTTTGTTTGATTAGGAGTTTCTTTTGTTTTAGTTGGGTTTTTTTTCCTTCTGTACAAAACTGTTGTAGATTGGATGTAAGTGAGGAGAGGTTTTCAGATCTAGTCAGATATTTAATTCAAAACTATGATAAAAAATAACTGAACAGAATATTAACAGAGTTTATTCTGCATTTGACATGACTACATCAAAGCACTACATGGCAGAGAATCTTAATAGCCCATATCACAGCTGAAGTGATCTTCTTTTCTTATTCATTGATTGAGGTTTGGGCTGCTTTACAAGAAGAGCTAAAATTTTACATTTCCACACATTACTTTATTGGCTTACTTTGGTGTTACCTGTTCATAAAATATTGTTTTGGTGGATTTACAAATCATGTGCAGCAAAACAAGTGCCTCTTATTCTGAGGTAGTCCTTGTGCTTGTGCAGTTTATCTGCCTGCATGTTAGTAAGTCTACAATATTCAGATTTTATCAAATAATGCTGTACTACCTCTAGATAATACACAGAAATGTCTCTGACTGTTTCCTAGGTCTAAATATTGGGCATACACCTAACAACAAATACTACCACTATATAAAAGCTGGTATGCTGTTCTGTTCTTCTTCCCATGTCAAACTGGATTGCCCCAAATATCTGCCACTAAACATCAAATTCATGCATATCTCTGGCTGAGCTGACTTGAAGGTTCCTTCTGTTAATATTCATTTTCTTATGGCTAATGGCAACAAAAACTAAAACCAAGACCCAGGTCATTACTACTTCTTTTTAAATAATACTAGATAATACTATTTTACCTCCAGTTGTTACTCATTTTCTTGGAATGGATGTGCCTTTAGGAATCCAAAATCACTCCAGATTTTTGAACAACTTGTTTGTACATTTAAGCTTCCACTTTTATTAAGGCAGAGTTTTAATCATATTGTAGTTCCCCTTCAGGCTAGAAACCGAAACAGTATTTTTAAGTGGCAGTGTATTAGTCCTGCAGATGAAAAATAAAACTTGAAAGGGCCCTGCTGTTGCTGAAACAGAGCATTAACCTGGAGAACAGTTACTGCCTTTTCTTTTGTGTGTTGCAATCTTTCACAACACTGGTCCAGAATGGCCAAGCTCCAAGGGAGAATACTGCAATAAACCCTTTATCAAACCCCGCCCCCCTCCCCATGCACATTGCTGCATTTCAGGCATGTTCATGATACTTTCGAGATGGGGCATGTGTGTATTTAATAGGCTAAAGTTTGAGTAGTTATCACCTAGGACATTTAAGCCTTGAATAGCAGCAGCTACTGAAGACCACTGAATTGTTGCAAATTATAGAAATTCCAGCCATGATAAGAGACAGAGAACATGAAGTGAGTTAATTCTTTTGTTAAAAGTAGTTTTTGACAAGGACACTTCACTCTTTCAAAATGGATGGAATCTTTCTTTTGCTGTACCTCACATGAGACTACACAAAGGAACTTTTCCAACTCCTCACGATGTGGCACAATATAATCTGGAATAGATTTTGTCTGCTTTGAAGCATTTGTTCTTTCTGCAATGATATTGAGCATCAGATGAACTGTGCCTCAGATTTCTTTACATTTTATGACAAATCCTTGTAATTTTCAACAGTGCTTGACAACAGTCTGGGTGCAGTGATGCATGGAAATACTTTCTGGTTCCCCTGCCCCACCCTAGTTAATAGTGTACTGAACTGGAAAATTGATACAGGTAAAACTGGCCCTGGTTATCTATAGGGCACATCAGATTTGAGCTGGTCAGTGATTCATGTTTAACCTGATTACAGTTAAATCAGCCATATTTTTCTCCCCTCATCCCACACAAAACGGATCATCTGTCACTCTCAGCTGGTCATAAAATATTGTACAAAAATTTCTCAAAATGAGTTAGATGGAAAATGTAGAATATAATGAAAAAATGCACAAAATAATGTGCAAATGGTCATGTAATATCAAGCACACATATATCATTGCTATAGCAATGGTTTCTTCTTGGTTTTTAAAACTTATTGTTTTGAAATAACTCAATTTAAAATACAGGTGAGGGCAATCAGCTTTTCAAAGCATACTTAAAACTTGCTTAGTGAAAACATTCTTAAAGAAATACCCTAGTATTGAATCAAATTTTTGAGTTTAGAATTTGTACCTATATTCTAAGTGTGGTAGCAATATTACATGGCTTGGTATTTTTATTCTTCTATTAGATGACTATAACAAAGTAATTAAGCAAAAATTACTAAAATTGAAATATGCAAAAGAATCTTGCATTCCTTGACTGATTTCTTACTCTTGGGGATTGCTACCTCTTGCAGTCTATGGCACACTTCCTTAAAGATCTGCCAGCTCTGTTCTATTCCCTTGTCCCTGTGGGCAGCCTTCCAGGGAATTCCACTGACTCTCTCCCTGAAGAAGAACGAAGAACAGGAAGTCTGGAAGGTCAGGGGTCTAGGACTCATTACCTGATCCATATCCTTCAGGACTGCAAACTCTACAATCATGATCACTGCATCCCAGGTTGTCTCCAAACCCTGGATGTCTTCAGTTAGCTGTCTTAGGTTGGCGCAATGGTATTGTGTCATGGAGAGTGAATTCTATTTTCATTGAAGTCGCTATTTTGCAGAATAAAAAATATTTTGTGAAAAACCCCACTCATTATATATGTACTCACTAAAGAAATTTACAATGTATTTTTGAAAAGTATTAGCAGTATAAGATTTATGTCCAGTTATATTTATCACAAGCAACACAAAGGTTTAACGGCCTGAAAACACTAATACATATTTTCCTATGACTTTGAAGGCAAACTGTATTTGGATTTAAATATTTCAGTTGTGCCTCAATTAAACAGCACATTAGTTTTATAGTGGTGGTACACAAATTCTGAATAAGGAAATAGAAACATCTAAAAAAAGCTGTTCAGTAAATAAAATAATTTTAAAAACTCAAAAATGAGTTTTCTTTAGAACAGTATTTAAAAAGAAGTGATTAATTAATAACATTATTTTTTCAACCTTTAGTGTTTGTTTGTAAAAATGGAATAAAATGTTCAGAGAATCTTGGAATGAACAAATTAAAGGAGTTTTTGGGAAGAGCTACTCATTCATTCACTGGGGTGTAGTCAAGAGGAAATTTCTCAGCTATGGCAGGTGAGTTTAACATCAAAACCAAAGTCTTTGAATTCATCTTGCCATAGCTAGTTTGTTCTTCATTTATTGCTACAATAAGCCACTCTTCCACTCACACTTTGGCCCCTTTTAGAGTGATAGTCAATCACACTGGTAATGCAAGGAAATGCAATATTCATGATTAGATGGCCAAGCTGTTTACAGCTTTAATGTGTTACTCCAAATGCAGCCTGTTGAACCATTTAAAACTGTATTTATTTCTTTGGGGAAAAAGGTGGAATCATCATCACTCATAAGTTACTGGGTTTGCCTGCACTGTTGTTAAACCTGCATCAGTCTCTCTTGACTATTTGCCTTCACGTATTAATCACTGGAGGCAGCAAACATACTTAATCTATATTCTTCAATATATAGGAAAGGGCATGGAGGAATGGTAAATCATTTCAAGAGTGATTTAACACAGTAGCCCCTAGTTTTCAATGAAGAATTTATTGAAAACTCACAAGAATACCTAAGAATTACCTTGTAATTGAGCTAGGAATCTGTAAAGTAACAATGGATGATCAGCAGCAGCAGTGCTTTCATGTAGAGATATGCCAAATGGATCTAAACCAAGATAACTCAAAAAAGGAGAGAGAAAAGAGATCTAGATTATTTAAAATCTTTCAGACACTTCAGTCAAAGTATTCTTTGTGGAGATACCTGATAATCACATATATAATTAAAAATGTAACACTTACACCAGTGAGAGGGAGGCAGAAAAAGACAACTGTGAAAAGGAAACATCAAATTCTCTCAAGCACTCTGCTTTTAACTATCTTGTGCAGTAATTCTCTCTAGTAGAGAGCCCACAAGTAGCAAGTGGCACACGTCTGTTCTTGTAAAGCAATTTAAAAGGTGAGAAAATAAATGGTGATTTACCTTTTTCAAGAAGCATTTACCCTGTCTTAAGGATGAGGTGTGCCAATATAAGCTTGAAGGGTTTGAACCTATGGGTTTAAAGCATGCAGAAGAGGAGGAAAGAATCCTAATCCATGTACAAGTATTATTTGTCACATGCATTTATGTGTTCTCTTTACTCTTCTATGTGAAACAAAAAAAAAGTTGGTCACTGCAGCCTTCGTGACTTTCAGAGCAAGAGTTAAAACAATGTGTGAATGCTTTCCTTACCTGGTTACTCTTGCTATGCCTTGGATATTAATTTGGAATGGTATCAGAAAGTTTTTGACATTTTAGTGACTGCTTGGCAAAAGTTTTAATGACAGAGGAAGAACTAAATACCACAGATCAGCTTTTAATTTCAGGTCTTATCTGTATAAACCATAAAATATCCACTAGAAATGGGTTGTTTTCTTTCCAGGAAAATGTTAGGCTGGAAAGAAAGCAGGATCAGATGCCAGAGATAATTTCAATTTAACTGGGTAAACATAGGAATTGTGAGGGGCTTTTTAAAGTAACAGTCCAGAAAATTCTGTCTCCTTCTGCAGCGATGTCTTTAAATAATAACAGTGTTACAGTCACTCTGACATTAAAGGAAAAAACAGCTTGTTAGTGTCAGTATCTTTGCTCTACCATCTTTCATTTACCCCAGCACATTAGTCCTGATTTGTGCCACAGCATGGGAGATGCTTTTATTTTATTTATTTTATTTTATTTTATTTTATTTTATTTTATTTTATTTTATTTTATTTTATTTATGCTCCTCATTAAGGGTTGTCATCACATATCACATAGGCCATGTTCACGTATGTAAGCCATGGGGGACAAATAGAGAGAGCAGGCTTAATCTCAAGCCTATTCCTTTCCATGGACTATATTTTCCATTTACAATTAGAAAAGAGATTTGAAAGCAGAAGTAACCTACAAGTTACCCTTAAAATTATCAACAAAACACAAGAGAGGGGGAAAAAAGAGCATTTTTAGAAAAAAGATAGAGAAGACAAACACACTTTCCTAATTCCTAAAAAAAAGGGGTGATGCAATAGGTATTCCCAAAAGACCTCTGACAGAGCCTTTAGGTTCTTCTCTGTCAAATTCAACTGAGCAGTCCAAGAAAAGTGAGTAGATAGAAAGTCCATACAAAGAAAATCCTCCTCTGAGAGTGATTGGGAGGTCCAGAAACCATTGTCCTGTGCTACATTCCATGCTAGAAAATAAAACCAGACCAAACAAACCAAATAGGCTATGCTAAAAGCTCTTTTACACAGTGTGGGTCCATTAATTTCAATACAACTGTACCAATTTATGCTGTTTAAAAACTGATGTTACAGAAATGTAAAAAACCTCAAATTAGAGCGCTAGCAGTCATAAATGCCACTTAGGCTACTTGAGGGCATTATTTTCCCTTTTATACTTCTTTAATTAAACATGGAATTTTTTCTTACCACAAATAAATAAATGAACTAAAATCATTGAGTCAGCATCACAGAACAGGAAATAATAATATTAAGAACGTTTGATGCAATTTTAATGAAGATACAGCAAAGATTACTCTGAAAATTTACTGCAACATTTCCTTTAGCTTTCAGCAGCAATTGTTCAGTATATTTAAAGTATGAATAAACTGATGCTATTTTAAGGTTAATCTCTATTTTGTCTTTACTGCAGTTACAATATGCACTCATGGATAACAGTTCATTGAATCTTAATTCTGCAAAGACAACAATTTAAGATACACATGTAATCCCGTAAAACTAGAGATGCTTATGGACACTACTGCTATGTCATAAAGTGCTTGGAATGTAAGAGTATATTTTTTTCTTAACTCACAAGGACTAAACCCACACCTTATAGTTTGCACCTATGACTCATTCTCCTGAATTACTTTAGTACAGGAGATATCTATCAGGTATTTTAATGGTTTTAAGCACGATGGGAAATACTACTACAGTGCACAAGCATGATGTATAACATGATGCTTGGCATCAGGATATAAAAGTTGGAAAAAAGAAATGACATATGAATCATTAAACTGCAACATAAATAGGTTCAAATAAGCCTTCGAACTTCTTAACTTACGAAGATTCAGAGTGTGCACCGGAATAGCATCAATCTAATTTCAGCAGAGGTCAAGAAAATGAAGAGTCCCAGCCAAGGTCTGGGTCTGATAGATTTGTGTCCTCATGCTCTGAGAGAAATTGATTTAGTAGAGCGCTAGAACCTGAACTGGCTCTTGCAACCATAACAAAATATGTTATTTCAACTTGCTTTCTCCTGGAGGGTGCAATAACAGCTTTGAAACTTCTGCTAGGACACCCAGATTAGTTGAAAATTTTCTGAATATAATCTAAATTTACTGTGAACACATGCTCTCTCGTGGCAGCAGATCAGATACATGAAGACTCAGCATCAATACTTTTCGAGGTTCATTTCTTATGTTTGCTAAATTCAGAAGATGGTCTTTGGTACAATTTTTACTTTTCATGAGCAAAATAGATATATTTTACATTCACATTATAATGCCTATGAAACACTTTTACTGAACTAGTAGGTCCAAAGTGGGAGGAAGAGACATTCAGCTCTGCTCTTCCTGTCAGAAACATAGGAGGACGGTGTCTTTTTGCATTCAGGTAGAGCATTCTGCACAAGGAGGTCAGACAGAAAGAGTCAGTAAGGATTGCAGAGCCATATCTTGACTGGGAATCTCAAGATTGTTCTCTTGGAAGGAAATATCATGCTATGGTCCCTCCTATTCCAGTTTCTCCACAGGGTAAAATGTTCTGTTGCTTTTCTACAATGAAGAATAAGCAAGGGTCATTGTCAAACCTGCAAGTCTCTATAGGTTGAAAAAAAATCCAGTTTTATGGATGGTTTTGCACCAATCGCTAATCCCAACCTTTTCCTCTTTTCGTCAGCTGTGTTTATGTAACAGCTAACTTGAAAATCTCTGGACCTAAAACCATCATCTGGGAAGGGAAGGGAAGGGA
>VWZQ01008880.1:131615-145756 GCA_013397015.1 Myiagra hebetior | reverse complement strand
GCGCCTTAATTTTCATCTTAAACAGTCCAGTTCTGAGGAGATCCCTGTCTCTAATTAGTGACGCACTTTCATAAAACAAAATCATTAAATAACCGGAATTCTGTGCCCCGTTTCAGTCCCTCTGGCTTAGCCCTAATCGCCGGGGCTGGGGTGGAGAAGCAGCAACAGCCACCCCAAGCAGCTGTCCCGGGCTGTGACGGGGGTCCGGGGGATTTGGGAAATGAGGCTGAAGGCTGGCACGGCACGGCACGGCACGTCCCGTCCTCCAGCACAGCCCGGTTACTCACGACACTTCCCACACGCTTCCTGCTGGAACTGTCAAGATCGACCTTCCCAAATTATTTGCTGAGGAAACGTCTCGGGAGCCTCCACGCCCCGTCCTGCAGCCTTTGAGGGGGGCAGCAGGGCACCGGCTCCAGCTCTGCTCTGGTGCCCGCGGCCAGGAGCGCCCAAGGTCGGCTGCGGACAGCCCCGTGGGGACCGGGAGCGTGAGAGATGCACGTGTGCCTGCGTTACAAACATCCACAGAACATCCAGCGGGTGTGGATCCACACACGGACTCATGGAGGGAAATGTTCATGTGGGAAATAAATCAAAATATTCACAGCTCCCGGTTTGGGTCTGGACCCGAGGCCCATCCTGCTTCCCAGACATTCCCAGCTCCCTTTGTCACTCCCCCATGGTTATTCCGGAGTTCTGACAAACCCGTTTGGTAAATACATGCCAATCTTTTTTCCAGCACTATTTCCTGCATGATTTGTACTTCATTTATCCCGACACATAGACTGTTTTCAGTGTATTTATATATATATCCTGCCTCCCATTTATTCCTGCCCGCCTCCAGCTGCCTTTTGTTTCCCTCTTTCCCGGTGAATCCAATGCACAGCCTCTCTCCTTGAAAGGAAAATTAATGAGTTACCACATCTGCTGCCACTGGAGCAGCTCTGACCATGTGGCACAGGCAGCAGCTCTGCTGTGAGATGCACAGTCATTCCTGATGGCTTTTGGGAAAAGAAAAATGGTTTCTCCTTCCCTCTGCAGCCTGCAGTGCTTGGTCTCCCAGGATACTCTGACCTGAAGAGTGGGAGCACTGCTCCAGGGAGATTGGGGCTGCTGCAGGGAGAGAGGGAGAGGCTTTCACCACACTCAAACCCTTTTCTCAGGTCAGCACCCGGCTTTGGAAGTGCCAGGCCTGCCACAAGGAAAAGATGGTTCCAGTCTTGGCCTGAGCCATGCTCCTGCTCCCACCCAAAAATAGCATTTCTTTGGCAGAAAACGGAGAGGTTTTTACCATACAGGGATGCTTTTCCCTTCCTTACACCCAGAAAAGGAACCCCTCAGAGAGCAGCAGTCAAGGCCCATCATCACTTATTTCATCAAATATTCATGTTCAGAAAGGACACTCAGCTGGAAGACCCCCCCACAGGCAGTGGCCACCCCACACCATCCCCCTGCCCCACTCTGGGGTTTCACCTCTTTTAAAGCCTTTTTACTCCCTTACAGAGACCCTCAAACCCAAACTTCCCTGAACCCTGTGGGACAGGAATCACACAGTAGTGGGCCCAGAGAAATGGGGGTGTCACTGAGGTGAGTGAACACCTGAAAGTCAGGTGACAATATCACCCATCCTTTCCATTTTTAAGGAAAATCACCGAGTCCCTGACCCTGAGATGAACCCATAGGATTTGATCCTTCAGAAGAAACACCAACAAGCTAAGGAAACATCTTCTGATTTTTATTAATTCCACATGAAGGGACAGTGATGTCCCCACAGCACTGAAGCAGCTGAATGGTGCACAAACATCGCTGTGGCACAGGTGGGAGGCAGCTGGAAACCAAGAGCTTCAGAAAATGACAGTAAAAGGGATAAAGTTTATCCTAAATTAGATAAAAATGCAAGGAATTAATAATATTTCAGTTAACATCCATTTTTAAATGTCTACACATGAATAAAAGTGTTAATAAGTTAAAAAGCTCTGTGAAATCTAAAATTGCAGAATTTCTAGGAACTGGAATTTCTTGCTGCAGCCTCTAGACTCTTCTAGGGCCAGTGTAACTTCTGTCTGCCTGAACACACAAAAGCAACACTGGAGACAGCACCCCACTAGATCTTAAAATATGAAATACTGAACATTCTTTGACAGGAATAATTTTAAATAGTCTAAATTTTTTTTGCTACAGAGAGTTAACAGGTGACTCTTACTCATGGTATTAGAGAATTAACAGACACAAGCCTTGTCAAAAATAATTTAAGCTCCAAAGGTAGTCTCTGAGAAACGTTTTGAAGGACTTTTTTATAAAACCCTTCAAGGACTTTTATAAAATTCCTTTAAGGACTTTCATAAAATCCTCCACAGTGGAAATCTCTTCTGCAGAATATATATTTTAGTGGTATTTTATTAACATATTGTATAACTATCATATAACTCATCATGTAACTATAAATATTAATAACAAGCCCTGCAGTGATCACCTGGGGCAGGACCCCTGTGCAAACCATTACTGGGTGGTGTAAAGGACAGGGAGCTCTGCTCAGCTGTCACAGTTTGACAAGACATTCCATCCTTTTTCCAGGAAAACTATTTGCTGGAAAATGCAACCTAAGCTGTATTTGGATCAGTTTATCTGATCTTGTCAAACATGGGCCCAGCAGTGGCTGTGAGGTCAGCGAAGGGCTCGTGCTGCCGCAGCTCGAGGACCAGCTGCTTCTTCAGCACCAGGAAGATGTAAAACGTGGCTGCAGCTTCTTTCCGGTTGTTCTTCCGGCAGAGCTCCCGAAAACTGAAGGAACACACACCTGATCTCTTCAGCTTCTGCGTGAGGGAAATGAGAAACCAGTCAGGGCAGCTTCCCCACCAGTAACACTGGAGCCCACGGAGTCCAAACAGAGAGCACTGCATAGAGGGAGTATCTCTGCCTGAATGTCTCAAATAGGATCCAACTTCCATAGAATCATAGGAGCACACGCTGGTTTGGGTTGGAAGGGACCTTAAAGACCATCCCATTCCCCCACCCTGGACACCTTCAAGGTTGTTTCAAGCCCCATCCAACCTGGCCTTGAACATTTCCACGGGTGGGGAGTCCACAACCTCTCTGGGTATCTTCCCTCTGTGTTTATGGAAGTGGCTCTTAACATTTTAATGCCATAATAGTGTTGGTACCTACATGTGTTACTAAAATCTTCAATTCCACCAAATCCCACTACATTAATGGAGTGCCTCCATTCATGTTTTTGTGATTAAAAACAATAAATATCCCTGGGCAATTCTTTGGTTTCAGAGTTATCTCTTGTTTTCTAAAGGTTATACTCAGGTGTAAATAATTATTTATTATTTGCACAGAACCTTTGAAATACTTTCCAAAAAAAAAAGATCATTCAGAAAATTCTAGTGATTCCAGCAGCTGTGGAAAGGAACACCACACATCAAGCACCTAAAATCCTGATTTTCCACGGAAATATTAAAAAAAACACATGCTGCAAGTGAGAGGCAGACACAATGGACAGTAGAAGGAAGAGCTTTTCTGACATGATCCAGCTGAAATCAACACCAGCTTTTGGTATGTAATAACAAAATCCAGCACTGATACCTGTAAAGTTTTCTGCAACCGAAGAGTTCTTTTGCCCCATCTTATTTCTTCACTGTCTTTCCTGGTCCTTGTTTGCTCCTTGAGAGGAAGTAAACAGAAGGTTAGTCAGGGTGCATAAAAAGCCACGCACCATCAGAAAAAGGACAGCAGTTCCAGCCTGACTGAAAATCCAGCTGGAGCTGGGCATCTGCATGGCCAAACTCAGGGAATCTGGTGCCTCTGACACCTCTGTGCTCACACAAGGTTTTGTGAAACAGGAAAGAATGGTACCATGTGCTTTCTGCTACAGTGGCAGCTCAGGTGAAACAGGCCATGGACATGGTCCCAGTGAGGCAGCTCCACAGCCAGGTACTGCTCTGCAGGACTGGCATTCTGACAGGATTTGAACTGGCCAGAGGCTTAAAGAGATGTTCAAATATTTGGCTTGGGATTTTGGGCTTAACCTCTGAAGTCTGCAGAGTGCCTGAGCATCCTCAGAGCCAGCAGGTTTGGAAATGGTTTCTTTCTCACAGGAAGCAACACTCACTGTAAGATCATGATGCCATCATGTTTGTTTGATTTAAGAAACAGGGTTCTCTCTGAAACAAGCCAGGGACATCAGCTTAGGACACACCTTTGGCACCTCCACCTGCTGTGCTTCAGCTTCCTGGCCCAGGGAATTTTTTGAGCTCTCAGAGAAAGCTACTCCATCCTCCTGTGAGCATGAAAAAGACAATCACTAGGCCTGACCATTTATGCACACAGTGCAATTCTCATTACACCGTTCTGCTCAAAGAATTCATTGTAATGAAGTTTTCCAAAATGAGTTAATAGCTGCTATTTCCACCATGTCTTTCCTGATACAGGGAAGGACCTTGCTGTAGGATTTATCCTACAGCTGAATCTACACCTATGCACAAAGCACACGTTTTCCACTGCCATTAGGTCCAATTTTCTCACTTTTCAACATTAATGAGCCTCATATTCTCTAAAGAATGCCCTTCAGCATAAGTGAATATGGAAGAGACAGGTAATTTGTTACTGCTTAAGTACTTCCTCAATATGAGACACAAAACCTAAGTTTTATCCTATATAAAGTTTATATTTATCTCTTCAGTACAATATTTCATATTTAATATCAAGCTCTCATTTATACTTAGTGATTAGATTGTAATCTATACTGATTAATAGACATTTTAATTCATCATTCATTCATTCATTCATTGTGAGAGTTTACCAAGTAACTACAAATGAACTTTCATCACACAAGCTACTTAATGCTTTCTTGACTGGTTTTAGCATCCTTTCCAAACATTAGTAATTTCTTAACATGTTTTAAATGGAACCTTAGCAAAAGGCAGAACCAATAGAACACACTTAGGTCTCAAAAACTGAGGAAAACTGCTCACTATAATTTCACCACAGTTCCCATTGGTTTCATTTCTGTCATTCTGTAATGTCAACATAAAGGAATCATTTCCAGTTTTTCTCTCGGTCTCGGAATGAGCTGGCTCCTGGAGGTAACTTGGCTCTTCTACTGGCAGCATCTCTGTATAAATAGAAAACCAAAGTTGAAGAGACAATTACTGTGAATCACTGTCCTTAGAAAAACCCCACTGAAACCCAAAAATCACACCCAAGTTCACAGTATTTGAGAGGATGAGCCAGAATGGGCAAATACTGAAGAAACATCATTCCCAACAGGAGCATGGAAGAAGAACCTTCCAAGGGAGGTTTTCCTTTTCAGAAAGTTGACTTTTATGGACTTGCAGGAGGTGGGTGTGTTAACTCATTTCTGAGGCAGGTTAGGTTCCCAGCACAGCAAAGGAGTGAAAGTGGGTACATCCTTCTCAGAAGATCTAAAATAGAACATTTTTTCTTGCCTGATATTAACCGAAACACATCTTCCAGATAGAACTATTTACATTAGTTTGGAAGTTTGGAGAGCAGTTTGATTAAGCCTAGAGTAAGTGAGAAGCTTTTTAAAAAAATTATATTAAAAAAAAGCCACAAACAACATTACCCAAATCTGCAGTTTCAGAGACAATTAGAGAAACCAAAGGTGAAACCAAAAATACCTCCTTATGCCACAAGGAAGAAAATACTTGGATTTAATTTAATTTCTAAGAAACAAAAGAACAGCAAAGCAGTAGTTTGTAGAATACTGCACACAAACACCATGCATGTATCTCTCAAATATTACATAGAATAAAAAATACTTTCTAACAGCTAATTCTGCACAACAGAATTAAAATATTACCTGTAATATCTTGCTCTTTTCTCATTTCTTTCATTTCAGACATCCTCTGTATTCCATTTGCTCTAATCTTATTTCTGTTGCTCTTGAAGCATTTTTCAAACAACTGAAAATAATTATTTTTTCTATGTTTGCTTTCAGAATATCATGTCAGATTATTTGCAAACATCAACACAAAGATATGAATATGAGCTGTATATTAATGACTGCAACCCAGAATTTCAGTATTTGAATTAGGTCACTCTGAAAATCTGCAATGTTTTTTTAAGTAATAGCCTTCTGCAGCTCCAACATGAATTCCATGAAAAAAACATCTTAGGAGCAGCTTGGCTCATTTTTCATGAAACCAGCCAGTAAGGAAGGATGAAAGAAAGAAACATCTGCAGTTTTCATCCTCTTAAAGAGCCAAGTTGTAATTCTGCAGCTGGACTCTAAGTGGTGAAGCTGAGCTGCTGCAGTGTACCCTTCCAAATCCATTAGCAATATTCTAATAATAATATGCCTAATGTACCTTTAAAGGAAATTTTAACAAAAGATGTCTCAAATTGATTGCAAAGAGGAAACAAACCAGAAAACAATAAAACAAAGGAGAAAGTACAAAAGAAATGGACAGAAATGTAAAAAGCTGTGTCTCAGTATAAGATCAGTCAGGTGCCAGTGTGTGAAATGCAACATCAGCTCTCATGTTCCTTTTGTAATTGTTCACTTGTTGAAGTGCAGGAGGTTAAGGCTGTGACCCCACAGAAGATGAAGCAATTAGTGGTGAGTGTGCAAACCATCAGGTGTCCAGCTGACCTGTACTGAGAGCAATGCTCAGCACACACCTGCAGCCAGCGCCAAGTTTAGATCAAACTGAGTCTGCAAAACCTCTCTCAGTCAGATCCCAGCTCTGCAACAAACCTGGAACCTACACAGTGGCACAGACCCCACAAGGAGCTGATCTTTACCTTTTGCAGCTCAGTGTGACCCACAGGCTGTGTAGCATGGGACAGGAGTATATCCACACCTCCCAACTCCTTCCACATCATCGTTTTCTTGGTTGGGGGAGCGATGTCCAGCGTGGCCAGGAGGTCTGTGCAGTTGGTGAGCTGCTTGTAAATGGTGTTGCAGCTGAGCTCCTTCTCGACATCCACCACCAACCTCCTCTTTCTTTGTTTTTTTTCCCTCTGGGTGACAGCTACATAAAGCAAGTATTAGTAACAAGTCTTAAGGTCTATTCCTAGGACACTAAGCACACAAAAAAAGCCCTGTGAATCAACCCGGCTGCCAACCTTCCGAACACCACTCAGACTTGAAAATCAAAGTACAAGTCCACAGGCCATTCCTTCAAAAGTTTCCATAAAGTTTTCACTCTTTGTATTCTTGTACAGGAAATACCCATATGTTTAATTGTGGAAGACAAATGACTATTGTAATAAATAAATGGGAACAGGAGAACTTAGTGAGAACACATGATAGAGCAACAAGACTGAATAAGATGTCTTTAATCCATGAGGAAGTTAAATGCTCCAGGAACTTCTGATGCACTCAAGAGGTTTCATTACCTCACAATTAATACCTGTATTTGTCAGTTTAATCCTTTAGCAATTTAATCAAGATGTAAACACAAACGAAAGACACTGATTGGTTCCAGGATAGTTTTTGGGCAGGATAGAAAATTCCAATATTGTAAATACTGCTGTCAACATAAGCTTGTTTATTCATAAACAGCCACCAATGTGACAGGGGACATTTAGATTTACTCACAGAGGAAATGTAATACTCTTCACCTTGGATCTTGTTAGAAGTTCACAAACCAATGTTTTCCAAAGGCTTGAAAGTTTTAAGATTGTTATTTTAAATATAAAAATCACTGATGTGTCACTGGCAATTAAAGTTATTCAGGTGAATCTTCAGTACCACCCCCAAGGCCAGGCTTGCAACGCTACCAGAGCTGAAGAGCAACAAAACTTGACTTGGTATATGGAAGAAACTACCAGCAGAGATTTGGGCAGCTGAGATAAATAACCTGACACTGGGTTTGTATAATATTTACCCTAAAATGGAACTCTGACAGCAGAAGCAGATGAAATCTAAGGTGGGAATAATCTATTTTGCAAGCATTTTCACTACTAAGAAAAAAACCAAACATAGTTAAAGCAAACATTCAGCAAGAAACTGATCAACTTCTGACCTGTATCATCAACTGGCTCAAGCACAAATCCTTCTTCTTTGAACAAAAGCATTGTCTCATTCGTTGTGTGACTTATGTCCTTAATGGTGGTGTCTGCACAGTTGAACTCATCTGCAAGAAAACCCAGCAAATAACCCAAAATTAAAAAAAAAAATACAGTATGGACTAATTTCTCAATTACATGACAGAGAATGATACCAGACAAAAATGGTGAGAAATAGGAAACTGTGGTTTTGTTTAGAATCTCAATTATGTTCACCAGTTCCTGCTCATACTCTGCCCTGCACACTTCCCTTCACTGATCCCAGAATGACCAGGCCATAGTAGAGACAGAAGAACTGATCTGAAGAAAAACCCACACAACATTAAGTGTTTAGGGGGAAAGGTGTTTAGTTTCAATCCCTGTCTGTTTCCAGTTCCAGGCAAGTGCATGGCAGTGTGGACATTTCTGTCAACAGAAAAGGAACAGGTAGCAGCAGCAACAGCACAAGGAGAGGCAAGAGCCACTCCACCCCTTTAAAGCTGATCCAGAAATCTCTGTTTTAAACTAACACTGTGATGGGGGAGTAAGGATTTAAGATAGCAAAAATTTCTCAGAAACAGTTATCAAAGCTTAATTTCTTTCATCAACATCAAACCAGAAGAAGATTAACAACACCTTTATGAGCTACTTAAGTGTCATTTGTCGCAGAAGTATAAAACCAGAAATAGAAGCACAGAATTGTTTCTGTTAGAAAAGACTGTTGAAGCACTCACTGGGAAAGTTCACAGTTACAGGACAGCGTTATTTGGGTTTCTTTCCCCCTCAAAAGGGACATCCCACTGTGAGCAGCAGGGTGGACCAACAGCATATCCAACAGGATGCCACATGAAGGTGTTTCTAAGCAATGTCAAGTTACAAATTTGGAATCCCTGTATCAAATAAAATGATCTGAAAATGGTGGATGAAGCAGTTTAGGGGGGGAAAAAAGCGCAAAATAAACGAAGAAAGAAAAAAGGCACAGGATACTACAAAAAGCTGAATGTGAGTGACATTAGGCATTAACACAGGAACAGAGGGAACAGAGGGTTTATGTGAGATGGAGCAGACACTGCAAACTCACTGGCTGTGCTGTTCTCCGGCAGATCTTGTGACAAAGGACGTGCTTCCTCCACATCAAGAATGTCTTTATCTAGGACGTTTCCTTCATCCCTCAACAGGATTTCTTAAATACAAAACACATAAGTTTAATCATTCTAAGCCTTACTAGTCATGAAATAGCCTGATACAGCCTAATGTTAGTCAAGGTTAATACTCTGCAAAGAAAGCAAGCTCAGCTTCCGCAGATGGCCGTCAGTGGTACGGCTGTCTGCAACAGCACAGAAAGGAGGGGATTAGTCCCAAGTTTGAGATTTCCACCTTTTTTTTAAAAAAAATATGGCCTTGATAGTGTCAAAAGATATAAATCTGTAAGGTTTACATAAATACTCTAAGCCATAACAATGTAGAAGCTACTTTGCTGCCTTTGTTATTACAGCAGTAAGGATAAAAATGCTGCACTGTTTCACCTTTGAAAATAGAAATGAAATTGTTAAACATTAAGCATAATTTTAATGCCTTTAATTCTAAAATTATGAAATACAGCCTTTAAACCGATTTGACTTGGCAGTGTCTAAGTGATCATAGATTTAGTGACAAGTAGAAAAAAAAAGAAACATGAAAACAAGAAATAACATCAAATTTATGTTTGAAAACAATCACTTTGGTACCATCTTGACTGTTTTCCTGTAAGAATAAAAATACTTGGAAAGAAACTGATTCTGTTTGCCTGTGGCAAACCCTACCGATCATATCTGCAGCATCGTCCTCATCCCCAAAATGGTCATCCTGGAAGCAGTAAACATCTTCATGCAGCACGGATTTGTCTCCGCTGGTGCTGGCTGGATCAGCCACCAGGCTGTTACTGCTGGTCAGGATACTGCCCTCAAAGAAGCTCTGTCTCCTCAGTACCTCTGCTTCTTCATCTGGGGGAACACACAATTCCTGATCCCTCATCTGCATGAGTTTTGGAATCCCAGATTTATTCATTTCCTAATTTTTCAAGTAATTTTGAAAAGATTGCAAGACATCCCATACCTCAAATGGAATAAACAATAAACAATGTTATCTAATTTAGTAAAAGTAGGAAATTTTTGGTTTGGTTCTCAGTCTCTGACACCAGATTATGTTGCTTACACAAAATTTTAAACCTAAGACAGCATGACAGACCAGTCAGCAAAAGCATGAAACAAATGCACTATTAATCATAGCTTTTTCACACGTGGAAACGGCTCACAGAAAAGTTTCACATAAAACACATTTCTCCTTATGAAATATTCCAAATTTCTCAACTCCTCTCACCAAAGTTTCTATCACAGAGAAGTATACTGCTTTCATAATCCTCTGTAAGTGTGATTTCTTCAGCTCTGCTCCGATTCAAGGTAAAATGTTCAGCAACATCAATAGCCCTGATGAAAAAAATATTATAAAAATATGGGGTGAACTGAAAATCATTGAGCATTCAGCTGGAATGTGAAAGCTTGTTTCTATGCAGCCTTCAATCCTGGCATTTTTTCACAGGCCCTCGTATTTTTCCACTCTTTTGCCAGTAAACTTGGGCTTACGTGATTTTGTTCCCATCCAAGCCCTGGTATCTACCAGGCCCTTGTCAGAAGGCAACTGAATAGTGAAAGACCTTTTAAACCAAATGGCACAACTCTTTGGGCAGGCAGAAAAGGCCCCTTTACAGAATCAGCACACTGAGGCACTCGAATAAAGTGTATTATATTGCAGCTGTACTTACAAAATAATAAACCCTTACTGATCCCATCAAACCATATTTATGAGGAGCTACAGAGCAACCCTCAGTGGAAATCTCTTGTCCCGGACCTTCGGGGCATCAGAGCCATCAGAAACATGACTTGGCCTCCTGCTTTTTATCAGTTTTCTACATTAATGCTGATTTGTGTCAGAAAAGCCTAAGAAATATGCTGGCTTTTTCTCAGAAGCCAGGCTGACTATTGCTGATAAAACACCCCAGCCCTGGAGAGCAGTGGAGCAGAAACAAAACGAAGTTACCCAGTGGAACAGTACAACACTGTGTGGTTACTGGCCACATCTTTCAGGATTAATACTAATTTTTATCTCTTCTCTTGAGGTTCAGGAAGCTGTTTGCATCCTTCACTCAGACAATTTAAAATCCTGAAGTCTAAGTTCAAGACATTATTTCTTTGTGACGGTCTGTTGATTAAAGGACTGAGGAAAACTACCAAAGCCAAAACGCCTGTGGCTGTAGCCTTGTAAAGCTCAGAATTTAGGAGAATTCAGTTATTAAATTGAAACAACCCAATCTGAGTCTCGATCAGATAACAGCAAGTATAGCTTTTACTTCTGAAAATACTAGAAGAGTGAATAAAACCTAGGGAAGCATTTACTTTACATCAGGTAGCGGTGTTTCAAAATCATGAAATTCCTCAGGTAATGTAATGGACTGATAAGCAGCCTCGAAGTTCTCTTCTGGAAGGTCAAGAAGCCCTGAAATAAACAGACAACATAGCAAAATAAGTATCAATAAAATAAAAGTAGTGTTCTCCCAAGGAGGTATAATAAGCCTATAAACCTGTCAGGAGGGGCTGCTGCCATTCTAAATCACAGAAAGGTAAAGCTTAGGCACTCAAATGCAGAATTTTAGTTGCCATGTCCTTCAGAAGATCTATTTTTTACAGACAGATACAAAAGAGTCTGCTACAACAGGACCTCAGATATGCAAGTACTTGTGTTGGTGAACAGCTGCTTTAAGTCCCTGGAAGGTTCTCCCAGCTGACATTTAGCCCAGAGTCTTTAACAGCACTGCAAATGAATCACTGTGTTTTCCTTTCCTCTGCTCTGTCTCCATAACACTGTTCTCCAGCATCAACTAATTATGTACTCAGACTGCAATTACTTGGGAATCAGAGAATCCTAGAAAAATTCAGATGAGAAGGGATTTCTGAAGGTCACCCAACCCAACCTTTTCCTCAGAACGAGGTTAATTTCAAAGTCAGATCACTTTTGACTATTTCTGCTGATGGAGATTTCACAGCATCCCCAAACAGCCTCTTTCAGCATTTTACCACTTCTGCTGAGATTTTTCTCCCCCCTTCCATCTAGCTGGAGTCTCTGTTGCTGCAGTGGTGACTGTTGTGTCGTGTTCCTGAGCTGTGTGGTGCTCTCCAAATTGCTATAGGATCTACAAAATAGCAGCAAGTTGTGCCCAGAGGATTTCAGCTGGGTATTAAGGAAAATTTCTTCACTGAAATGGGTTGTCAAGCCCTGGCACAGGCTGCCCAGGGTAGTGCTGGAGTCACCATCCCTGAAGGGACCTAAAAGACGTGGTATTTGGGGACATGGCTTAGTGGTGGCCTTGGCAGTGCTGGGTGAACAGCTGGCTGGGTTTTGGAGGGCTTTTCCAGCCTAAATGGTTCTGTGATTCTATAATTTTGTGATTATATCCTTGAGAATAATGCAGAGTAATTATTCCCTATTCTGCAAGCAGACCAGGTCATAAAGCACATTAAAACTGGCAATAGACACTGGTGTTCTCAGGCTGTTTTAGACAACAGTGCCTCCCATTTGTTGCCTAAGTGTGACAAACACAGAGCCTGTTGGAAAAGGATCCAGTCATCTCAGCTCCCTTCTCCCTGTCCACATGGCTAGAGCTCAAAACATGCTGTCAGGTCTGGCACTGACACTGTTAGACATGTTGTTGGTGTCATCAGAAATTAAATTAATTATCTAGCAATGGAGGCTGAACTCAAGCATCTTCTTGTAAGCCCACTTAAGATACTGCTTCTGTTAAGGGAGTCAAAGACCTGAAGACACACTAAATTAAGCCAGACTAAATATCAGCAGGAGGCACTAGTACATTCAGTTTCCTTTGGGATCAGTAATGTGTATTTAACAGAAATACCCAAAAATTAACTTTTAAAATGAGAGCTTTAAAGGACACAGATGGAAAAATGCTGAACTTTGTGTACACCTGGGCGAAAGGCTGTCTTCATTTTGGTCAGAGCTTCACTGCAGTCTGCCAAGAGGTACTTTGCTTTCCTGTGGTAAATCCGCACCACTCCCAGGAGTAAGTGTCCAGAGGTTCGCAGAGCAACAGCAAACTGTGAGGATTTAAAATAAATTTTAAGAAGTTGTTCAGGATGTAGTATTTTTAGCAAAAGTGTTAAGATATTACACAGATGTAACAGAGAGACCAACACCTCCACCCCAGGACTCTCCAGGAGATGCCTCCTCATGCCACAGCCTACCTTTGGGGAGAGCATTTTTTGTACGGTGGCCTCTAAATTGCACTCAAAGATATGTGCCTTGGTGAGCTTCTTCTCCCAGTGGGCAGCCAGCCAGATTTTGGCCAGCGGCCCCCGCTTGTTGATGAGCAAATGGACGTAGAACATGGTGCCTGGCCAAGGGTCTCAGGGCAGCCCTGACAAAATTCCCTGAGTTCTTCCCCTTCCAACAGGAGATGGGTCCTGGGGCACCAAGTGGGACTAGGGATTTAGTGGAATCTGAGGGGATGGGGGACCCAGTCGGGTGCTGTGGGGAAGGGGGAATTTAGTGGGATCTGAAGGGATGTGGGGACACAACGAGACACTGAAGGGGATGAGAGGATTTACTGGGATCCGAGGGGATAGGGGACCCAGGCAGATACTGAGGGGATGTGAGGATTTAGTGGGATCCAGAGGGGCTGGGATCACCCAGCTGGGTGCTGAGGGGATGGGGGAACCCTAAGAGCTCTGAGGGAACGAAAGGATTTAGCGGGACCCTCAGAGGGCAGGGGGCGGGATTTGGCGGGATCCGTAGAGGATGGGTCAGAGGGGATTTAGTGGTGCCTGAGGGTACAGGGGGATCCAGCCAGGCTCTGAGGATTTAGCAGGACCTGAGGGGATGGGGTGACCAAGGCACTGAGGGGACCGGGAGATTCAGTGGGATCTGAGGGGACGGGGGGCCTGAGCAATGCCAGGAGAGGGCGGGTTGGATTTAGCGGGATCCTGAGGGATGCAAGGGCACAGCCGGGCGCTGAGGGGCCCCGGCAGGATGAGGGGGCCCAGCTCGGCTCTGCGGGGATCGAGGGGGATTAGCAG
>VWZQ01008880.1:84949-108214 GCA_013397015.1 Myiagra hebetior | reverse complement strand
CACAACCAAAAAAACGAAAAAAAAAAAAAAAAAAACAGGAGGGCAAAATTCCAGGGAGGAAAGAAGAGCCCAAGAAGGGGATGAACTGCGGGTTGGCGCTGGGACCAGCCATTGCTGCCTCTATCATGGCAGGCGCCGGGGATGGTCTGGCACAGATGCTCCCTCCTGCTCCCACTTCATCCTGGATGGAAAACCAGAGCTGGGAGAGATGTGGCCGCTGCCTCAAAACTGGTGCCGGAGTGGGCCCTGCCATTTGCTGAGGCCTGGATGATTGTGGTTATTCCCACCACTCAGCCTTTCCCTTTCCTTTGCTCTCCATATGGGAGCAGGACATGGATGCTTTGCACAAGGCCGTGGGGCTCCACTGACCCCCCGCCTGCCTTTCCAACCCCTCACAGTCATTTGGTGCAGACATGAAAGCCCACGGCCACTCCCGGCAAGAAATTCCCGACAGGAAAAATCTTCCAATTATTCCCAAGCTGTGACTGTGGAAAGCCAGGCTGCCTCCCATGAAGGGCTCCACAGCTTGGAGGCATTAGGGACCCCTTTCGCTGCCGGGGCGATGGCCAGTTGGGAGCCACCCTCCCGCCCTCTGTTCCCTGCTCTGGGTGTTTCCAGCTTCTTCAAATCACAGACACATTTTTCATCTCTTTAATTCTACCATTGTCATTGTCATTGTTCCAGGCTGGTGCAAATTGGGAACTGGCCGTGCACTGACACTGCTGCTCCCTTCGCCCGCAGCCGCCCTTGTCCCCAGAACCAGCAGGAGGGCCCATTCCAGGGATGGGGATGGTACTACATCCTGCTGCCAGTCCCCCAGGGCTTTTGCACCTTGGTCCACGTCCCTGCCTGGCACAGGACCCTGGCATGCTGCATCCTGCCTCTTTCCAGCATTATCTCCCCTTTGCAGCCTGCCTGAGGGGTGCTTGGAGGAGGGTGCAGGGGCTCTGCCAGTGTCTGGTGAAGGGCTGGCTGAGACCCCCCAGTATTTTGAGAGGGCTCCTGGGGCCTCAGCAGCACTGAGGAAGGGGGCTAGAGGCTTTGGGAATGATAGAATCATCCAGGTCCAACTCCCCTGCCATGGGCAGGGACACCTTCCACTAGACCATTCTACCTGGCCTTGAGCACTTCCCGTGATTGGGAAACTCAAACTCAGCAGCGTTCCCAGCCTCAAGGGACCAGGGACAAGGGCTCCCCTTTGCAGTGCCAGGGTGCCCAACCCTCAGCACAGCTGTGCAGGGATCTGTAGGGTGGTTCGTGCCTCTCAGCACCAGGGGAGGGAGATAATGTGGAAAATAATTATGCAACAGGATTTATCCATTATTAACATGGAAACAGAAGAATTCAGTGAATGCGTAACTTCAATCGAGAGCAAGATGCCAGGGCTGCAGAGCTGTCCAGGGCAGTTGGATATGTCAGACAACCAGCAGCACTGACCATGGGGGAAGAATGACAGGATGTTTGAATAAACTGTGAACAGCACAACCTTCCAGGGCTGTGGGGAAGCAGGGATGCAGGGATATGGGGATAGAGGGATGTGTGGGTGAGGGGATGCAAGAATGTGGGGATTTTGAAGAGGCAGACATGCAGGGATCCAGAGATGAAGGGATGCAGGGATCCAGAGATGAAGGGATGCAGAGATTGAGGGTTGTGGGGATGCAGGGATGCAAGTCCCAACCTGATGGCCCCTCTGCCCATGCAGACCTGCTCCCTAACCCCAGTGTGCCAAGGCCTTCTCAGATCAGCCTCACTCTGCTCCTCTGACCCCTCCAGGGAACTTGGCAAAACGGCAGGGGAGGATTGCGGAGCAGATCCCTGCTCTTGATCTGTTCTAGGAAAAGAGAGGCCACACCAAGAACTTTCTGAAATTCCTTCCTGAAGCCTTGGCTGGGAGCCGCTGCCGCTTTGCTGAGGCATTCAGACCCTGGCAGCACTGGGGCTTGAGCCTGGCCTGGCCACGCCATCCTGCCTCTTCCCAGCACCCAGGTTTAGGGAGCTGCAGCCTTGGCAAGGGCTCCCTGCTCTGGCCTTTGCCCCTGTGCAGGTGTCTGGGTGTGGAGCCTCCCCGCCAGCCACTTCCTGGCTCCTTTTTGCCACCAGAGTCACGAGGTGGTGGCTTCTCCAGGCCACCAGCATTGCTCTCCCCGCCACATGCTGGCAAATTCCTTTCACATGAACAGGAAATACGAATTCTCCTCTTCTCTTTGTTTTTTCAGAAAAAGAATATGTAAAAAAAAATAATCTAATCAAATGCTGTTTGTTTGTGGTCTCGGTGATCTCCAGTTGTTTGGTTGAGCCTCAATGTGATACCACTGGGATGGCCAAGAACCGGGACCCTCCAAACCTGCTGCAAACCCAGGTGCTCCCCACCCTGCCATTGTCAGCAGAGCTGGGGCTCATCCCCATGTGGGGACAGACAGACATCCCCATGGCTCCACTGGAACTGGGAGCACTGGAGCCAGAACTGGTTTGGCTGATGGAACCATTGCTGGCCCTGCTTCTGTCGGGCTGGCTGGGACAGTGTGGGAGCACAGGGATTGCTGTGTGGTCTTCCAGGAGGGCTCAAATTAACAAACCAGCATTGTTAAACAGCTCAGAACATCAGTAGCCTTTAATTATCCCCTTTTCCTATGGGAGGAGGTATTTTGCACCTGGGAAGGCCATGCCACACATCACTCTTTCATCACAATGTGATGGGATTTTTCCTCAACGCCAATGTCTGGAAGCAGCCCTGCTCCAGAAGCCCTGCTTCAGTGGAAAAGCACTGCCGTGCCAGGACCCTGGAAACCCCCATCCATGGGAAACATCACTGTGATCCTCTCAGGACCCCTGTTCCTGGATATGGCCCAGCACAGGAATATCTCTCCTCCTGAAAAGAGTTGATGCAGTTTTATTCCATCTCCAGGGGGACTCTGAGCAGCATCAGTTCCTTGGGACCGGAATCACCCTTTGCACCCCAGAGCACCCCTAGGTCAGGGCTGGGACCTCAGCAGGAGGGACCCTCTGCCTGCAGGAAGGTGCTGGAACATCACTACTGCAACGGATGGCCGAGTTGGTTCTGTTGGGAGCCTCCCAGACAGCCAGGGAAGAGTGGGGATGGATGGAGGGCACCAGGTCAAGATGTCTCTCCATGCTGTGGTTGCCTCTGAGCCAAGACAGAGCTCTCCCCTCTGGTGGGGAGCCATGAATCCCCAAAACGCCGTGGCAAGGAGAGGTGGCAGCTAAGAGCGCCTGGAGTGCACGCGGGGTGCAGAGGAGGCTGGGGACGTTTGGAAATGTTCTTTTTCTGCTTTCACAGTGCAACGTACATTTTTTACTTCATTTAATCTTTCTTTGCTCAAATTCCCAAGTGAAGAATTCCTTCCATGAGCCAGAGCCTGCTGCCACGGCTTCGCGCCTGGCCATGGCACTGGGGACCAGTTGGAGACCATGCCCTTGTATCCCTCCTCCAGCTGCAGCAGCACGGATGCTCAGGAATGGGCATGAAGCTCAGGGCACCCAACTGGCACCCTCCCCATCACTGCTTCATCTCCACTGTCCCACCCCAACCCCCTTTTCTCCCCACTGCTGCGATTTGGTGGTTTTCGGGGTGATGAACCTCCTCTGTGTGCTTTGAGCGGGAGCTGCCCACAACCCATTTTAAACAGCTCAGGCTTTGTCTTTATTCCAGCTCCTGAAAATTGAATTTGTTAGTGGCATAAACAGGATATACAAGACTGAAAAAAAAAACAAACCAAAGAAGAGGGGAACATTTTTCTCCATGTCTTTTCCTTTGACCTATGAGGACCATATCCGCTGGCACCCCTGAGTGTTAGTCAAACTCCTGATAGCAAACAGCCCCTGGGGACCTGCTCTGTCCAGCATCCCAGGACACTCCTGATCCTGGATTTTTTAATACAAAGGTCACAATTTCTGCTCTTTTCCTTTTTTTTTCCCCCTGGTGCTCTCCAAACTGACGCTGGTTTATGGTGCTCTTTGACGTCAGCCACAAATGGGGCTGCCAGGTGGTAATAATTTTCCTGAATGTCGGCTAAATACAATTATCACTCCATTTTCACTTCAGAAATATTAAAGTTTGTGTTCCTCCTGTTATTAATTCTGAAAAAAAGCCTTTATAAGTCACCGTGGCACACGGCCGCCGGCCCTGGAGTGCTGGCAGCCACAGTGGGGCTGGTGATCACAGTCCAGGCTGGGCCTGCTGTGCCACGTCCCTGGATTGTTCTGGAGGGGAGGGATGGGAGGCAGTGCCCTAGAGACCCAGAGACAGAGCCAGGATTTGGGATGTCAGCAGGACTGAGGATGGATCCTGAGGCTGGGAGGGTGAGGAGGGACCCATATCCCTGTGGGAGACCAAAATTCCAGTTGCTGTGGACAGTGAACTTAAATTGGGTGTTTCCCAGCCCCGTGCCAGCACAGCAGGGTCCAGCAAAGGACAGGCTCCTAGACACGCCGTTTCCTCCTGGCTTGGTGTCCAAAGCATGAGCACATCCCTGCAGCTTTGGCCAGGGCAGGCGGGAGCTGAGGAGCCGCTGGCTTTTGTCACGGAATGATCACATCCTGCTGCCACGAGAGGTCCATGAGGGTTGGGATGCTGCAAAAGTCCAAGTTCAGCTGCAACCAGAGGACCCAGGGCAGTTCCCAGAGCTGAGACACTGGGGTTGGATTTTCAGCAAAATGGCTTAAAAGTAAACTTTGAGACAGAGACACTGTCACAGCCTTCGGTGGCCGAGTCCCAGCTGAGTGATGCCAGCACCAGCATCAGGCTCTCAGCCCTGGCACAAGCTGAGGTGCAGGTGCAGCCAGACATCCCAAGTTTTCCTTCCCTGAGGGCACACAGATGGGCACCTTGCTTGCCTTCCACTGCCCAGGGTCACCTCAGCCTCTCACCATGTCCCCTCACTGGCAGCACGTGCACTGGGAGCTGCAGCTGCGGCAAGGCATGGGCAGAGTGGGGCATGGACAGGGCTGGCTGTGGGCACCAGAGCCACGACTACAGTGGCTGCTTCCACAGCCCTCCCCAGGCTCTGTGGCTGCTGGGGGGAATTTCCCCATCCCCAACCAGCAGCCTGCCCAAAGCCTTTGTCTTCTGCTGAATTCCATCTAGTGAGAGTCATCCACCAGAGTCAGAGGATTTACCCTCCTGGGGAATGATGTGCAAGAAGGGAACCATGTAGTCACATTAAAATTATTTGAAAAAGAATGGTACTTCTGAGTGCTGTCTCACGTGGAGCCAGGAACATCCATCTGACTGATGCTTCCATCTGTCTTTCTCAATAGTTTCCTTAAATAGTCCAAATATTAAAAGAAAAATATTGGAATTTGGCATATATGGTTCTTAGGAGAATAGAAGAGGGCCAGCTACTAAAATACCAGTGCCTTGCTCCCTTCCAGTAACAAACACATGATTTTCATTGCAGGGAACGCAGAGGCAGCTGATAATCACATCTGGCACAGAGGAGGATGCTCCATGGTCACCAATGCTTTGGCTTTGTGGGCAGAGCAGGCTGTGCCCAGGCTGAGCCCAGGCTGAGGGGTACCGTGGGCACAGAAGCCCACTCATCTGGGCAATTCCAGCTCCCTACAGCAAAGGAATCTGCAGTCCAGCTGCCCCAAACCCCAGGCTTCCTGCCCTGCACTGCAAGTCCCATCCCCTGCCTTTCCTTGGAGAAACCTTCCCTGAGCCCCCACTGTGCACGGCCAGGGGGAGTGGCTGCAATGGCAGGAAGAATTCTGGAGCACTTCTCACACCGTGTCTCAGTTCCTCGAAGACCTTGCCTGCTGTTGCTCTTAGTCTCACCTCCTGCCAGCTCTTCCCAGGAACCCTGCGGTGCCAGCAAATGGGAATTGGTTTATGACCTGGCTCAACACTGGTGACTCCTCACCACCGTGTTTGCTCATTTCATCCATCCAGCTCTGCTCAAGGAGCAACGACAGATTTTCGGTGACAGAGTTTCAGTGTCTTAAGTGGGATGGAGATTGATGTTGGCTTCAAGGATGGCGCTTGGTGCAAATCCTTTCCCACAGGGATGCTGGGGCTGCGGGGCATTGCCCTAATGTCACCCACTGCTGGGGCAGAGTTGGATAAAACCTTCAACAACCCCCAACCTTCACGTCCATCTCCTTTCACCTTCTCCAGTGAATACCGAGGTCCCAGTTCAACGCTTCACGCAGCGAGCAAGCGCATCCTCCCTGCTCCCAAGGTTCTCCACATCCCACCATTCTCACCTCCTGGCTCTCTGAGAGTGCTGCCCAAGCACCACCTCCCCTTGGGAAATCCCAGCTCAGCCATAACCACCGGCCCCATGGCTACGGAGGAGCCCGGTGCGGGGACGCCTCCTCCCCGGCGCCCGTCGGTGCTGGCCGGCGCTGAGCCCACCCTGTGCTGGCCGCTGGGTGTTCTCCCCACTCCGGCAGCTGTACGGAAATTGGAAGGCGACGCTGACATGTGTCAACAATAACCAGCGAACAAGCGCCAGCGGCGGCGGCGGCTGTCCCCACCACCTCGAGGAGGCTGGCCACTCTTGGCTGAAATCGCGGCACGTTGCGGCTGGAAGCAGGAGTATTGTTTCAATTATTTCCATTATATAAAGTCAGGCCATTTAATATATTCTGCCTCAAAGGGGCTCAACTAAAGAGATAAAATAAACACTGGAAATCTGCTCTGCTGACATGGACCAGGAATTCGGTTTCGACACCAAACCTTCCCTCCCGTCTCACTGCTCGTCTTCCCTTTCCTTCCGGCTCCCTCTCCTACTCTTGCTGCCCCTCGGCCTTCAGCGCCACTTGATGCCAATTCTCTCTTTGGGGTTTGCTCCTGTTTTGGCAGCTGGAGCACTTGAAGGCTGTACAGCCACGCTGGCGTCCAGGACTGGAGCAAGCCAGAGGAGCCAAGAAGAGAGATGGAGCTCCAGAGCTCGCTCTGGGATGAAGGATTTGATTTATAGCAAATCTTAAAACTCTTGGGGGTGCCACATTCCCTGAGAACATCAGGAATGGCGGGTGGCACAAACCCAGGAATGGCTGGAGTGTGGCATGAGGAGGAGGAGAAGAAGAAGAAGAAAAAGGAGATGGAAAAGGAGGAAGAGGGGGAGAGGAGGAGAGGAGAGCAAGTGTGCCATGAGTGTGCTGCAGGCTGCACTTGGCAATGGCAGCGCTAAAACCAGCCACATTCACGCCTTCCTTTTCATCTGAGAGAGCTGGTGGCATCAGTCACTGGCTCTGTGCTGGCATGGGAGGTGGTGAGTTGGGCTGCCTGGAGGCTGGAGCTGCTCCCACCAGCTCTGACCAGGCAGGAGCTGCTTCCCATTAGAACTTCCCACGGCATCAGCCTCCCCAGAGCACTCCTCCCTTGCAGGGCTGTGCGAGTCCAGGTATTCCCAGCCTGCTGGCATGTGGGAAGGAGCACCAGCCACACCAGCAGTAAATCTGTTACTTGGCCTTTCCCAGCAGGTTTCCCTGCTTTGAGCTCTGCCTCTCCTGGAGCAGGGTCACGGGCAGTGCCACCACTAGGGACCCGGGTGACAGAGGGAGCTGTGTCACGGGATGCCCGTCAGGGCTGCGGTGCAGCCTGAGGTGGAGCTGGCATTTCACGAGAGCAGGGAAAGGGCCTCTGCCGAACTGGCGCGAGAGCAGCTGTGACTTTCCATTCCTGTGGGAAGTGGGCTGCCACCGTCCAAGCATCTGGGCTTGTTATGATGGGAGAGGAATGCCAAGTATTTTTCTTCCTTATCCACTACCATCCGCTCAAACACTCCCCTGATCAAACCCATATTCATCGCCTGGGATGCACTGGAGAAGATCCCTCCCAGCCCTCGTGGCTGCTGGGAGCTCGTGGCACCTGTGGAGAAAACCCCGCCCTCATCCAGGGGCTCCCTCCATCCCCCTGCCCCTTCCTGTCTCCTTCTGCTGCTAGCCAGCTCCAGACATTTGATTTTCACTTTACTGCCTTTGCTGGGAGCATCCCCGCACCTGCATCCCCGTGCCACCACCTCTGCGACTGCATCCCCGCTGACCCGTGGGCCCGGCGGGACCGCACTGTCCCCTCCAGAGCCCTGAGCATCCCGAAAGCAGCCACTGGGATGGTGCCACGGGCGTGTGCCCTGGGGCGCCTGCCGTGCCGGGAAGCAGGCGGTGCAGCCTTGGAAGGTCACCAAGACTTTTCCGAAGATGAAAGTGTGCTCAAGTGTCAAACAAACTTTCCAAATTATCTTTCTGGACACTTTCTCCCTTCTGCTTTGGAAGACGGAGGAGGAACATTTCATTCCCTCTGTGCTGGCGCGGAGCGGGGCTGCGTGAGGAGCCGGGAGCTGCCAGCGGCACCCGCGGCTCAGCCTCGCTTCTCCCCGACATCATCCCTGAGTCACCGCGGGTGCTGCCCTGGCATCATCAGCTGGGCTTCTCGCCTCCCTGCAGCCCCCCAAACCCCTCCCAGCACAACAGAGGGCTGCCAGGTGCCCAGTTAAACAGCAGGCACCACCTCTCCTCCCACTGCCGTTTGGATTTGTCATAAACAGACAAATTAAGGGAAACGTGTGGATTTCTCTGCTCTCTCAGGGATACCTGGCACAGAGCAGCAGGGGCGTGGGGACAGCGGCTCTGCCGCCCTTGGCAAATCCCCCGTGATCCCAAACAGCTGGGTTCGAGCAATGGCCACGTGCTGCCCCGAGGATCCATCACTAATGAGAGCTGTCTAATTAGTGCGTCCTCTGTGACGGGTCACCCTGGCAAGGCTTGCGCCAACATCCGCTCACCCATGCCAGCAGCCAGAGAGCGTGACCAGGAATGAGGTGCTTCCCTGGCCCTTGTCCTGTGTTTGCCTTCCAGATCTGGACAAGGAAATTCCCTATTGGCTCCAGGGCAGCTGGGCTGGCACCCAACAGGACTTGTGGCAGCTCCTTGCCCTGCGGTGCCCGCGTCTCCCACAGGTCACGGCCATCCACACCAATGCAGCTGCCTGCAGCCAGGATTTGGAGACTCTCAGATATCCCCAATGCCATTCCCATATCCCTGTTTTTCTGTGCTGGAGTGGCAGCAGCATCCCCGTGTCCACATGGGGCCCCCCAGCCCTTGCAAACCCCTGATGGTGATGCCATGCTGCAGGTTTGGTTGTTTATGGAAATTTCGGCTGAGCCAGATGCTGCAATTTATGCATTTTATGTGTAATTTTTCAATTTATTTCACAATTAGAAAAAAAACCCAACAAAACAACTAAAGTGATCCCAACCATTATTACTCCTGGTTTCCTCAGTTATTACTCCTGGTTTCCTACAGTGAGGCCAAAGGGGTCTGAAATGGCTCCTTTGTTGTCTGATCATTAACCCTTCAGGAATGAAATGCAGCAGTGCCGGATGGGAGCGGTGGGGAGAGANGAGCGGTGGGGAGAGAGGCTCGGGGGGGAGAGGAGGTGGGGCTGGGGGAGAGAAGGGAAACAATAGGGAGAAATTCGAGGGGTAGAGAGAAGATTAACCCCAGTGTACTGTCCCCGGCCACGGTTGGACACCCAGGACACTGATGGACACATCCACTGCTGCCTCGTGGGTGGTCGGCTCTAGTGCAATGAGTTTGCTGGTTCTCAGCAGCCCCCAGCCCGTTCGTCCCTCCCAGGTGATGCAGACCCAGAGCATCCCAGGTGGGAACCTGCAGTTTATTGGTGTATGGGATGAGCAGGTGGATTATCATCTTCCCCAGGGTGCCCAGGGGGGTCCTGTGTGCCCAGAAAGTCCCTCTGTGCCCCCTCTGGGGGGGAGGAGAGGGGCACCGTGTGCTGGTTTGCACTTGGTGATGCCAGGGGTGAATGCATTGTCACTGGGGCTGTCACTGGTGGCCAGTGGCCCTGGAGCCCTGGCTGGGAGGTCACCAGGCTGTTCCAGGGTACGGCTCCTGGCACAGGGTTGGCACGATGGGACAAGCACGTGCGGCTCCCAGGATGGAGACCTGCGCCCATAGGTCACCTCGGGCTCCTGGCGAGTGAGGTGTCCCCCTCCTGTCCCGCATCCCACCCCAGGCACAACTCTCAGGGTGGGTTTTGGGCAGCACAGGGTGTGGAACAGCCGCGTGAGAGCCCGGAACAGCTCACTGAGTTCGTCTTGACTTGGCACAGCTTGGCACAGCTCGGCTCGGCTCAGCTCCGCTCCCACAGCTCGGAGGGAAGCGAGTTAAGAAGCGCTCGGAAAATCAGAGTCAGCTGCAATCCTGGGGAGAGCCGGGGCAGACCCAGAGCCGCCGCCGGAGCTGCCGGAGACCCACCACGGCTCCCGGCGACCGGGGGGCTCAGCCCTGCCCGGGGGGCTCAGCCCTGCCCTGGGGGCTGTCACTGGCCCCCCCAGCCCTGCCGGGGCTGAGCCGGGGGGCTGAGCCGGGGGCCGGCGCAGGCAGCGTCACCCGCCTGGCTCCACCCCCCCAAAATCGCAGGGGGCTTCGCTGTGACCCCGGCGCTGGGATGGCAGCGGGACAGTCGGACCGCGGCGGGACGGCGGGACGGTTCCCAGCCGAGGTGGTGGCTGGAGTGCTCCGGGGGGATCCAGCCAGGGCGTTTGCCAGTCGCTTTGTTGCTGCTGGGAGATTTTTTATTTATTTTTTTTAGGATTATTATTATTTTGAAGGGGAGGGTGAGGAGAGGGGGCTGACACTGACTATAAAGGCAGAGCTCTCCCGAGCAGACGCCACTTCCCCGCCACCATGAGCACTCCCCGGGCCTGACAGCCCCAGCCTGCCCCAGTGTCACTGGCTCATGCTGCCCTGAAGTGTGGCTGTGTGCCCGAAGCTCGGGTTGGGATGGTGTGAGCCCGGAGCCGCTCCTCGCCCTCCCAACACCCCTCACCGGCTCTGGCAGGAGCCGAGCCCGCCAGCCGCTTGGATGATTTGATTCCTTCCCTGCCCGACATCACTCCTGCCCAGATGCAGTGGATAATATTCATGTTGCTGTTATTCATCAGCTCCATGGAAATGCTCACGCAGAACCGGTGGAAGAAGCAAGGTACGGTGTGCGCAGCGGGCTTGTCCCGCTCGGGTACCGCGGGGCGGCTTTGGGACACCAGGCTGCCTGTCCTGCCTGCACGGAGCGGGAAGGAGTTGTGAACCAGGGCTGGAGGGTGTCAGGAACCGGCATCCCCCAACCCTTCCCCTTGAGCCCCCTTGGGGACCGTCTGTGCTCCCCTCTGGGTGCGTGGCACGGGGCTGAGCTTGGCAGTGCAGGAAGATGCAGAGCGCAGCCCCATGGCACTGCCTGCCCTGTGCCAGCCCTGCCTTTTGGCTTTGGGGCTGGCAGAAGACAAGGGACGCTGGCTGGCACTGGGACCAGCTCTGCAAACGCCATCAGAGCCAGACACAGTGGGGATAGCACAAAACGGGCTGATTTTCCTTATTAATATTTCCTTTCTCTGCATAACACACTAAAGTGCCTTAGGAGTAAAACTTCCTGGAAGGATGCTCAGAGCCACGGCAGGCACTGCCTGTCCCCTGTCTCGTCCTTTCCTCAGGAAGAGGCACCATCTGAGCCACTGCTCGGTGCCTGGGCAAGGGCAGGGTGTGCCGGGGCTGTGCCGAGGCACATGCCCCCTCCATTGGGCATTGGCTCTTGTCCCCTCACTGGGCAGTGCCAGGCAGTGCCAGCTGGCTGTGTGGGGTGGGCCAGGGCTGGTTATCAGCTCCGTGCCAGGAACGCCTTGATTTTGGGGCCAGCATGTGCCAGGGTAGGGGCAGGACCTCCCAGGACCAGGGCGCTCAGGGCTGGAGCCTGGAGAGCTTCCCTTGAAGCTGTTCCATGTTGAAGGCATGCGGAGGCAGTAGGTGTGTGTGAGGATGTGGGTGGCCGGGCTGGTGGTGGCCAAAACACCCCTGATGGGAAACAGCCCAGCACCAAGAGGGGCTCCAGCTACCAGTGCTTGATGCTGAATAGTGCAGTGCTCCAAGGCCCTCAGGTCTTGACAACACCTGGGGGTCTGGCCATGGCTTCACACCCCAGACATCTTATATCCCCTGGGATAACCAGCACAGAAAGTCCAGCAGCCATGAAAGATGCTGCAGCACCCCATTGCCTCCCTACTGCTACTGGGAGCTCTGATCTGGGCAGTCCAGCCCCAGAGACTCCCAGATCCCAGCAGGACTGGGTGCAGGGTGGGCAGAGATGGAGGATGTCACACCCACGTCCAGCACATCTCAGATACCCCTGCCCAGTGCCCAGCCCAGCCCTGCACTCTGCCATCACCACTGGGCAGGGGGAGAAGAACTCACCACTTGTTCCTAATCCTCAATCCCACGGTTTCAGCATGAGCCACATTCTGTTGTGCTCTGCAGTGGCTCCCAGTGTCACTCCCGGTGGCAGAGATGTGTGTGCCATTCCAGCAGCACCATGGGGTTGGAGGAGCACAACCCCACTTCTCCCAGCTCCATACCAGGGACTAGTTCCAAAACCAGTGAGAGGAAGGAGGCCCCAGAGCCCATCCAAGGATCCCCATCTTTTCTAGCCTGGCTGTGGCTGGAAGGAGAGCAGCAAAAAAACCCTAAATATCAAAAAGAATTAGGGAAGGGAAAGAGGCTTGTAAATCTATGGGTCTCCAGGGAAGCCGCTCCAGCTGCAGCCAGGAACACAAATGTTGTCAGCGTTTGGTAAATATGTAACGGAGACCATAACAACTTAATGGATCCAAGGTGCTTCGTTAGCGCTCCCAGCAGAGGCAGCTCTAATGAAGGCTCCTGGCAGTGCTGCTGTCCCGGACAGTGTGCCCCGAGAAGGGACTGGGATGAGCCAGCTTGGGGACAACTGCGTGGCACCATGGACTGGCTTGTGCCAGGGACCAGCGCACGGGGCTGTGAGGCATTGCCCGCCATCATCATCCAACAGAATCCTCTGCCAGCATCTCCCTGGCTTCCTCAGCACCTCTGCCCCAGCCCCACAGCCGTGGCACCCTTCTGATGCAGCTCCTGGGGTCGGAGGGACCAGTGCCAGGCATTGCTCCCAGAGCTGAGTCTACATCCGTGCCAGGCAGCACCCAAGAGGTGGATGGGGCTTGTAGCAACCTTGTCTAGTGGTAGGTGTCCCTGCCCATGGCAGGGGGTTTGAGATGATCTTGAAGGTCTCTTCCAACCCAAACCATTCTGTGATTTTATGATTCTGTAGAGCCCAGGTCCCAAGCGTGCTGTACCAGGACTTCTGCACTGTCACTGCTACTCAGCCTGTGGTGCCAGAGCCAGGCAAACAGTTCCCAGCACAGGGGCACGGTGAAGGCATTGGATACCTGCATGCGGGAGTTCAATGGCCCCTTTTGTGATGCCCAGCCAGCCTGGGGTTGCAGAAAGACGCAGGGTGTGTGTAGCCCCCAGAGCTCGATGCTTAGCTCCCCAGCTCCCAAAGTGTGCCTGTGCCAGGAGCATCCCTCCAGGCTTCTTTCTGTGGGCTCGGGGAGCAGGAGTGGTTAGCGGTGTCTCTGAGGGCTGGTGGATGTTGGCACCGTGTCCTTGTCCCTGGGAACAGAGCTCACCTCGGGGTCAGTCACCCTCTCACAGGCGGGGAGTACGACACAGGCAGCCAGGGAGGCAGCAGAAGCTCTTGAGCAAACAGACAGATGCTTATCTCAGCTCCTCTTGAGTGCATCCCAAATGATCTTTGTCCTCTGACACTTTAACAGGCGTCAACTGATTAATCCAGGTCAGAGCATATTTCTACCCGCTGACCCAGTGATTATTCCACTTCCCATGGGAAGGGCAAGGCTAGCTTGGGATGTGGCTCAGGCTGTCACCCACGGGCAGTGCTGGGCATGGGGCAAACCCTCAGTGTGGATCTTGGAGTGATGGAGGCCATCAGTGATGACCAAGCTGGGAGCGATGGCTCCGTGTGTCCCCAGGCTGCCAGCCTGGGCAGAGGTGGGGATTTGAGGAGCAGAGAGAGGTGGGGTGGTATCTGCAGGGAAGACAGGTGGCTGCCACGGGGCTGGGACCCACCTCGGCTCCTGTGCCACAGCCCCTCTCCTCCGTTTGTCCCCGCAGCGAGTGCCGGCCTGCTGGAGAACTGCACGGGCTGCGTCCTGTGCTCGGAGGACAACGGCTGCATCACCTGCCACCACCGGCTCTTCCTGCTTATCTGGAGGGACGGCATCCGCCAGTACGGGATGTGCGTCCACACTTGTCCCCCAGGCTACTTTGGTGTGCGGGGTCTGGAGGTCAACAGATGCACAAGTACGTCCCGCGCCAGCCGGGGTCCCCCTGCTCCTACTCGTGCCCCCCGCTCCCCTCGCCACCCTGCGGGTCCCAGTGCTGTGGGAAGGGCGATGGCTTCATTTCCCACAGCATCCCTGGTGGCACTGGATCCAGGGGCGCCCGGGCTGGGAGGGCTTCGTCCCCTTTTCCCTTGCCCAGAGCTGCAGCCTGGAGCCCGCAGGTTTTGGGTGCCCGGTGGGTGCCGGGGGTGGCCCGGGCTGTCCCGCTGACCGGCCGTCCCTCCCGGCAGAGTGCAGGTCGCCCAGCTGCGAGAGCTGCTTCAGCAGAGACTTCTGCATAAAGTGCAAGGACAAGTTTTACTTGTACAAGGGCCAGTGTTTCCGGCAGTGCCCCCCCGGCACGGCGGCACAGCCCGGCACCCGCGAGTGCCAAGGTAAGCAGCACCCGCACCCCGTGCCCGCCGCCCCTGGGGACGTGCCTGGCGCCCAGGGCTCACCGATCCGTTCTGCCCCTGCCCCCGCAGAGACGTGCGAGCCGGGGCCGTGGAGCGAGTGGAGCGCCTGCACCCACGAGAGCCGTACCTGCGGCTGCAAGTGGGGAGTGGAGACGCGGGTGCGGGAGGTACCGGAGGCTGCCCGGGAGGAGGGGACTGCCTGCCCCGCGCTGCTGGAGACCAGGAGGTGCCGCATGAAGAAGCACTGCCCGGGAGGTGAGCGCCGCGCCACCGGGGCCGGGGACAGCTTCGGGTCCCTCCAGAGTGAGCCCGAGGGTCGCTGCAGGAGGACGGTGGCAGCAGGGGCCTGGCAGTGGCCGGCGAGCCATGCTGTCATCTCCCAAGCATTTTGAAATTCTGGGTAAAGCCCAGGCACATGTGCTGAGCAGCCCTAGGGCTGGCTGCTCCCACCTGGCAGTCCCCGAAACTGCCTGGGACGAGCCAGTGTCCCCTTCCATGCTGGGCTGGGCTGGGCTGGGCTGGGCACTGGCATGAACCGCCGTGGTGGGATGAGGCTGCCGAGCTCCAGCTCCCATCCTGCCACGACGTGAAGTGAGGCTTTCTGCACCGCAGCTGTGAGTAAGGAGGGTTGAGACACACACAGGGGAGGTTCCTACAAAAACCTCAGAGCTCCCCAAAAGCTGGGTTGCTCATGGAGCAGGAGGGCATCACCCAGGGGATTTCTGATGGCCAAAGTTTTGGGAGACACCCCAGGGCAGAGTCCCCCTCCATGGCTCATCCAGCCAGATGTTCACTCTCGTGCTCCTGTGCTTCTCCCCACCTCGTCCCCAGGCTGGGGGTCCCTGGCTCAGGGGTCCCCCCACGTTTCACACACCAAATGTGCTGCAGGGTCTGTCCAGGCGGTGCGTGCACGGGTGCAGGGCTGGTGATGGGAGCCAGGATGTGGCTGATGTCATTTTTGGATGCAGGCATCTGGACTGAAGCTACCCTAATAAATCTCCACTTAATAACTGGCAGAAAGGGGGATGCATGAGATACCGATCTGTAGTGGCTGGCAGCAGATCTGAGCCACCGAGGGTTGCGGTTCGGAGCTGCGGGATCACTCCGTGCCGTGGGATGAGCTGGCCGGCACCGCCAGCGTGGCGGGGATCAGAGAGGACAGGACTGTGAGGGTGGAGAGAAAAAGGATGAAGAAGGGGGGCAGCAGCAGAGGACGTGCGTGCTGGGCGAGGGCCACGGAGCCAGGAGAGAGGCTTCATCCCAGCACCATCGATCATAAGTAATATTTTCCTGCTGACAGTGCAGAGGAGCTGATTCCCTTCTCCACCCAGGTCCCAACTCACGTCTTTGGGGTGCCAGGTGGCATCGATTTTGAGGATGTTCCCCTCCCTGATCGTCTGTGCCAGCTCCAGACCCGCAGAGCTGGTGACAGCTTGATGTGAGAAATTTAGTGTTGGAGGACAGGCTGCTCCGGAGCACCAAGTCCTGCAGCACCGTGCCCATGCCCAGCCCTGCCTGGCACCCAGCGCGTCCCACTGGCAGGGACTGCTGTGCCAATGTTTCAGGGGCACCTTATCTTGTGAGGTGACTGGGAAGGCACCCCAGAAAAGCGCTTGGCCTCCTGCCTCTGCCTGTGCTTCTGCTCCTGCAAGTTGGAAGCCCTGGGGCTATGGTGATGGGCTCAGGGGCTGGCAGGACTCTGCTCTTGAGGCTGCTGTCTGGGATCAGCTTCAGAGACAGGCATGTCCCTTGTCCAGCAGAAGGAATCCCATGAGTGCCCCCCAAGCACCCCTGCAGGAGAGAGCAGCCCCTCCATGTCCCCCACTCCTGGGCAGGCTGTTCGGCATCCCTGCCACAGCAGAGCGTGCGTCTGCCCTCGCTCCCAGGCTCCTGCCCGCCTGGCCAAGTGCTGGGTTATGGGATCCAGATGCTGGAGGAGGACGAGGAGTTCACTTGATGCATCCGAGACACCCCCAGCCCAGGCGAGCCAGGGCAGGCAGCCGGACCCGACCGTGTGATGAGAGATTTGTGCCACCACTTCTGAGCCATCCAGGCGGCTGGAAGGGAAAAGCCGCCACGCTTGGCCGTGGCACAAACCCCTCGCGCTGCTGTAAATCTGCCTTGGGTGTCTGTCCCGCTCTCCAGACGCTTGGCGTGCGTGCCGTGCCCTCTCCTTTGTGGGTGGCAACTGTCTGGGAGATCAGAGCCGAGAAACAGCCAGGCAGGACAAGAACTGGAGCTCTCAGAAGGGGTTGGGGACAGCAGTGCTGGCACACGCAGCACCAGGGACAGTCGTGGTCCCTTGTGCCCCCCACACCACTGAACCCCCCACCCATGTGACTCTAGTTGGAGTGGGCACAGGATGTCAAGGACAGACAAAGCTGCCCTGGTTTTGGGGCAACCATTCTGATCCTGAGCATGGACTCCCCCTCCCGCTGGAGCCCGTGGCACAGCAGGGTTTATCCTGAATCCCTGTTTCTTGGCTCTCAGCCCCAACACCTCGGCCAGCTGGAGGGGGTGTGGCAGCTTCTCAGGGTGAGCAAAGATTTGGGTGCCAACAGCCTGACCCTGGAAAGCTGACAGTGGGCTGACCTAGGATGCATCCAGGCTCCACCAGCACGTTGGTTGTGCCACTGGCATGGGGACCATCCACACGTGGAGGGCATCCACAGGGAGAGCTTTAGCACCTATCCATGCATGCACCTCAAATGCCCAAATCCTCTCAGGGGCTGCCCACCTTCCTCTTCAGCGAGAAGAGAGGCACATTCCCACACCATGGCAGAGCTGAGCATGGCTATGCCATGGCTTTGGGGTGTTGGTGCAGCTGCTCTCCCTCTCTGACATCCACAGTCCTTGCTCAGACAGAAGCTGGGGTTTCTCTGGGCAGCTCCCCCTTTGGTTGAGCTGCCCCAGCCCATTCCTAGGAATTTTGAGGTACCAGGATTTGGAGTCCAGCCATGGGAGATGTGGGGACAACACACCAGTGTCCCTCTGCACACCCAGACCTCCCACAGACCCACGCTGCTGTTTCATGGCCAGGAGAAGGCTCTGGGGTCCCCAAAATGAGAAACTGGGTCCAGCACTAACACCCTGAGGGAGGATATGGGATCAGCATGCCATGGATGGGGCTCAGGTCAGATCATGTTGCCTGGACAAGGAGCGAGCCCTCCTTTTCTCCTCCTTTTTTTGTTGCAGAGAAAACCGAACCAAAAAATAAAGGCAAGAAGCGACAGAAGAAACCGAAGACAGAACGGCACATGGGCACCTAGCAGGCACCAGCACGGGAGCTGGAGCACCATGGCAGGAGCTCCTGCCATGCTCCTGCCACAGTGCTCCAGCCANAAAAAAAAAAAAAAATTGCACAATTTTCTCTGCTCCCCCCATCCCCCTTTTCTTTTGAGACGATTTATGGCCTGTAAAACATTTCCTTTTCAGAAAATCTAATTTGCAATGTCCAAAGCAAAGCCCTAGGGCTTGGGGAGGGGGTGGCTCCTTTATTCCTCTGGTCTTTCCTCTCCCCTAGCCTGCTCCATCCCTTCCCTTCCTCCAGATGGGTGGGATGGGGTTAGACCAGGGGTTGGACCCTGCTAGTGAAGCTGATGCCTGCCTGGATATCGTCCCTCAGGGCCGGGAGCTGCCCTGGCTCCACAGGGTCCTGATTTTATGGGAGTGCTGGGGGGCGCAGTGCAGCACTGAGCTGCTCCAGGTGCTGGATAGTGTCCCCCATCCTCAGCCACAGGCATGGGAAGCAGCAGGACTCCCAGGGTTGGGATCCCAGGGCTGGGACCCCACTGGGGACCGTGCCATTGCTCACAGCAGCCCAGCCTCGTGCTCAGCATCCCCACAAGCACAACCAAGGGCCAAATCCTGCTGTCCTGGGGCAGCTGGACCCCCAGACTGGGAACCCTTCTGAGGACTATGCCAGCCCAACACTCAGCATCCTCATGGGCCAAATCCTGCCGTCCTTAGGCTCACTGAGAGGCTCGAAGAGCTTCTCTCCCAGCTGGATATGGGCACAGGAATTTGGGGCCACCGTGGCTGTGGCTGTTTTTGGTCTAGGACAGGGACACACACAGTGCAAGTGCCAGCCCAGGCACGGGATGCTGCTGCCTCCTGCACCCCAAAACTGGGATGTGCTGGAAGCAGCGCTGCAACCCTCTCCCAACCATCATCACCGTGGGGTGCTGAGCCCAGGCGTGCCAGTCTGTCCCTCCCTGCCTCACTGTGTGTGTCCACAGGCACAGAGGGCTGCAATGGTGTATATGTACCATGGCGTGTGCTTAAATCGCTGCCCCAGCCGCAGGCAGCTCGGCATTCGGGGTTTGCCGGGGTCCGAACTCCCCGTCCCTGCCCTGAGAGTGAGCAGGGGGAGGCCGGGGCTGGCCGCATTGTGTCGGGGCTGCGGGGGCTGCACAGACCCTTCAGGACGGGAGCGCTGGGTGTCAGCATCGAGCCAGCCCCGGAGCCGGCACAAAGCTGCCGGAGCAGCTCCTCCGATCGCTTCATGACAAATAAACGGATTAAACCCTCGGCATCGCTCCTGCCTCCCTGTTTTCCCCATTCCCATGAGTTGCTGCCGGAGGGGGACTGGGATGCTGGTTGTGGCCACGGTGTAATCCCGCATTCCCCAGCTTTGCAGCTTGGGTCCCTGGGGGGGAACACCCTGCCCTGGCCCCCCAGCACTGGGGCACCGGGGCAAGATTTTATTCAAGCTTTTATTTAAAGCACCAGCAGCATTGCTCGTTGCCTGAGCCAGCACTGGAGCAAGCGGCAAGTGCGACACTGGGACTGCCATTCCACAGGGATTGGGAACCACCAGGGGGTTTTTCTGGCTGGCAGAGAAAATCCCCCTCAGCTGAGATGCTTGGGCATCCCCTTGGCAGCCTGTCCCCACCGCTGGGATTGTCTCCTCCTGGGGGACACAGCCTAGATCCTATCCCAGTACAGGGGCTGGCAGATGTGGTGTCCCCCAGTTCTGGCTGGAGTCCATCAGCCCCCGGCAGACCCCTGGCCTGGGATCTGGGCACGCCAAGCCCCAAGCACAGTCTGGCTGTGTCCTGCCAAGCTCTGCCTGGGACACAGCCCCACTCCTGGTCCCCACGGGCTCATCCCACGGCCAGAGCAGTGAAACGCAGGCCTGGCTCCCGCTGGCATTATAAATAGCTGGGACTCGGGGAGGGAGCTGCGCTGCCCGGGATGGGGGTGCCTGGGTGTGGTGAGTCCCAGCGGGTGCTGCTCGGGGGGACTCGCTGGGTGCAGGGCCGGAGGGTGGGAGGGCTCGGTGCTGCCCATCCCGGGAGGTGCGGTGAGTTGTGCAGAGAACGGCCGGGGGAGGGACGGGGCTGTGTGTGCGAGTGTGTGTGAGAGTGTGTGCGTGAGACATTTATAGACCACGTGTGAAACTTGATCTCCCCGCAGTGGACTGAGAGGAAAGAAAAAAAGATAGAAGTATTGTTTTTAAACAGATTTTTTCCTTTGTTTTTCTATTTTTTTTTTTTTCTTCTCCCCTCTCCCCCCGGCGAGGGCTGGCGATAAAAGGCCGGGGCGGCCAGCGCCGGCTCAGAGGGAGGAAATGCCGAAATCGCCGCGCTTGGACGCGGCGGCGAGCGCCCACTGACCCATCCCTGCACGGAGCGAGCTGCCGGAGCATCCCCCCGGGACCCCCGCGCCATGCGGGCGCTCAGCCTGGGCCTGGTGGCCCTGACCTGTGCCACGACGGCTCTGTGCGCTGCCGGAGCCCAGCGCCGGCGCTCCCACCGCGTGCAGCACGGCCGCTGCAGCTACACCTTCGTGCTGCCCGAGGCCGAGCCGCTGCCCTGCCCGGCCGCCCCCGCTCCTGTCCCCGGCCCGGCCAATGTGCAGCTCCAGCGGGACTCGCCGGCCGGCACCGCCGGGCACGGGGCTGCCCAGCGCCTGCGGCATCTCGAGAGGATCCTGGAGAACAGCACGCAGTGGCTGCTGAAGGTAGGGTGTGTGGGGTGTGTGGGGGGTGTGGGGACAGGCAGCGGGGCGTTGTGGGCAGGGATCTGTGTCCAGCACCCACGCATGCAGCATCCCTGTGGCACGGCTGTGGGCACTGGTGCCTGTGGCCCACCTGAGCATCCAGGTCAGCTTTTCCCTGCAGGTGTGCAGCTGGCATCAGACGCTGTCTGCATGGAGGGGATGTGCGCTGAGGGTGCTGCAGCTCATGGGTGCTGCTGATCACTCACTCCCACTGAGGCTGTATTCCCTGCCCATCCTTGCCATAGGGCTCCTCATGGTCCTGGCTGCGTTAGCCACACCAAGCATCCCTTGGGGATCAGCATTCCAAGTTCTGGGCAAGGATACTGGGAAGGGGTTTGGCAGGGTGAGGGTCCCGAGGCCCCCAGGGGCCAACAAAATCTCTCCAGCTTCATAATTTTCCCTCTTACAGGCTCTGGAATAGCTCCCAGCGCTTGGTGAGACTTTGTGTGTGACCCACGACTCCTGGGTGGCTTGTGGGTGGTGCAGGGTGTGGGCAGTGGGGTGCCACACCAGAGGGGCTGTGTACCCACGGGGTTGCCACCCCCAGCCCCCACTGGCTCGCCCCGTCCCCAATGCCTAAGGCAGGAAGCAGCATTTCCTTCCTGGAGCCCCCACCAGCTGAGTGCAGCTGCCTGCGTCAGACCCAGGAATAGCTCGTCCCGGGGGACACATCCCTGGGGGGCCCTGAACCCCACGGCCCGTGCCAGGAACACGGGGTACCTGCACTGATAAGAGGGGAAGCAGCTTGTCCCCGGCTGTCACTGAGCCAGCAGAGCCACATGCGTGTCCTGTGGTGCCCCACCAGGCTGCAATGGGACCTGTGTGCACTCCCATTTCCTGGGTGATGTCCCTGTACCGAGCCCCTGCAGCCCTCAGGGATCGGGATGGGGCCAAGGCACTGAGTGGGGGTCCCGGGGATGTGACTGTGCCAGCCAGGTTGCTCGGGTAGCCACCCTGGCTGTGGGGGACAGTGCAGGCAACAGGGACGTGCAGGACGTTGTTCCTTGTCCCCTCAGCCATCCTAGAGAACAAATTCCTCAAGAGCTGGGAAAACGCTGAACCGTGGGTCTGTTGGAAGCCAGCCCAGGGTGCTGCAGAGGGGTCAGCAGGGCCAGTGACAACCTGGCTGGTGGCACTGAATCTCCATCACTGTGGGACCTGCTGGGTGCACACCATGCTGGGGTCCCTGTGCCCTCAGCTCTCTGCCTTGATGTCCCTGTGCTCTGGTGTCTTTGTGCCCTGTGTGCCCAGGCAAGCTCTGAGCTTCCTTTGGGATGAGGGCAGCCTTCGTATGGCCAAGCAGGGCCGGGGACACGGGTCCCACCACGGGTGCACGTGGCCCTGTCCAGAGCACTCAGCCACAGGCAAAGTGGGACTGCACATCTGGGCAGCTGCAGGCACCAGTGCCCCTCACCAGAGCCCCAGGGAGCACAAGGCAGTGGAGCACTGGGCAGCCAGTACCCCATTCCATACCCATCCTGTTATATCCATCCATCCCATCCCATCCCATCCCATCCCATCCCATCCCATCCCATCCCGCAGCATGGCTCTCTCCTTTTAGAGGCAGCTTGCAGCTATGTTTTTTGCTGTTGTTCCTCAGCTTCCCAAATTTCAGCAGAGCTGCCCAAGAACGCTTGTTTTGGTCAGACTCCAGCCCTGAACAAACAAACGAGGGCTCAAAAGAGGCATTGGGTTCAGGGACAGATCGTAAACAACGCTGCATCCCCGTCTGCTCTGCCCTGGCATGGGGAGCCCTGCAGGGTACTGAGGAATCGGGAGGTCTCCTGGTACCCCATAGGGTTCCCCAGGCCCCCTCAGGCATCTCCAGCACCAGCTTCCCCCAGGACCCCCACCCACAGCACTGGGGGGCTGCTCCACCCTCCCCACTCAGCACCCCTTGGTGGGGACATGGCGAGGACCCAGCACACAAGGACACATCGGCTGCTCCTGTCTCAGGAGGAATTAATTTTAGTTCAAACACAAACATTTGATGGTGCCGCTGGGTCTAGGGGGGGACTTGGGGTTGGATGGGGTCTCCAGTGGCAGTTTGGCAGCTCTGAGGTGCCTGAGTCACAGGGGCTGATGCTGCACACCCTGGGATGGGTGCAGGGGTGTGGGGAGCAGGTGAAGGGTTTTCCACTCCCCTGTAGCTCAAGGATCCTCCAGCCAGTGCTTGTGGAATGTTTAGAAATGCCGGGACAGGATGGGAACTGGGACAGGGGAGGGATGTGGCTGCAAGAAGGCAGCACAGGATGATCCAGGTGTGGGCAATGGGATCCCAGCATGGGGACAGCAAGTGGCTGAGTTTCCTCCTGCTCCACGGTGATGTTTTTGGGTGACCAAAACAGCACCACAGCTTTCCCGCCAGCTGCTCTGCCTTTATGGTGGAGAAATGAGTCTCTGAGCCCAGGAGAGCCCAGCTCACATCAGCACCTACGAGATGAAGGAGGGGGGTCAAGAATTCCCTGTCCTTGGCACACAGCCTGTCCCACTTGTGTCCCCTATGCCACCCATGGCTGGGGACACTGTGCCCCACTCCAGCTCCCACGGAGCTGCTGGAGCCAGGATCCAGGGCTCCATCTCCAGGGCTCTCAGCCTTCCCCATGCCAGCCTGACCTTTTCCGTGGGTATGTTCTGCCCTCGGCTCACAGATA